>VZDJ01000346.1:21548318-21644937 GCA_008694505.1 Cyanoderma ruficeps
CGGTGCTGCTGGCGGCGGGGCTGGTTGGCCGCCGGGGTCCGGGGGGCGGCTGCGCCGGCTCAGCGCAGGCGGCCCGAGCCCCGTGCCCGCTCCCGCGGCGCCCCGCGGAGCCGCATCCCGCGGAGCCCGGCTGCAGCGCAGCCCCGGCGCCCCGGCGGGCTCGGTGCGCGCCCTCCTCGGGGCGGTGCGCGGCGGGGAAACCGAGCCGCGGGTCCGGGGACGAGGTGGAGGGAGGAGCGAAGCATCTACGGGAGCAGCCCCGCTGCCCGGTGGGCGATCCTCGGCCCCATCCGGAGGCCGGAGGCACGGAGGGGTGGGGGCAGCCGCCTTGCAGGGCCGGTCACAGCGGGCAGCTCCTCCCTCCGGGTATCCCGGGGCTCCGCTCCGAGGTCTGGGGCCCGGGAGTTGCTGTAATTCCCGCGGCTGCGGTCAGCTGCAGCGGTGCGAGCTCGGGCAGGAGGGGAGAGGCGGCCAGGTCTCGGGCGTCCTCGGTCACGGCGCCAGTGCCGCCGGCCGGGGGCTGCCCGCCCGCTTTCCCCCGGCGGCGGGGCATGCCCCTGGCTCACGGGGCGCCTCTGCCCGGAGGGGACTCGGGGCTCCCATCCATCGCAGACACTCGGCTTGCTTGGCAACAAGAAAAAAAAAAAAAGGAGGGGAAAAAAAAGAAAGAAAGGAGGAGGGAAAAAAAANNNNAAAAAAAAAAAAAAAAAAGAATCGAAAGAGCGGGGAATGAAAATCCCGCCCTAAACTCAGAGCTCTGGGAAGCCAGATGGGAGTATCCCAACTTCTCCGCGGGCCAGGAGTGCTCCGGCTCAGAGGCTTCCCCGGCGGCAGGGAGAGGGAGGAGGAGGAGCAGGAGGAAGGGGCGAGGGCAAAGCGCAGGGAGCGCGGTGCCTGCGGGGCCGAGGGGAGCCGGCGGCGGACGCTGTCCCGGGAGCCGCGAGACGAGCACGGCGGAGCCGCCGCCGCCGCCGGAGTGGAGCTGCGGGCGGGCGGGCCGGGAGGGGGCAGAGCCCGGCGCGGTCAGCTGATGCCCGCCACGTCGGCGGGGCTGCCAACACCCCCCCGGCCCGGTTAAAGCAGCCGCAGCCGCGGCTCTGGGAGGGGGACGGCGGGCGAGGGTTGCCGCAGAGCACATCCCCCGGTCCCACCAGGCTCCTTCAAGCGTCATCTGGGTCTGTCTGAGCTGCTCTTCTCTAGGTGCCCCAGACCGTCCCGCCTTGCCTGACAGGTGCGTCCTTCTACAGCGCTCAGTGAGAGCTGATGCTGCAGCCGGGCATCCCTCTGCCCCGCCACAAGGAAGATCCTCAGGCTTTGCTGGAGAAAACACACTTGCCCAGGGTGGGGGAACCCTACGAACCCTTCCACCTCTGCCTGAGCAAGTTCAGACTCTGTCAGAAAGGTGATGTCACTGCCAGGACTGTGGCTCTCACCACCCTGTGTTGAGTGTTTGATGATGCTGTCCTGACAGCATTTACATTAAAGATGCTGGAGAAATAACAAAAACTGTCCCATGCACAGAGCCTGGATACAAAGCCAGTCCTCACTCCTCATGCTGTCAGATGAAATAGTTCCTGCTCCTCTGCTTGTGGAATCACTCTATGCCAGCAAACATGGATGCGTTGTGCATGGTGGCACAGCCCGGAGAGGAAGAGGTGTCTATCTTTATCTCTCCCATTCCTCCTCTGCCCAAAGGAAACCTCGCTAAAGTGTCTGAACCCTCTCCTGGGGAAAAGGCTGAAACCTCCAGTTTTGGAGCTGAAGCAGATATAGTCTACACATTAGACTATGGCAAATTAAGGGAGAGGTGTTTTCTCTGTGTTTCAAAAGACAAGACTGATGCCTGCTGAACTCTTTGAGATAAATATGCAGCTGCAGTGTGGATAGAGGGCCTGTCTGGAAGGGAGCTGTGCTACCCCACTAGGAGGTAGCTTTTTGGGAGTTGGGGTGCTTAAAATGGCATTTGATGCTTGACTTCCAGTGGGTCTGAGCCGCCACGAACACCCTTCCAGCTGTCATTGCTTAATTCACTTATTATTATTATTGTCAGGAAGACATGGAGATTTAGGAAGGATTTCACTGATTGTTTCTGTATTTACACTACAATAGGTTTGGGAACTCAAGCCAAGTCTGTGTCCTATGTGTGAGGCAGGTTTTGTGCAGATATAAGCAGAGGAAATTCTTGTTCTCCAGAGCCCAGATAAGGAAAGAGCGGCATTTTTGTGAACAGAGATGTGTCTTTCCTGTGGTTCAGCATGACCCTGCTAACCTGGAAACGGTTAATACTGGTTTCACAATAGTAATAGAGACAGATATCCTTGCTCCCAGATAAATCCCATGGAAATTGTAGCATTACTTCAAGATGAAAATGACAATATAAGAGGAGAAATCTTATGCAAAAACTTATATATTTCTTTAATGAAAGAAATTGTAATTGTTAGTGCTATTACCCAAGAGCACAGAATGAAAGGGTCTTTCTCATTCAGATTGCTTAACACAAATCATGATAAATAAAAGGAAAAGGAAACAAATAGATAATGCTGTTTAAGAAGACACCCATTCAAAAGAGATAAGATGAAACCAAGATAGGGACATCCCAGTTCTCTAATGTTACTGTATGCACTGAATCACAGTGCTGGCAGTTTCCTTTGCCTCATGGCAGAGTGAACTCTCCTTACATCATTTTTCCTGTGATAGAAGCTCTGTACCTCCCCAGGCAGTCTATTTTTATGCTTCTCCATCCTTATCATTTTCATATCTGACCTGAACATTCCTTGCAGCATTCACTAAGCACATCAGTTCTTGTCCTGTCCACCATGAACAGAGAGAAGAGATTATCCTGGCAGTAGTCTATACATATTTAATGTCTCTTCTATCCACTCCCTCTTCCTTTTCTCATTGCTTAGGCTAAATAACATAATTTCTGTCACTTTTGTCCCCCCGTGGGTCACATTTTCTAGATATCTGATCTTTTTTGTTTGTTCTTGATTACATACTCTTGTTTCATGATTTATAATCTTTCTTTAATCCTGCTGTGTGAAATTCATACAACTCAACTTTGTTCTAAAGTGGAAAGTTTTTTATATCTAGGACTATATTTTGTGATCTGCACTCCTATTTATACATCCTGGGACATATCTGTTGTCCTCCCTTCACAGGCTTATCCAGAACTGATTACCTACTGCAACTTTGCCGTCCTCAAGGCCTGAGCAGGTGTCACTTGCTCCATATGTGCAGAACAGCCTACATGAAGTATCTTGCATTTGCCCTCACTGGAATGCATTGTTTTTTCCACTCTGCATGCCAAATTTGAAATAGAACATGTTGAAAACTAAACCTGTCCTCCTCCATGTCAGCAGCCCTCCCCAGCTCTGTGCCATCTGTGTGTTTGGTGAGCCTACTCTGTTCAGTGGTGATGGCAAAGCACTGCAGAGTGTTTAGGTGACAGTCGGTGTGCTCATTTCTTGCATGTATTTCTGAGTCAGCCACAGAGGTACGGGGCACCTTTGTGGAGGGTTACCAAGTAGGGTACAAGGTCTGAGCACTGGCACTCACTGCAGCAATGCTCTTGGCTCTGCAGAGCAAGGAAGAAGCATGACCACACTGGGGAGCAGGAGAGGGGTCATCCTGCCAAAGTCCTGGTCACCAATGAAGGCTGGATGAGCTCGGGGTCCAAGAAGGTAATTTCACACACGCACACACACACGAAGTCCTGTAAGTCCCAAACTCAGTTGGCACTAGATTAATACTGTGCGTTATTCAGTTTTTGCTGCTATTGGATTTTTTTTTTAATAGAGCTAAATGACTTGGCAATGTCACAAAATCACTAAAAGCCATTTAAAAATAATACTGTCACTAGAAGGTTTTTGAAGGATGAAAAATCAGGCAGAATTCATTCCTCTTCTGTCACCTGAAAGTTTATGTCACAGTCTTCTCCTTCCCCCTCTCTACCCACAGCAGTAGCATTTATGTACAATTTAATGTTATGGTATTTAATCATGCAAATAATGATCTCATTCACTTTAGTGGGACTATTTATGTCCTCAGGATTGCAAACATGGCATCATGCTCTGTAAAGCTCTCTAGGGTTCTCCAATAAAGATGGCTTCATATCCAATACATTATGACAGAACACTTGTGTTAAAATACATCTTTTTATTTAAATAAATATTTGACAAAACAATAAGAAAGGAAAAGCAAATAATTGACAGAAATCCACTGTATCTGAAATGTGAAACTTGGGTAATGACAGAAATGACAGAATATGAGCAAATTAGCTTGGAATTGTCTCGTTACCTGTTTGGTGGTTTGGGGTTTTGTTCCTATAGCTCCCTCATTCTTTTTTATTTTTTTTTCCTCTTCTCCTTGGCAACAATTCAACATTTTAAACCTTCTAATACTACCANAAAAAAAAGAAAAAAAAAAGAAAAAACTTCTGGCACTGATTGAGTCTTCTTTTAAAAACCCTGTCTATCACTTTCCTCAGATGAATGTGTATTCCCAACATGATGTCTGTACAAAAGCAAGCACAAGGCATAAGAGAATGGATTGAAAATTACAACACTGGTTAGTAAAAGTATTCAGACTAATTAATGAAAGCCATGGTAAAAGAAATGCAAAGCCTCATGGACTGAAACATCAGAGAGAAAGAGGAAAGAGGATGAGGATGCATAGCTTAGCAGATGATGGAAACAATCGACAATTGCTGTGTTTTGCAGATAATTTTTTTTCAGTATGGTAAAAATATCAAAGAATGTTAGCAACGAAGCTAAATTATTATATACCCCAGTGATACCAAAAAGCAGGGGGAAATAAATAAAAGACCAAAAAAAAGAAGGAAAAATTGTCATAATATAAAGAGGCAGCAAGATATATCATTTTTTTAACTTCTCCATGTTATGAAGCAGCAGTTCCCTCACAAGCAAATAAATTTCTTATCTCTCCTGCCATTCACAGATACACATATCCACATAAAAAGTCCAGGTGGTCTAAGCATGGAGATTCTATGAAGAGAAATAAGGGATTTGAGATGAATAATACACCTTTTAACCAATGGTTGGAGCTGTGTTTTCCTCCTCTCTCTTCCAGGTCTACTCCTTCCTCACCCACCCAGTTATTCCTCTGGCTTTGAAAATGGATTTGCAGCTGTGACCACTGCAAATCTTTTACTCAAGCCTATTTGGGCACTGCTGCTGACCAGGAATAACTGTTTTGTACTAAAAAAAGAGGCCTGTATGTACAGGCAATTGTAAAAGCAATGGAAATCTTTAGATCTTAGAAGAAATCCACATTTTTAAGACAGTGACTTTAAGTTTTTCATTTTCAAATGATTCTTTCAATTCAATTATTTTCAATATATTATTTTGCTGTGGATGGTAGTATTTTTGGGTGTTTCTGTTTTTTTTGGTTGGTTGGCTTTTGGCTTTGGTTCTTTCAGAACCAGACAAGAGACATGATGGAGCAAAGAAAAAAAAAAAAGACTAGAAAGTACTGTTCTTTCTTGTTAGGAAAGGAGGGCCTTTATCCAAAGTCAGAATCAAGTGCAGTTTCAAGAATTTGAAAAAAAACAAACCTTTCCAAAACAGAACTGCTGCCCTTCACATTTCCCTCTGGACCCCACAGAACTTTCTCTCAGTTCTTTCTGAGGAAAAGAAACCAAAAACCTTTCCCAACCAGGTTTTAGAGAACAGCAGTTTCCTGGCTCATCTCTCTGTGCTGTGCACACCATCATTCTCCTGTAGTACTGTTCAATCCCTGAAGCACCTGCATTGCTGAATGAATCACACTTTTTACAAAGCAGTAGATGCTTCTTGACACTTTATGGGCTTCCTTTGAAGGAGGGATTTTTTTTTTCTGTTAATACATTAGACCTTTGACTTACATGTTAAATGCAACAGAAGTTAAAAGCAAATGAATATTTAATTCACTTGTAAAGTGAAATCTTTATAATCCACAGAAGACAATACATTTACAAACATTTTATTCTTTATTTTCTTGAATCAGCAAGTGCTAGGAGCGATAGCCTGATTGGTGAAACTACAACTGAAATTAATACTAGAGAGGAGAATTGAATTTGACACATTTGAAAGAAACTAAAACCATAAGGAAGCACATATAAGAATATTCTGTATAACTTTTGAAATTGAAAAAAAAAATTCTTAGCTTGTTTTAGAGGGTTTAACATTTGGATCTCAAAGTGGTTTTCTTGTTACAGGATGGAGTTATTTCCTGTGGATGTATATAATAAATCTAATTAGGCTTCAAATAGGGAAACGTTATATTGTATGAGATTTTAAATCCATCCAGATCAGTATCCTGCAGTTACTGCAGTATAAGACATATCCTAAGAGGAAATCCCCCCATCAGCCACTTCAAAGAGGGGAAAGCCTGCTAGGGTTGTGAATGCATGTGTTAATGTGCATGTACTAAACCTTGGAACAGGAACAAAACCTACAAACCTTCATATTTCCAAGGGAAAGGAAATTCCTTTTGTTTCTTTTCCTCCTTCTTCTGTCTGGGGGAAAAAAATTCTGTTCAGTTTTAAAATAAAATATAAATCCAATTATTAGGCTCTTGAGAACTCATTTCTTTGCATCCCTGTTTCATGAACCAGGGAAGCTGCAAGTCCTGAGACTGTCACTTGGGTTTCCAGGTGTACTGGGGCTCAAGGATGGTAAAACTACAAAAATGCTGTGAATCTGGGCCAAAAAAGACTTTCACTGTGTTGTCTTAGAATCAGATCACTGAGCTGAGTTCTTAAGCAGTTCAAAAATTGACAGGGTGCCAGGCAGGTTTTTGAAAGAAAATGTTTTTGAAATATTGCTTCAGCAGATATTTTGCATATGTGAATGTGTAGGACTCCAGTTTGCTGGCCTGTAGATAAACACAGGGTTTAATTCAGCTAGGTTCCTAGGCAGTTATTTTCCCTACACAACTCTTGCCCCTCACTCTCTTATCTTCTTTATGAAGTTTTCTTGCATTAAGAAATGAAGGGTATGCAAAATAACAGTTTAAGTGACTGGTTGTATGGCAGAGAAAGCACTGATGCCTGGTGTGCTGCTGTTAATAGTGATTTATTTCAAACTGAGCTGCCATTATAACTGAAGCATGTTAATCTGCTCGTTGCCAGCCAAGCTGGGATGGTAGGTGTGCTTAGACAAAATGTTTAGGAGGAATCGTTGACTCATGGCAATCTTTAGTCATTCTCTGAAATGATACAATTAATGTGTATGAGCTCAGCTGAGTACTTGTTTCTCCATTCCATCTTCTTGTTTTTACACTCACTAACATCTTCCTTGGCGTAGGGGGAGGATAATAGATTCATGATTGAGCTATCTATTTGATGTTGAATTTCTCTAAATCACCAAAACCTGTCATTTTCTAGTGTTGCAGGATTTGCTGTCGAAGATTAAATCTGACTTCCTTTTGATAGCAATGGCAGGTTTTTGGTGAAGATGGAGATTTAAGAATTGTCAGTAGGTGGTCCACCCTACATGTGAGATTAATTTCATCTTCTCTTACATGACAAGAAATGACAATGGCAATCTTAAAGCATGCATCTACTCTCCTTGCATCATTGTGAGGTTACTTAGAGCCAAGGAAAACATAATCTCATTGCCAGGTAATACAGGGGCCTACAAAACACCCGAATATCTTTTCAAGGAAAGAAGCCTAAGACTCTCTGACACCCATAGGGCTCTAAATCCAAGTTAAACAGTTCCTTATAGGTAATGTTATTGTGATTAATATTATTTACAATGGTACCATCAGTAATTTACAGGGTGGATGGTTGTGGCTTGTACACAAAATTATTTATTCTGGAATCATAATGGGAGACAAAATATCTTAAATTCCAGTGCTTTGTAAGAAGGAAATTGCACTACACTTTGCTCTAAGTTTTTTCGGCATCTCTTTAATCAAGGCATTTCCAGTGGATGTTTCCAGCATACAGCAGCTCAGACATTTTGTTTTAGCAGTAAAGGAACACTGGGGCACTGCTGCCTGTTGATCCCAAGTGTTACTCCAATATGCTTCACATCATAAAGTGAGTGATGCCTCTGAAATGAAAGCCCAGTGTGTTTGATTGCTCTAAGCTTTTGCATATGATTTTTTCTTTGAATTCAACTTGTGAATACAATCTCATTGCATAACTTTCCTGATAAGTGTATATGAACAAAAAATATCCTATTCCAGTGGTACTGCAGCCCAGGATGGGAGGCACCACTTAGACATAGTGATGAACCAGTGACCACTGTGTTAAGCAATGGTCTTTATATAGCATTTGACCTCTTCTGAGATCTCTTCAAGAATTATGGTGAGGAAATATTTTAGCATTTAGGGGAAAAGACAATATCCTTCATAATTTTACCGAAGCAGGAGGCCGTCAAAATGATGAAGCTTTAGTGCCACAAATTCAAGATAGAAAATAGAGGCCTTTTTCCAGGTTTGAACTGAGAGTTATCCAATACCACTTCAACAGCAAATGTACTCCTGGTCATTCAGCTTCCATATTTTAGCCAGCTATATTCAGAAACTCTTAACAAACATCCTGGTGCACCATTTTGTCTGTGTTCATAGATCCTTGACTCTTTTTAACTTCAGTAGTACTGCATTATTTATGCTTTAAAATGTCTACCAGAGTTAAAAGCCGTGTGACAGAATACCTGCTGTACTTACTAAGTACCAGGACAAACAGTAGCACCTGTAGTTGAAGGGCATAACCAGATTTAAAAATAATATTCCCTAATTCAAGATATGGGCAAGAAAAACAAGGAAAAGATCAGAAGATGCAATTCACTAGGGGCAAGGGGAAGGCACTGCATATAAGCAGAAATAATCAGTTACACTGGCACATGATGAGGAACAGCTGCTTAAATAGCAGTTCTGCAAGAAATGATCTGGGGGCTACTGAAATTGAGCCAACAATGTCATGTTGTTGCAGGGAAAACAAACATTGTGGTGCATAAGCAGAAAGGTATTCTTGCAGAATAATCTTTTCCACTCTGTTCAATACCGGTAAGGTCATAGCTGAGGACTGCAAGGGACAGAGACTCTCAGGGGCATGGGACAGGGACACTCCCCTGGTGGGGCTCTGCAGCCCCATCCCAGGTCATCAGGCACTTCTGTGGGGACAGAGATGCGCTGAGGCTGGGACATCAGCCTGTGGACCTGAGGACAGGCATCTTATGACCTTGTTGTGGAAGGGACTGATGTCCCTGAGGTGACCTGAGATAGTAGTATCCTGAGTCATGGACAGAGGTTAGAGAGGGCCTGGGAGAAGTGCATCAAAGCCAATAAAGAGCTGATGATGGTTTGGTGGATGGGCAAAAGTTTTGGGACGCGCATATCAAGAAATATTGGATCTTTCAGTTATGAGAGACATTGATCTAAGATGCAGGGAATGTAACCAGCAGGAAAGTTTGAAAGAAACACATGTTTGTTTTTTTTTAAGGTGCTGCTTTCAAATGTCATCTCCTAAAAAAAACATTAAAGAACAGTGTTATAAGAATAGTAAAGAAGTAAAGCAACACAAAGCAAGTATTAATATTTTATAACTGCAAAGGATATAGCTATTTAGGTATTTCTATCTGACTGATGCATATTTCACTAAAGAAAGAAGGCCTTCTAACTGCATTAGTGATTTTCTGAAGAGTGTGGTAGATGTTACTTAGATGTGATGACACTTGTCATCACCATATGTAAACTTTATTTATAATATATTCTTGACTCACTTTCACATTTGCATTTCAAAACTTCATTTATTCTGTTAATTTAAATTGTACATATAGCGCATGTGGGGGACAAGTTAATTTCCTTTTAAAGAAACATCAGCTTCTAGCAGCTCCATTTCAACTATTTTTGCAGAACAGGGGAAAATTATTTTTTATCCTTGATGGGCTCTCAACAATTGAAATGTAGCTATTCACCTTTCTTCATTTCAATAGCTTGGAGACATAGGTGGTGTACATTTTCTCTCATAATGCTTTGTATTTTTGCAGACCTCAGTATTTTGTATGAAGTGAACATACAAGGCCATGTTCTCATCTCACTGAGATTCTCTTGACTCAGCAAAGGGAAGCTGGCAGAAGTTCAACCACTTCTCTCCAGTTCTGCTTGGCATAAGGCCAGACCCAACATAGTCACCCATCTCTGCCTGGAAGGAATTTAATACCCAGAAGGCAGAATTCAGCCTTCAGGGTGCAGTCTCAGTGTATTTTCTTGCTGTATCTTAGAGCAGAAAGAATGACCATTGAGCTGGACCTCTTTTCACTGCCCCTCATTTGCTGCAGTGGTTTCTCAGAAATGGCAGAACAAAGGCTGCTGAATGGCAGTGTTGAATCTTTTTGCTCTTGTGAACTCACTTGTTTCCAAGTGAGCTCCACTGATACCTGCTCTGGTTTTCTCAGTAAGGAAAAGCTTGCAAGCATCTTATTTTGCTGTACTCTCCTGGGAAGCACTATTTTCACCCAATGAGTCCATATATATTTCATCTTATCAGCTTGTCTCCCAATTTATTTTTATATTGCCATGGGGTATCATTGATATGCTGAACTCCAGGTGCCTGAAATTGTAAAGTCCTGACATTGATATCCTTGAATGATTGACACCATTACTGTCACTCTATGCTCTGAAACTCATTTGCTTGGACACTCCCATGCAAGCAGTGCCCATAACCAACGAAAAGGGCACTTCAAAGATAGAAGACATTTACTACCTCTTTGCAAAGTGAGAAGCAAAGTCAATTTTCCCTCATATTCTAAAGTCTGACATCAGGGAATGTCTGTGACTTTTACTTTTGTGTTTCAGCCTGGCTCCTCATTCTACATTGGCTGAGAACACTCAGGGAATGACCCACTGGGGTAAATCTTAATCTAGGAGAGAACTTCCATTTTGCCTCCTGCTTTTAAATTTCAATGGCATTTCCCACAGAAGTGTACCAAGGAGGTGAATTCACTGTTAACTTCTAATTCACCCCAGAATCACGTAGTAGGTGTGACCTTCTTTTCACATCTTTTTCAGGAGCTGATGATGTGGTGGGACCAAGCACACAGGGAAGTTCTCACTCCAAGGGGATCCTGAGTCATGCATTGATTCTTGTTTGAATCCAGAAAAGGAGAGGAAGAGAATAGCAATGATAGCACCTAGGAAGATGGAGGCACTGTCAGATTGGGAACATCTTTGTCTCTTGGGAGAAACCAGTATTAAGAACTTCCCAAGAGAACAAAGCTAGCCATATGTTCTAGTAGTGTACTTCACACTACAAGAAGTGAAGAAAAAAGCCCAAAGGAAATACTACAGACTCAACTGTGCTTTTTCTAGGAGAGGAATTTGAGGAAGGCAGTTCAAAGGTGGTTCAAACCACTGAAAGAAGTAGGTCATAAGTGAGGAAGTATCAGGAAAGTATGACAAGTACTGCCCAAGACAGGAACTGGAGATAACACAGAAGAACAGTGCCAGTCATGTTGGACGAAAGATTATTTTTCTAATAAAACTCTACCAAGAAAAGGTTTATTGACATTTCTTGTCAAAATGAGAAATCATTTCAAAGATATTCCTAGCAGGGATCTAGTGGTTCAGTTACTCCTCTGAAATAAGGGAAATTAATCTCTTAGTCTGTATTCTATGTAATGCAGAATGGGATTTGAAGCTATGTCTATGGAAGTCCTGTGGCCCCCTCATCACACAGGTGCTGGAAAAATCTTTGTCTGACCCACTAAGTGTGAAGCCATTTACACAAACCATTTTTACAAATAGAGAGCATGAAACAGACCCAGAGAGAGCGATCTGCTCTTTCCCTGCTACAGGTGACTGTGTCACACTGAAGTAGTGAGTACCAGGAGCTGAGGGTGAATATCTCAGTGTCATTCACTCTGGCCCTTAGAATGCAGGCTCCATTCACCTACCATGACTACCAAGGTTATTTTGATAATGTCTTATTGGAAACCGCTTCTCTCTCTAAGTCCTTGGGATGTAGGAAAACCTGCTGTGCACCCTCACAAATTTTCCATTTATATTAGAGAAGCTGCCTCAGAAAAACAGAATGACCTTTATGGTTTTTTTCCCCTAAAAGTACAGTGCAGCCAGAGGAATTCTGGATGGACTGAAGATAGAAGAATTTATATGGTTCATGCCATTAAGCTTGGTAAAAACAACAGGGATTATATATGCCTGCAGTATCTTTCCTAAAATATAGCTTTGACATCAGAGGTGTTTGCTGTCCACACAGCAATTGGAAAGGCTGGAGCTGTATTGTATGAGGTCTTTGATTTCACTGCAATGACAAGGGTGAAATGTAAGTGCATAATTCGAATGCAGAGTAATAATAACTTTAGTTGGATGATCAGTAAATGTGTAGAATGATCTAGTAGGTGGATTCTTCAGAGCTGTGGAATCCTAAAAACACCAGAGGCAGATTTTCAAGTCAGCAGATTAGAAAAGAGAAAATATAATTATCTATGTCACAGTTATATTCTCCCATTTATTTCAAGAGGGTTGGTTCTTAGAATCTGAACTGCCAAGGCAGAGAAAACACTCAAGAGACCCTTTGGCTAAATAAGACCTGAACTTACATTGTTCTCCCTAGCTTGATGGGTTGCAGGTAAAAGCTACACTTAAGTGCTGGGAAGTGGGCTGTGAAGATTAACTGAGTGTCTAGGGAGAATGGAGTAAATTTCTTGCATTTCTGCCTCATAATTTTAGGGAAGAAAAGGGTGATTTTTTTTATTCAGACAAATGAGACTGTCAACAGGGAATAGAGACCCCTTTTCCTTAAGAGGAACAATTGTAGAAGGAAGGTTGTTGGCTTCTCATAAAGGCCTGGGAGCACAGAAGAAGGGGCGAAGAAGCATTGCACAAAGAAAGCAGGAGCAAGATGATATCCTTGTTTGTATATTTCATGACATATAGCTTGGATAAATTTGTTCTCAGGAATGATTTCTTGCTTTTCTCCCTCCTGGGTTCCGTCAGAACTGCTTGGAGCTGTGTTGGGGAATGGGCTGTTTGGTCAGAAACATCCTTTACTTGACTGTCTCTTTCCAGGTTTCTTGCTGATGGCAGCTTATGTGCGGTGGCATGCTGGCATGTCACCCATCACGGTAGAAACTTCATCAGGGACTCCCTATGCACAGCTTCCAGCTTGCTTTGCAGGGCTGGAACAAACAAAGGAATTAGAGTCTTGATGCTTGTAAGTTCCTTCCAAATCAGGATATTCTATGATTCTCTGGTCTCTGCCATCTACGCCAATCAGGCCATCTAGTGGGCAGAGGAGCCCAGACAAAACAAGGACCAGTTTAGCTACCACAAAGTTCACTACTGCATAGGATTAAGGATACCATGATTAAGCATACCATGAATTTTAAATGGAAGAAACACTAGCTCAGCCCGAGCTATCCAAATATTTCTCTACAGCTGCTTATTGATTTTTTCCCCCCTTATTCAGTAATGATGTGCAGCCTGCGCTCACAGGGATAAGCCCCGCTATCAGTCGCCTTGCCAAAACTGGGAAACACAGTCCTACACAAACATCCAAGGTGGAACCTCAGACTGACAGAGAGATGGGATGCATACGTCTCCAAGCTTGTACCACTTTGGAATCAAATCTTACAGTGTCTTTAACAGGTCTGTTTTGATTGAAATCTAGAAAATTTCTGACTGAGCTACAATCAAAAAATCACCCATGCTGTTTATTTCCTCTCTTTGAATGAAAGAGTTTCTGTTTCCAGTTGCCAAATGCAAACCCAATCCAACATACATCCTCCTAAAGACAATGAAACTTAGCAGATATTGTTCTACATGTCAGAGATAAGACTGAAAGGAAAGTTTTGTTATTGAGTAACCTACTCTTCTCTCTGCCTATACACAATTGACTTCTTGTTCCATTTTGCCCTGTTTTTAATGACTAAAATGAGGCACTGTCTACATAGGCATGTTTCTGTCTAACTGACAGACATTATCATGAGTCTATTTCTTAGAGGCCAATCTACAGGTATTTTTGCTCTGCATCAGTCTTTACCTTCTGTTTCTCTTTCCCCATATAAAATAACTCTTATTCCATCTCCAGAACAAAATAACACATATTCCAGTACACGTATGTCAGTAACTGCTTAACTTTCCATTTGCCCTCCTTCCAGGTAGTCTTTTAAAGTCTTTCCTTTTTTCCCACACTGGAATATTTAAGTTAACCTTGATATGCTGCTGTGTTATGGAAGTTTTTTTTTCTCATGTCATACAATCACAACAGGAGCACTGAGCAGTTGTAAAGATATGTGGGCTCACAGGTGCTAAATCATTCTTTCCCTTCAGTTCTGTTGTTCCTGGGTTTCTCTGGTCTCAGACAGATTGAGTATTTTGCTGTTGAAGGGCTTGGTTGTCATCCTTATGCAGACAGTGCCACCTCTAATAGGGCACAACCCCACAGGGTCTTGACAAGATAAACAGATTTGGACACCGGTGACAGGGTCTGCTTGCAGTACAAGCCATGGCAAATGAACAACCATAGCCAGGGTCCCTGGAGGGGTCTTAGCTGTGGGCAGAAGATGATGGAGCAAGGAATAGGACTGGAGATTGGGCCACAAAAAGATTGGGCCCAAAAAGATTGGGCCCCTAAATTCATCCAACAGAGAGCCCTAAAGCCAGGGCTAGGGACAATTTCAGAATACATCTGAGGAGTTGGATCCATCCAGGATAGAGTTTACCTACAGTGTAGGTTAAAGGTTCCTCCAGGAGTCAGATCCAGAGACTGGTGCTCCTACAACAGAGCACGGACAGGGACTGAAGCTCCAGAACTGAGGTGAAAACCTGGGCCCATGGGCAGAGAATACAGGTGGAGTCCCCAACGAATTCTGGTCAGTGACATTTATACCTAATAATGCTCCGAGGGCTCTGACATTCACTCACTCAGAGTGAAAACTTACTGAAGGTTACAGCACCTAAATCTTCCATGTTTCCACATGGTAGTTGAGCTGCATTAGAGCTGTTAAGGACCAAAAGCTTAAAAAATCTACCTGAATGCAGGCCATGGGTTATTGGCCACACAGAGACATCCACCTGAACCTGGCTGGAGACCATGTGCATATCCCTGAAGCACTGGAGGCCAGGTGACAGTCCATAGGACCACTAAACTGGGACCAGGCATCTCTGTCAGACAGTCATGTTGGCAATGGCTGTTGCAGACATAGAGAGATGAACAGTTCATAGCATCCAACTCAGGGGAATATTGCCACTATCTAGGTTCATTTTAGGTACCATGGAGAACCTGTCTTAAAAACTCATTATGGAGATGAGAACTTTCTAGTTATGATAACCTTTTTTTTTATTTTTTGTTTACCATGCTCAGCTCTTGAAGACTTTATGTCATAATGATTTTTCTGATAATTCATGTTCCTTTATCTCTTCTTTCACTGCATGGAAGAATCAAGCCCTGAACTCAGGGAAGGGCAGTGATTTTATAGGAACGTGGGCAGCAGGTGAGAAAGAAAACAATGTTTACCTTGAAAAATCTTTGATCCATATTTCTTAATTCCTTGTCAGTTATGTATTTCAGCCTCATGCTTGTTTTGGTGCTATAGTCCTAATCCTCATTTTCAGAAACAGCTGTGTTATATTGGCAGTACCTTCTTGAACTATGGATGCTGACACATAAACTTGTCCAGAAAGGAGAGCAGCACACTTAAACTATAATCATCATGAGTCACTACAGCAGCCCTTTAGAACCAAAGGAGGTGTTTTGACTTGTGCTCCATTTTCCATAAAAAGCTGGAATGTTCTTCAGAAATCAGACAATATAAAGAAAAAAAAACAAGCCAAACCTCAGTAGCACAAATCTGCTTCTACTAAGTTGTTTTGATATAAGTTTCTCATCTAGCACTTGGAATGATCTTGTTTAAGACAAAATTCTTTGAAAATTTTAACATCAGGGAAGGTAAAATGGAATTAATAATCCAGTTTAATCCATGGTAGAAAAATTATGCCAAAGTTAAATGCCTCAAAAAAAAAAGCAAAGCTCTCGCTTGGTCTTCCCTTGATGAAAGTTTAGTAGACCATGACAGTTTTGGGTTCTCTTTGTTAAAGTTCATTTGAGACAGAGGGAAAAAAAACAAAGTCTTGTTAAGAACTATAAAGTATACCATAAGACATAAGATGTTCTAGATGTTCTATTGAGGAGACATCTGTATTAATGTAGCTTGTAATTTTAAAATCTCTTCATGATAAACCTTTAGAGATGACCATGAATAAAAAAGAAAAAAGTTGTCTGCAATAATAATTTGAAAACGTATAATGTAAGCAGAGCAAGACTGGAAAATGTCCAAAAGCAGTTTCTAACAGCTTAGCACACTGAAGGAGGGGTAAAAAGTGATCACAAACTGTGGGACTTGCTTTTGCTGAAGTTCTTCCACCAGCTCATCATGTCTGATGCCACATGCTCCATGCACATAGCTGCATACAAGTAAGCTGCATATGCACTGGACAATTGTAGAAGGATGCCAGGCACCCACCAAAGCTTCTCTCTCACTCCCATCTGCAGGTGGGTAGGGGAGAGAAAATATAGCAAAAGGTTCATGAGTTCAGATAAGGACCAGGAGGGATCACTCACCAAATACCATCATTGGCAAAACAGGCTCGAAATTAGGGATATTAATTGAATTTATTGCTAAGAAAATCAGAGCAGGATAATGAGAAGTAAAATAAAATCTCCAAAACACCCTTCCCTCACCCCTCCTTCCTCACTCTACCTCCTTCCCCAGCAGTGCAAGGAGACAGGGAATGGGGCCTATGGTCAGTTCATCACAGGTTGTTTCTCCCACTGCTCAGGGAGAGGAGTTTTTCCCCTGCTATACTGTGGGGTCCCTCCCACAGGAGACAGCTCTCCATGAACTTCTCCAACATGGCTTCATCTCAAAAAAACCTCTCCCTGCGACCCTGCTGCAACATGAGTCCATCCCACAGGCAGGAGTTCCCCTCAAACTCCTGAAGCGTGGGTCACTCTTGCATGGGGTGCAGTCCCTCAAGGACAGGCTGCTCCAGCCTGGGCTCCTCTCTCCATGAGCCTCCCACAGGGTCACAGCCTCCTCTCTGGCATCCCTCTGCTCTGGTGTGGGTCTCCTCCATGGGTGGTGGGTGGATCTCTGCATCCCCATGGATCTCTGTATCCCCATGGATCTTCCAGGACACAGCAGGGGCACAGCATCCTCACCATGGGCTGCACCAGGGACACAGAGGTGTCCCAGCTCCGGCATCTGAAGCACCTCCACCCCCTCCTTTCTCACTGATCTTGAGGTCTGCCGAGTTGTTCCTCTCACTTGTTCTCATCCCACCCTTCTCTGGACACAATTACAACTGCACAATAACTTTTTGTTTATCTTTCTTCTGCAATATGTTATCACAAAGTTGTTACCAACCTTTCTAATTGTCCCAGCCTTGACCAACAGCACCTCCATCTTTAGAGTCACCAGAGATTGGCTCTGCCAGACATGGAGGAAGCTTCTGGCAGCTTCTCACAGAGGCCACTCCAGTGACCCCACACTACCAAAGCTTGGCCATGCAAACCCCATACAGCTGTAAGCTATACACTGGCATAGTCAACAAAGTTTCACCCAAAAGGGCAGGGAAAACCCTGCAAAAGGGCAGGAAAAACCCTTTGTAACTTCTGCAGTGAACACCTAATAAGATATAGGAGCATGTGTAGTCCATGTTTTAGATCATTAGTTTTAATGGTCTGTTCAGATACTGAAAGATAAAAATAAGTCTAGAAGAACCTCAGATACTTACCTGGAAAATGCAAGGCACAGCAGACTAATTGGACTGGAACGGGTGCATGGCAGGACAGAGCTGCTTTGATGTGAGATAACCCCTTCCCACCATGGACTATCTCCTAACATCCACAGCTGCCCCTCCAAACTCCTTGCACCAGACCTGGCTGCTCGGATCCTCCAGCACAGCCAACATCTGCAGCAAGCATGAAACCTGGGAACTATTAGCATGGAAATGAGCTAATTTGGGTGTGGGGAGTTAGTACTTTTTCATTATTTCTTCTTCCTTCACTCTTACCTATTTGTGGCAGAATTGGTGGATTTTTTCCTCCCATTCTTCTTAGAAAAGGACAGTAAAACTTAGTCGGTTTGTGCATGTCAGTTTCCCTTTTTTCAGGATTTCTATTCTTAACCTCTTCAATTGTAGAATGACAAAATTGTCAGGCTCCTACTCACCTTTTACCAGTCAGAAGCATATGTCAGGTTGTTTTGTATCATTAGTGTCTTAAAGCAGTCTGGAAGTTGGGAACATTGAAATAGAAGTTGTGACTTTTCTCTCAGAGGAGCTTAAATGGAGTGCTAATGTATTTGAACCAGATTTAATTCCTCCCAGTTGCACTGCTACCTGAGGCTGGAAAAGCCAGTGAACAAATGAATCACAGAACCATACACTATCCTGAGTTGGAAGGACCCACAAAGATCATCAAGTCCTACTCTTGGCCTTGCACAGAATCATCCCAGGTATCACACCTTGTATGTTCTTGAGAACATTGTCCAAATGATTGAACTCTGTCAGGCTTGGGGCTGTAATCACTTCCTTGGAGAAGTGATCTTTCACCCTCTGGCTGAAAAACCTTTTTCTAGTATCCAATCTAAACCTCCTCTGGCACCGTTTCAGGCCATTCCCTTGGGTCCTGTCACTGGTCACCACAGAGAATAGGTCAGTGTCTGCCCATCCTCTTCCCATCATGGGGAAATTGTAGCTGCAATGAGGTCTCCCCTCAATCTCTTCTCCAGGTTAGACAATCTAAGTGACCTCGGCTGCAACTCCTTTGGCTTCTCCTCCAGACCCTTCACCATCTTTGCAGCCCTCCTTGGAATGCTCTCTAATAGCTTTATATCTTTCTTATATTGTGTCTTAGGCTTGCCCCCGAGAAAATGTAGTCCTGACTCCATAGGGGGAATGAACCTGGCTCCTTTCAATCCTTCAGATGTCTTCTAACTGTTTTGAAGACAAAAACTCTTCCATATGGCACTCTAATTGCACTATAAAAGTGATTTAATTGGAAATAATTACTTTGTTTTCAAAGTACCATACTTATTTCAGCCTAGAGCCAGCTTTCAGAATAGTGTTTCATGAAAGAGTTCACAGATGATGGAGCTGTCTGGTTAATTTTTAACTATTGTATAGATCCTACCATTTACCTACTTGGTATTGTTTATATAGCTGCAAGGAACAAAGACAAAGGGTTGTTGGTAAAAGCAGTCAGAAATGAAACGAGGGCAGATAAAAAATATCTTCAAAGAAAATATCAGAAGGCCTTGAAAGAACAAAGAAGGCTTAGGGGAAGTGCCTATTTATCTGTCTGCAGCCAAGTATACAGACATGTTGGGCTTTTCTACAATTCGCGGGTCTAAGATCAAAAACTAAAAGAACACTTTACAGACCATTTCTATGGACAGTTTTGGGGAAAGCCAGAGCTGGCATAGGGGAGTGAGTCAGGAAAAGAGCTACTTAAGGGAGATATTTCAGGATTGAACCCAAGAGAAGCAAAAGAGAAAGAGGAAGCTTCAGAAAATGAACCTGGCTCTTTGAACAAGGAGCATCTAAAACTTTTGAGGAGGTTGTGAACTTTAGTTAGACTTGATAATGCTTTGGTCTTGGGCTAACTCTTTCCTCTGCCAGCTGTTTGAGTAAATAAGCAATCCTTCATTCTGACAAAGCTCCTTTTTCCACAGCAGCTGGTCAAAAGCTTCCCAGAGGAGTCTCTTGGAGGTGGAAATGTGGCTGAGAGAGTGAGATCAAGCTCCAAAGCAGCTGGACCTTGACAGAAATACAAAAAAGTGTGCTGATTGCCTGACAGAGGTGTTTAAAAGGGACTTAAGGGGTGTCATACAGAGTATGATTTACTTCATGATGGAGATTTTTATTTTGGGATAGCTTTGGCGTAAGAGCTATTCCAAAAATACTCCTTTTAGAGCCAGTCATAAGATAGTCTAAAGCAAGCAATTCTGCTGTTGAAACAGCCTTTGGGATTACTTTAATGATCCAGGTGTGAGTCCACATTAGCATCTGTACTGATGCAATTTTCACCTGTAGATCAGTTTATGGTGATGCCTCTACATTTCTGCTGTCACTCAGTACATCCAAGCTATTCTTTAATACCCCTTCAGAGGCTTGATCTCATGGAATCAATTATCCTGGTGTGATGTGAATTGCTAAGGTCATTCTGTTGTTAATTAATTGGTTGTGTCACATTAAAATAATCCCCCTAAAGTTCTCTGCATTACAGATTAATGTGAGCTTCTCCACAGACCTAGCAGTTTGAAGTGTCTCACCAGTAATCTAAATGACACTGATGTGCTAGGTTGATAGTTATTCTCTGTATTGCAGGACAGAAAGATTTCAATAACATTTCAGCTGTGTTTGCGTGTCTGTTGGAAATGCTCTCCCTGAAATACTAAATGAAATCCATGTGCCATAAAGAGATTAAGTAGAAAAGTGAAGATCATTTGGCTATGTTTGAAGAGCTCACATGAGCCCACAGCGTTAGACAGATGATAAGAAGCAATGAAATGATTGCTTTTTAAAAACATGGATTATGAGATTCTGGGAAGACACCTGTAAGGAACCTCTAACTGCTTGACCCCACTAAGCAACTGACCATATTGTTCTTAATAATCTTCAAATGTAAACTTGGGGAAGTTTATTCACAAACATCATTCCAATTTCCATGGGCAACTAATCATTGCTATTATAATCATGCCCAGCTGCAGCTGCCTGCAGCTAAAAATGGAATGCTAAATGTTTTTTTCCCCCTGTAGTTTGTTTTGGTAATTAAGATTCTGATAATTGAAGCATTATTGTGAGAGTGAGAAGTATGAAAGCTTTGCAAAGCTCACCTTGTGATCAATCTTTTAGTCTGAAAAAATTGGCTCAGAGGCTACTGAGAGGAGGATAATTATTCCCTGAATCGTCCACTTCTCTCATTCTTGTTTTGACATTTCTCTTAGGACCCCAGAGTGTTAATACAAATGGCTGTTTCCATTATCAAACAGCGCTTCAAGATTTTTCTCTGCACTCCATTTATCTAACTTCTCTAAGCAGCCCCTTGTCTTCCTGATCATTGGAAACTCCTTGTTCTTCAGTTAGGATATAAGGAACATAAGAACATAAAAAACCAAAAATCACAAAGAGCGTAGTTAAACACTGGAAGAAATGTTCACAGAGGTGGTGGAAGCTCCAGTCTTGGGGATGTTCAGATCTTGACTGAACCCTAAATAAGGGTCTGAGCTGCCTCACCCAAATTGGAAGCTAGCTTTGGCTTGAGCAGAGGAGTAGCACTAGATATTTCCAGGAGTCCTTTCTGACTGAAGATTTTCTATGATTGTGTTCCTATGCCAGAGTACTCTTCCCATTTAGTACTGAAATGCACAAAGGATCATTCAATAATTTAATCTGAACCCTTGTAGAGTTTTGGCTATGGAAACTGGATGTTCTGAACTGAGCTCAAGAAGAAATTCAGGCCTCAGACAGCTCTTTGTACATTTAGGTGTTGTCTTTTAAAACCTAAATCCTTGTACATACATACAATTTTTTTTTAAAGCAAGTGGAAAATATGGCCAAACCAGAAGGGGATGCATCTTGAACCCATACGGCCAAGAAGACTGGGCAGCTCCTGAGGATGAGCTGAGCTGGAACTGCCTCAGCACAGCAGAACTTCAACTGAATGTCTCTGGGAAAGGGAAAGAACTTTCCTCAGGAGACACCAAAGGCCAGTGCTGTGTGGGGTTTTGCACACATGCCCTTGCAGCAACACTGAGACACTCAGTTGAATCAGACAAAACTGACAGATAAATAAAAGGATGTTTCTGTCTAAAATTGCATAGTCCCAGGGACAGAAGCTGTTATATTCCCCAGTATCTTTGGAAATGCCTAAATGTGTTTTGCAAGACAGTAAAATAGTGATAGAATTTAAGGTTATAAAGTCCCTAAGCCTGTGGAACAAAGCCTGCAGGTTTCTGAACTCTACAGACACCTTTTCAAGCAGCAAAACCTCAACCCAACTGGGAGTCTCAGAAGAGGAGGTTTCTTCAGTTTTGTTTCCTAGTGAACTGACTGTGCTGCCCATCACAGTCCTCTTTCTCTCCCTTCATGTACCAGTTGAATGATTAGAGAGTTTGGCACAGAACCAGGGAGGTTCAGATTTCATTTTCTCCTCCACCCTAAATGTTTTGAAGTTATTTGCCAGTCAGCCTCACATTCCCTCCTTTCTTACAGAGAGGTCCCAGAAAAAAGAAAGAAGGAATAGACATAATTGTGGTGTGGTTACAGCACAGATCTAGAGGGGGGAAAAATATTGTTCTGCTCCTAATTCTCATAAACTGCTTCTATGTTATTTAACTTTTCTGTTGTAGCAATCATTATGCAAAATGTAGGAAAATCTTACTACAGTAGTAAGAATACTGTGTAATTCAGAATGCAAATCAAACATGTGACTATATTTTACTTGGTTCGTAGGCTGCTTGAAAGACATAAAAGCTATGTGAAGCCTAGAGATGAGACATTAAGATTCAGTTTCAGTTCTTCCCAAGATTTTTATTTAAAAAATGACTTGGAATAAATGAAGATCAGACAAATTAATTTACATATGTAATGAGGTCTGCTTGGAACGCTCTGATATTTGAGCTGCTGCTGAGATAGTTCTTTACAAAACCAACAAAATAGAAAGATTTACAGAAAAAAAGGAGTATCTTTTTATTATTTCAACTGATACTCTTGAAAAAAATAAACAAGTTCTAAAGGAAACAAAGCCTTCTGCAGAAATGTAGACAGTTATGGCTACAAGAACATTATTCAAAATAAAACATTAATAATGATGTTTTAATTGTAATTGCCTGAAAAGGTCAATTGATATTTTGGAGGGGAAATAAATGAAAGAACTACAAAACTGTCTGCATTTGTCAATATCAAAAAAGGAATTTCAATTATTTTTTTCTTTTAAATGTCAGAGAAACTTATGTTGTTTCAGAAATTAGAGGAGACTGTATATGTTTGTGTTTAAGTGATGATGCTAGTGAATGTTACTGAATAATCTAGAGAGAAAGCACAAAAAATCCAACAATCTGAGCATGAGATAGAAGTACTGATAGCAATTTGGGGAAAAAGTTGGGAACCTCATTTCTGAGTAACAGACCAGGAAGCTGCTAACTTTCATCTTTATGTTACATGGGATAATTGGGCAAGGTAAAGCCATTATTTTCAAAAACAATCTGTAATTTTGGGTGCATATGTTTCAAGTTATTCTTAATCAAGATACAATTTTCAGAGATAAAGGTCTACCTGATGTGAGGGTTTGAGTGGTCTTGGAATTTGATCTTCCATTTCTAAGCTGTGCCACATTGTGACATCAAATGTAATTTTAAAAAAACACCAGTTTTTAATGCTTGACCCATGATCTTTCCTAGAGTTCTTAAACATCCCAAATATTCATAGCTATGTTTCCACTGAGCCCATTAGCAGTAGTCATATTGACTTATATTCATTGGTTGACTTTCATATAGCATGAAGGCATGGTAGAATTTCCTCGGTATTTTTATAATAATTCAGGAAAAAAGATTTCTTTCTCTATATCTGTTCAGTGGTGATGGGTTGGTAATCCTATTCCTTGAAAAATTGTCCAGGGCCTTCTTTATTATTTTCCTTTCTGATTTAGATATTATATTAAGCATCAAGATCTGTTTTCTAGTGCAGACTTCCATTTGATTAAAATCAAACAATTCTGTAAGTCAGGTTTGTCTGTTTGAGAGCTGTTTCCTATGGCCATGCAAGCTGGTCTGTCAAATTGTGACCCTTCCTCTTCCCTGGCATGTTTACTTTGGCAAGGTCACAAAGAGAGACATAAATTGTTTGGTTTAAAGAAAAACAATCAGAACATTTAAATCACAAGCAGATCATAACCCCTTGACATGGCAATGGAAATCTCTCAAAGTGCTGCCCACATTTTTCAAATGAGATGCTGTTATGGCATTGATTTATCTGCAGTTAGGTTTTAACAAAAGAGCAGCTTGAAAATATCTGCATCTGGCATTGGTTAGAGGAAGTCTGGAGGCAGCTGGGGCTAATCCAAGTCCCAGTTATATCAATTCTAGTAAAACACCTGTGTCTACAATCGTCCTTTAGTACTTTGACTGATTGGCACAGAACAACCCATATCCATACTGTTAACTTCGCTTTCTCTCTAAAGGATGACTGTACACAGACTAGTCACTGAGAGTTTCTGCCCTCTGCTAGATCCTAAGGGAAGTTCTAGATGTCCCAGACCAAAATAATGCTGGTCTGAAGAATACATCAGAACATACAGTCTGGGTCTGGTGGCCATTGGTGTTCCCTCATCTTTATTAGGGAAGTAGCTATAGCTTATGGATGTTTCTTGCTGTATCCAACAAACTCCACTTTCCTTGGCCGAGATTCATTCCATACAGTGGGAACCTAGCTGAATGATTTAATGTAAGGCAGGAGCTGAGAGGACTCCCTTTCCCCTCAAGGAGTCAGGTGGGATCCATTGTGTATAAGGTGGATAGACAACTCTGCTTTCCTGGAGATAACTGTCTTTTCCAGAATATATGGGAGATTTAGACTGACAACTGCCTGAAGTGGGCACCTCTTGCTTATGTCTGCAGTAAGCCAGGATGAATCTGGGCCTTTGTTTCCATTCTTTATCAAGGGAGTTGGGAAATATATGGACTTAGTGAAGTCTGAAGCTCAGGAAATTGTGGTCCAATGTATTTTACATGCTCCAAAATAGTTCAAGTTCTTTCAGACTCAATTTTAAACTATATATTTTTAGTTCAATAATAAGACACAAAACCTGAAACCATCCATGCTGGAGGTATGATAAATGTGGTCTCATACAGACTAATAAAATTGAGGGTTCATAAAAATTAATGATTAATAACTGGTGTTTACCATCAACTTTGCATGAAATACATAAAAAGAAAGACAAGAAGATTTACGTTTACATGTCTGCATGACACACACTTTATAGCAAGTCCCCAGATTTGTGTTATTATCCCCCACTTTAAGGTGGATAATGCAGTAGTTTAATGCAATTATAAATGCTTAGCTATTTCTCTCTGTGTCATAAGCAACAGACAAGGGTTGAATACATTCACTGGCCCAAAAATTTCAGGAATATCTTAATGACATAGGGCACATTTGAGAAATTAAGTTTTCTCCTGTATTTCTAGTGAACAAAAAGGAACAGGAATGTAATATCACAAAGCTGAGTCAAAGACAGCAAGAACCCCTTGATTTTTTATTTACTTTCCCTCGCTTTAGCAATCATTTTGGTTCTTCTAATTTAAGTGGGCTATGTGTTTCAGGACCAAGAATAATGGAAGAAGAGATATCTGCCTGATAGTCTGACAGTAAAATACTATTAATAGCTATACCAATACAATCACTGCTCACATTGGAGTCCACTGATTTATCTTCTAGATGGGTAAAGAGTCACAGTGCAAGGCTAAGTGCCTTTTCCAATGAGGAAACTGTCTGGACTGTCAGAGCTCACAGTTAGCTTCAGGGAGAGAAGGAGATTAAATCTCTTCAATCCTCTACAGTGAGCGAACCTTTGGTTTGGAGAAGAGAGTTTGTGCGAGCAGAAATAAGAGATCCCTGACACATTGCCTGGGAGGAAAGAAATGAAGTGTAGGAGTGGGGCAAGCACCGGACTAACCTACTCCTGTTTTAGTGCTCTGTAGCTTCCCTCATGATGGATCCTACTTTTCCTATCCTTCTGCCTGGTCTTCAGGAGTCAGGAGGCTGAAGTGGGAAAATACAAGACCAATTTAAGCAGCAAGGTATTTTAAAACTGAAGGAAATATAATAGCATTGAAATTTTAATTCTTCTGATATTAGAAATATGCAGCAGTTTTCTATGCTCAGAAGGTCCTTTTTATTACAAAAAGAAAAGAAAAACATAATCCTGGGTATTAGGGCTTCAGGAAATACAAAATACTTGGAATCAAAGACTGCAGTTGCTACTGCATACCTACCCTGTATGAGGAGAAAGACAAAGCCTATGCACTTGTATCTCTCTCTGGTTGGTGGAGGTTAAGACTCTAATGCTTCTGCAGTGAAATCTGGGGTTGGAGCCTCTGTAGCCATTAATCCTACTATTGAATTTAAAGTCTTCCTGGATTTCAGGCCTCAGTTTTCTGCAGTGAGCAATCAAAAAGAATATCCCTCTAAAAAGCCCTGCTGACATGGCTCTGGATCTTTTGAACCTTCCAAACTGAGATTCTCCGCTTACAGTATCCTTTTGCAATTTTCTGTGAGGCTTTTGGCAAATCTCATTCCCTAATAATAAGACAAGATGAAAACTCCAAGCAGCAACTCCAGTTATTGTGAAATTTTTGGTACAAAGGCAAGTTATTATTTTTTTACCTCTGGCTACAATAGAAGTTGCTGCTAGAAGGAATCCAGCATTACCTTTACTTTCCAAACACATTGTGAATAGAGATCATTTCCATTTCTTATCAATAACAAATCCAGAATTGTCTTTGCTTTATCTCTTTGGAGGGTTCAGAAAAAAATAATTTCTTAGTCTCAAAGACTTCCTTTCTCTCTCTTTCACTTGGGATCTTCTTGTGCAAGAACTTTTCTCATGCTTGAAAAAATTCTTCATTTCTCTGGCTGACACATTGCCTAAACCTCCCTGACAGTCGTTTTGCATCTTGGTTTTTTATGCTATTTGCTTTCAGTACATGATTTGCTGCCAAAAGGACCAGGGTTCTCAGCCATCCACTACAATAACAAAACAATACAGAAGAAAACAAAGCAAAAACAAACTCACAATTTACAAATAGCTGAACCCTCTTTCATTCTGTGTCCCCATCTGTTAATTTAAGAGGAGAGACCTCTGAGACAACAAAGAACCCTGTAGGGACAGCTGCTTCCACAGCCCTGACAACCTCAGGAGGTCACTAAAGGACACATCCCAAAATATGAAGTGTCTATTGCAAAGAACTGATGAAGCATCTCATTTCTAGGGTGCTCACTCCTCCTGGGCCTAATCCTTTCCTGCTGACTGCAGTGAAATAAGGGTCAGATTTTGTGGCATTTACCCAGATGACAATTTGCTTCGCTCAAAGCACACAAAGAACGGAGGCAGCTGGGAGCTTTAGACCAAGTGTGTTTCCTTCCCTGGAGTTTCACATTATGATAAAAAACTGACCAGCCAACCAACCAAAAAATACTAGAGAGGGAAAGAATGAAAACTATAATAATATGTAAGAGATTCCATCCTTAGTTCACTCATCAAGTCTACATCATAATAATCATCATTAAAAATTTACCTGAATTTTTTTTATTTTCCCCCAGATAAAGGTAGGTCTGTTTTGTGTTGAAATGCCACTGTGAACTGCAAAATATCGAATACTATGAAAAATACCCAGACCCAGAAAGAATAACTGTTTAAATTTTTTAAATTGATTTTCTCAGTTAATGTGAGTTGGCAGAATTTAAGTTAAATTTACAAATAAATAAATAATTTACACTCAGGCCTGCTGTTTAGGGGCTTTTTTTGTATTTTTGTTTTTTGTGGTTTTTTTCTGGTTTTTGCAAATAAGATACCCATCTAAGCCCTTTTGCCTGTCTCTGAGAAGTAGGAATATGATTTTCACTTTCGTCACACAGCCGAGCTCTTGATGGATGGGTTGATCTGACACAGCCAAGGAAAACTGAAAACTTGGATTTCATATCTTCACAAATGTGCCAAATAAAGCTTATTTAGAAAGAGGTACCTGGTCACTTTTCAAGCAGAAGTGGAGGCTGGACAGCCACCACAGTTTTAACTCAGCTTTTCAGCTGTGCTGGGCCTAAGCTAAGCTGGCTCCCCTCTAGCTGTTGCTAGGGGGCTGAGAATCTTCTGTTTTTTTAAATCTTGTCTGCTCCATGAGCAACTTTACTCTTTCAGTAAATTACTGACATTCCTGGAAAGAGCCTCTGGGCAGAGATGACACCGTTCTATGTGCCAGCAAAGGCCACATTCATCTGTCTTGCGCTGTTCCACTCGAGGACAAATTTTGGTTTCTGAACTTTTTGTTGTTTGATTTCGTTCTTGATTGCAAAACATATTTACACGAGGCCAGTTCTTAGTGTTTGGAGTGTTTATCCACTCTCCTGAAGACCTAATTGCTTGTTAGTCACCTCCTAACTGATTGCTGTGGAATAATGATTAGGAAGGCTCAGACAGAGGATAATTCTTCACTTCAGGTGGGATGTACACTGGGAAGCCTGAGTAATAGCAGACGTTCATCTAAATAAACAGGAGTTAGGTCAGGGCCAGCCTGGGGAAGTTCTGGTGTGGTGAAGGACTTCACTCATCATTTGGCCATGTGAGCAGAATGAGAGCTCCAGGAACAACTGGACCCTCAGTGACATCTCTCTTTGTGGACAACTGCTTTTAACCTCACTTTTTAACTGTTCTTTGGGGTTTTTTTAACATTGTCTGTACCACTGCCTACATTTGCTTATGGCCCTTGTCCAAGGCACAAAACCAAAGGAAAATATACTGCTCACCATGGAATTCTGTGCTGGGTTACCAATCCAAGAGGGGCAGAAAACTGCCCCTGACACCAGTACAGGCAGTGATGTCATTTCAGACACTGAGAAAGCTCAAACTGCTTGTCCTCTACAAACAGAGGAACTCTGGGCAGGAGTGAAGGGCCAGGTGGACATGGCAGGCATCAATGCTCAAAGGGAGCTTTGCCCTGGGGAGCTGTTCACCTTCCCTGAATCTCCATGGATGGGCTGGGGGCACCAGGCAGGGGTCCTGAGCAGTGGAAGTCGGGTCCTGTCTCCACACAGCTATAAGCATTCCCAGTCCCTGTACCTTTTGGGGGAGAAAAATCAGGGATGGAAGGGGGAAGGTAGGCCTAGGAACAAGAGCTGGCGGACAGTGTTTTAATTTTGCTTTTTTTCTCACTAGTTGACTCTATTGAAAGTGACAATAAATTAAATTATTTTGCTCCAAGTCAAGTCTGTTCTGCCCATGATGGTAATTGGCAAATGAATCTCCCTCAATGTATCTCACACCATGAGCCTTTTCAGTTTATTTTGTCACCTGTACTGCTGAGGAAGGGTGATGGAGCAGTGGGGTGGGTGTCCAAGATCGACCCATCACAGTCACAGCCTGTCTTGCAACCTGAAGCTCATTGTACTTTGACACAAGAGACCTGTTCTATATGAGCCCTTGTTTAGCTCTTAGCCAGCTATTGTAAATGCATAGTCCAGAGGTCAGGGTGTATAAACATAACCATGAGATTAATAATATTTTATTAAAATAACTGCTAAAATGGGAAAAACAAACCAAAAAAGAACCATGACAATTGTGTGGGCTTTCTTCAGCTGCAGAGTCTCTGTGTCGATAAGCTTGGTCTCTTTTTGTAAAATAATCTAATGCCTGAATACAAGAAAATCAAGATCTAAAAAGCCTGACTTACAGTCTGAGATCATTATATTTTGTCCCCCTTACTCGTTGGAGACAAGTAACTATCTCTGGTAGGTGACCCAGGCCACCCAAGGAGTGAAGTATTATAGCAAGGATAAATTGCTTTTCTGAATTCTATCACTTCAGAGGAAAGTGAGACAAACTTTAAAAGGCTATTTAGCTTTAAGTAGGCTGAGGTTAGGTGTGATGTATGTGACCTCCCCTTAGGTCCTGCCCTAACCAAGAGGGATAACAAGGTAGACATTTTGGCTGGGATAGAGGGCAATACTCACACCATCTGGCTATTTTAGATACAATGAAGTATGGAGATGATGCATGTACCACTGGTACCTACAAGGAGCACTTTGAAAGCTCCAAGTTACCTGCCAGCTGCATAGAGGGATCCACAGAAATATGCCCATGGATGTCAGCCCTCCCGAAAGAAGTGACTTGCTGCAGTGCACAGGCCTGGACACTGCAACTGGTTTTAAAATGGGACCTTCCTTGCAGGGCTCTGGAGTCTTAAAGATGTCTGGAAGATTGCCAAAAATTATCCATTCAGGTAAAACACTAAATCTTACAGAAGGTAAAGGGGAAACTCATTTGGATGCTTTAATAGCTCTCCCTTGACACCTCTTTATCTTTAGAAGTCTAGATACCACTGTAAATCTTGTGTGATAGGCTTACAGCCACACAGGGAGTTAGGTGTGATAGTGCTTCATCAGCAGCTAAAATTAGAGTCCATCTTTGTTTTCTCAGCCATCTCTGAATTGCTGTTTGTCTATCCATTTGAATCTGCAGAGAAAACTGCCATTTGCCCTGTCCTTGCACTGGTTTAACAGTGTTAAGAGTTGATGCCTCCATAGCAAATGGCAGCCTGACCGTTGGTGGTCAAGGGGGTCCAAGCTGACTGAAAGTGTGTCCATTTCCTGCACAGAGGAGAGAACAGTGATATCAGACTCCCAGGCTGAATGAGCAGATGCCCATTTACAGATGAGAAAATTCAGGATAAATGAGCACATATGCTGTGGCCAATAGCCATTGCTTTGTTCCCAGCCTGTGAATGTGCCAAGCCTATCAAGAACACCATCGAGAAGTTAATTCACAGCCACAGACAGCAGATGCTGAGGCATCCTCCACTCCCTGAAACCTGTTTATTTCTCACCAAAGGTAAAGCCTGTGCTGTGCAAAACCCAAGATTCCTGAGACAGAAGGTCTCGGCAGGTATGGCTTAAACAAAAGCTCCTGGTTCAGAGAGTACTTGGCTCCTGAGAATACAGCATAGCTTCTTCTAAATTTTTCTCTTTTTTTTTAACACCTGCCTGCTCAGAATCAGGAGCTATTTTGGTAGAATTATGAATATAGCCACATGATAATCCATGAAGTTAAGCAGCAGTTCCTTTTTCAGAGGCGGAAGTAGAGATTTGGGTTGAGAACTCAAGGAAAGACCCATTCACCTCCAGGATGAGCACATACAGTCACCACAGGAGGCACAGGAGGAAGACACACATCCTAGCAGTGACCAGTTTAACTTGGTCTATGCTTCTGAATCTCAGGGGTGGGGAGAATGACCTTTTCATCTGGGCAAGATTCTTCTAGGTTCTTTGTGGCAGAGCAAAACTGAAACTTGCACTTCCCTTACCCACAGAGATTTGTACTTTCCTGAAGGTTTCTGCCTTCAGGCTCCTCCTCCATGGCAATAGCGCTGTGCTGTGGGTTCAGGTCAGTGCAGCACAAAGGATCCCTGACAGGAGCCTGTCCTCTGCCCACGCTGCCAAAAGCACATCCCTCTGCCCTGGCTGAAGGCGTGTGGCTGTGTGTGCTGCAACTTCACCCTTGACAGCTTGTAGACACTTTCTATTTTTGGCTGTGTGTTCCAGCTGCTTCCCTTCCAGCTCCAGTGCACCTTTAACCCAGCACGGAGCTAAAGGATAGTAAAGGATTATCAAGATTTGCCTGTCATAAAGGCTGCACTCTGATACCTGCAGTTACTTTTAAAAAGGAATATGTAAGTCCTCAGGTGACACTGCCTGTGCATCTTTATTTAACAGCAATTTTTTTTGTCCTTGTTTCTCCTCAGTTCAAATAGCTTGGATTTGATATTTTTTCCCCTTGTTCTTTCCCTTCTGTGTGCCAGCACTGAGTTTACATCTTCTGTTTGTGTCACCATGGTATATTACAGTAGGAAAGTGGGATCTGAAGGTTGGCCTTTGCTCATATATAAATGTATCTGACCATTGTTTCATGAAATTCACCCACATTTGTTCTCTAAAAAAAAGTCAATCAGTACCAATACTAACTCGTTTTTAAATCATAGAGTGGCTTGGGTTGGAAGGGACCTTGAAGATCATCTAGTTCCAGCCAACTCTGCTGTGGGCAGGGACACCTTTCACCAGACCTGGTTGCTCAGAGCTCCTTCCAAACTGACCTTGAACATTGCCAGGGATGGAGCATCCACAGCTTCTCTGGGCAACATATTCCAGTGCCTCACCACCTTCACAGGGGAGAATTTGTTCCCAATATCCGATCTAAACTTTCTTTCAGTTTGAGCCCATTCCCCCTCATCCTGTCACCACATGCTCTTGTAAATTTTCTCTCTTTCTTGTGGGATTCCTCCAGGTACTGCAAGGCTGCAATTAGGTGACCCTGAAGCCTTCTCTTCCCCAGGCTGAACAGCCCCAATTCCCTCAGCCTGTCCTCATAGTAGGGGCGCTCCATCTCTAATCATCTGGTGGCCTCCTCTGGGTTCCCTCCTCATCCTCTGGTGGTATCTTCCTAGCGTCTGGTTACTGCTCTCAGATCCAGAGGCATGGGTTTAATTTGATATACAGTTATTCTTTTGTTTATGAATCAAAAAAGAGCAGATGAGGACCATGTCCTACCCCCAGCTGGCAGAAAGCAGTTGAGTGCAGCTGAAATCAACTCAGTTAATTGATAAAATAACAGCTGAGGACCAAGCTGCATAAACCACTCTGAGTTCCTACTGGAAAAAGGTTATTTTGTCTCACATCCAAATTTCTAATTCAGTTTTATATTAAAGCAGCCAAACTTTCTTGAAGCAGTGAAGATGAAGTGGGAGGTTAAGATATGAACCATTACTGTGTTTTTCAGAACCACAGGTCTGGGCTTCTCCCTGACCTGAATTTGGAACTAATTGAGAACTAGTCTGAAAGAGATATTGTGGCTGGCTTTACTTTAAGTATTTGTATCCTCAGGGCTACAGAGCTCTGCTATGGTCTGAAGAAGTGGGGAGTCAGATAAGAGAAGAACTATTATCTGAAAAATCAGGTAAAGCTGTAGTCTCTGATGTTTGACCTATGATGCAGAGAGAGGCTGGTTGTTCATTTTCCTTTGGTAGAAAAGGAAAGTAGGACTAGTAATGTCAAGGCTGATTAGGCAGCTGTGAGTAATCAAAGGAAACGCTATTGTATTTAAGATCCTGGGAATGTAAATATGAAAAAAGGGTGGGCAAAATCCTCCTCAGCTGCAAGGAAGACAGGTTATTCTTGTTGGAGCTTAACAATGTGCTAAGTACCAGGGAGGGTTCAGCTGCTCTTCTCATTCCATCCTGGCAGGAATGCTGGGAAGAGATGGGGGTGTTTAGTGGGGCCACGTGCAAGGGAGGGTCTCTCTTGGCTGTACCACAGGAGGAGCCTGCAGAGATGAATTCACGCACAGCCAACACACACCTACACTCTTTAACCCATATGTGGCATCAGGTCCTGATCTCCCCACAAAAGTACTCTTAGGTTCCTTGCCTGCTCTCTTTTAATCCTTGGTTTTGGAGTACCAGCTTAATTTCCCTGTTACTAGAAACTGTTTTGTCCTACAGGGATTCTTTCTAGACACAAATTCAGAAGTGTCCTTCATTTGTAGCTCATACCCTGGAAAAATCAATTAATTGTATGAACCTCAACATTTGAATGCTTTTTTAGGAGCCATGGTGAATTGAATCTTTTGTCAAATTCTTTTGCAAAAATCGCCACCCTTGAGTTCTGGTCTGAGGGGAAGAAGAGAAGGTAGGGAAATGAAATTGTATATCCCATGTGAGCAACAACTGTTTGGTACATTAGCAATACGGGGATATGCAGTAAGGGATTTTAGAAACTGCAAAACTTTCTCATGAGACTTCTTTCATAGTAGCTGTTGGAGTTATACCATAGAATTCTTAGGAGAGGGCATACTTTTCACTATTAACAAGGTAAAAGCAGTATGACCTCACTCATTTCTGGAGAGATCAACTTGAATTTTGCATTTGAAGGAGAAAGGTGAATAAAACCCAGGAAGAAGCAAATATAAAACAGCAAAGATAAAGCTAAAGATCAAAATCCTGTAAGTTTTTTGTCTGACAACTCCCATAGAGTCAGAGAGGATAAAAATGCATAAGTGCTTGCTGGGCTTTTAATGGTTATTTTATAATTAACCAGTCAGATGAGACAGTTAAATTCCAAACTGAACATGCATTATTATGAAAATCAGAAAGTGGGTTAAAAAAAGAGATAAAATATAGCAATTACCCTTTATGCCAACAAGGCTTTAAACCAAATCCTACCAGAGAGACAATTTTTAAGCAGAAAGATAAGATTTTATTGCTTCCAGACATTTACTCTAACCCTGAGTACTCTCTTGCTCACACTGTTTTATATCACACCACGGTGGAGACCAGTGCAGTAGAGTGGTTCTCAGCTCTGGAGTTCAATCACCTTTCTGCAGTGTTAAACTTCTCTTTCTGGAGGCTACAGCAGAAGCTCAGATGATCTCAGAGCAATGTGGAAACTCTCATGAAGATTTATTTCCTTGTCCTGATGCAAGAGTATCAGTCTGCACATCTGAAGACCAGCTTGGCCCTGGTCTGCTATCAAGTGGTCGTTCATATGGGCAGGGGCAAAGGGTCAATTACTCAATTGCTGTAATACAGAAGAAAGTTGTTGTGAAAAGAGGAGGGACCCACAAAATAATTCCTGCTGCTCTGTTGAGGTTCTTCTGCAGATCAGGTTATCTCAGATTCCTGGATCCCAGACACCTCTGCTCTGGTCAGGTGTTTATAGTTCAAAAGGACTGGCATAGCAAGCGCTGAGCCCCAGTGATGGTGTTGCAGATACCCTTGACTCATCTGCCTTCTAACTGTCAGCTCAAGGGAGACATTTAATGCCTTCCTCCTCTGAGATTTTTAGATTATTTTACTCATTTCTCTGCTAAATTGATTTTAGTAGCAGCTGTAAGTACTCAGCATTTGAGTAAATTAGACCCTGGGGTCTGCTGTTTGACTCCTTCCCAGTAAAAAGAGGAGCTCAGAGAACAATGTCTTCTGAAGTGGTTCTGTCCAGGATCACATGAAATCCAGAGCACAGGGAAGTGGAAAATCCAGTTCTTCAGTTCTATATGTCATCCTACTGAAACTGCCTTTCTGTTGCAGGAAGCAAAGGAGGTTCTTGCAATAAGTCCAAGAAATTATTCTCCTGTATGAGTTTGGCTCAATTCAAGGACAGAGAAGCAAAATAATTCATGATCAGTTATTTAAATATGGTGTTGTAATGCTTATGCACAAATCATCATTCCCAAGGCCATATCGACTGTGATGTTTCCTTATTTCTAAGTGCTTTACTTTGTGCCCTCAAGCATTCATCAGTCTGCATTAAAGTTATTTTTGTACAGACAAGGAAGGGAGAAAGTTATTCTAATTTAATTGCTTTGACTGTCAGGACTGATAGGTTTAAACCATATCAAGGGAAAAATTGTGTCTACCAGTAGTCTATAGGTGGTTCAGGGCATAGACTTTTTGGACTTAGAACTCCAATGCTCCAGATCATGTATAGACATTAATGTTCAAGCAAAATAAACGTCACCTGTACAGAAGATTATATTGAGATATAAGAAATTATTGTTTTCATTCTTATTTAGAGACATGAATTGCTAATGGCCTTTGGGCTTGGTTTCCAGTTTTACTTTTTCTGTCTGCTTGTCCCACCATGAGTTTCTGTTAAGACGCAACATTAGGTACTTTTGAGAGGATTCTACTGTATAAAAATAGATCTATAAAAATGTACATAGTGATGCAACTCAATATAGGAAAGAGTAAAAACAGCACAGTTTCACCCTTCTGTGAGGCTATATTTCAGGATGTGTAAGAGAGATTATTTAGCTGCACCACTTTCTATAGAAAATGTCAATAAACACTGCAACAGTTCTGTGAAAGCCAGTCTTCATCCTGGCTTGAAGATAGACACAATCCTGATCTCATGTGTGTGATGCCAAAGAAGACACTGAATAGCTTTTAGCAACATGCCATATGTCAGTACTGTTGGTTAGGCTGTCTCAGGTGTAACCTCTCAGTGTAAAACCACATGGCAGATTCTCAGGTCATCATAAGCTGAATGTCCCTGCCCAAGTTTGTGAATATCCTGAAAGAGGGAGAGGTGGAACACTCACAGCTCTGCTGGATTCATGGCCAGTAATATGAATGAGAAATTAACAGGCCATGGCAGGTATATTTACCACACTGAACTATATACCTCCTTTGTGAGAATAACCTCCTTACACAGGGCATTTAGTTTTCTTCTTCTCACATGGTCTTCATTCTTTTCCACTTGCCTTTTTTAGTTGGTAGAGAAGTGATGAAAGTAAAGCTTTCTCAGGCAGTTATTTACAGCAACAGAAAAGAGAAATGCCATTTGCTGGTTACATAAGGACTATATCACATCCCCATGTCTCCAGCCTCCTGATCACCTTGATGGCCTTCTGCTCAACTTGCTGCTCTTGGTCAGTGTCTGGGGAGCCCAAACAGGATTTCTTCCTTTTAGTATCATCTACCAGGTTGCAATGAATACATTCCCTCTTCCCATCTGGGCTCTTTTAGAAGGCGTAAAACCACATCAGCCTCAGCATCGCACCCTGGAAACACTATTTGTGACCAGAGGTTTGCATAAACCTCACCCTTTTACTGAGCTGATCATTGCCCAGTAAGTTTCCAGTGTTGATGCCCTGGAATCACTGATCATCCAAGTTCCCTTTTCAGGGAAACAAATTACACTTCCCAAAGTGAAATTTCCAAAGTCACAATCACCCCCTGGAGTGCATCACAGCTCACTCTAGTGAGCTGATCATCTGAATACTTCACATTTTCATTACTGCATATTCCTTAATGCAAGCTTTAATAAAATCTGTGAAATCTAATAGCAGTCTACAAAAAGGATGAAATTTCCAGTCTGGGAGAAAGCGGCCTCATCTTAATCCCAGCAGCAAATATTAAACATGGAATTAAATGCAAAAGAAAGAAAAACTAAGAAAATGTGATTATATGTACCCAACAGAGCTAGAATCCATATAATATTTCCAATTACTTTTTTTTAATATTTCTCCAATGAAGGGCACACTAGGTTGGCACACTAGTGTACTTTGCAAACAGTTTGGCCAAAGGGCATCTGTTATTTATTTCTACTAAAAAGCTACTTTCAGGGTAAGAATTTAAGTAGTGACAAACACAATAATAAAAAAAATAAAAATCAATGTATATAGTGACTTATTGCAGATATAAACTCTGTCATTGGAGAGAAGAAATGTATTCAGTAAACCATTGACCTATGTCAGAACCTTTGGAAAATTGTCCAGAGATGATTTATTTTGCTTTATTTAAAACTTGTTATTTGATATAAAATGAGATCTTGGACTTAAACCATACACATTCATTCCCTGAACCTTCTCACATATATACACCTGCTGCTTACACCTTTACTGCAGAGAGGAACTCTCTACTTCAATGTTTTAAATGAATTTTTTCCAGCACAGGCAATACCACACAACATTCAGATTTGTGTTCCAATGATTTAACAGGAACGTGAACAATGGCCAGTGGCAGTGTGTGACCTAAGCAGATGAGATTGTCAGAACCAAATAAATGAGATTTGTGGTGGTTTGTTATTTTTTCTAAATGAGTATTTTGCTACTATTTGCTACTGTTTTGCAGGTAAGAAAATTGTAAGACAGGAGATGTACTTTGGAAAACAATTGCTGCTGCAGGCAACTATCAGTGCAGTGCACATGTACTGCAGGTTTCTTTCCCAAAGTCCTGTTCTGTTTCCAATGCTAGTTTCATAGACCTTTGAATTACACATTAGGAGAGAAACAAAGAGAAAATTTTAAAAAATTGTACAACTACAGACATAACACCACTTAAATTAAACTCCATTCATATACTATTGTAAGTTCTACTTTACTATTTCATAGTAAGTTCAAATAGGTTGAAATACTTATAAAATATCTGCATCAAATATCCCAGAAAAACTGCAGCCAGTAATTAAAAAAAAAAAAAAAATAGAGGTGACCCCTCTGGGGATAAATATAAGGAAGACATTATCCTTGTTTTTAAATTTCCACCTCTGGAAGAAGCCCCACCATCTGACTGTAGGCAGCTGTACCTGGGTGCCTAAGGTAGAATATCTTTCCCTGGAGGTGAAAAGGCTGATAGAGATGATTGGACTCGTGGTACTGGACAAGACTATATATTTTGGGCTATAAGTCTGCCTTACCTGTGGGAATAGATTACTCTTCTCTCTTTGTCTATAGAGCCTGAAGGCAGGAAGATTTCCTAGAGTGGACCACTGAGTTTGATGCCCAATGTGAGGAGGTGTGAATACTCTTATTTGTATGGATGAGGCTCAGTTGACCTACTATAAACTTCTACACATGACCTGTTTATCTCTAATGCTTGCACAGGCAGTGAAAGAAACACAGTACCACACACCTCACACAAAAAGGAGGAGTCTGAAAGCAAACACAGAATGGTTGCTTCAAAAATACTATGTCTTTCACCTGCCTGAATCAGGAATTTTAGTTATTTTTAAATCATATATATATTTCATGGTCTGCATAAGTTTAGCATAAAGCTAAAGTTAAGTGGTGTGCAGAGCTGAAGTCCATCCTATATATCCAGAATTAAACTGCCCACCTAATCTTATCAAAATTTTAGTAGCTGGTTTTCTGGCAGGTTCCAATGTTATCAGAAACATAATTTTACAAAATGTAATTTATTAACTGTGATCTTTCCACTATTGAATAGAATCTTTACTAAACAATGAGTTAACCTTTTCTATATCCATTGTGAGAAAAAGACTTGGAAACTGCAAGTCTGTTAGGACTGTGAAAAATAAATATTAGCCTTGTTATAAATAATTATATATAAGATCCAAAAATATTCCAGGCTAATTTTTAAAATAACGCTGTGAGAACTCTTTTGATCTGCCCAAACAGAAACTGAATAATGACTTATATAATCCACAGATTCTGTTAAAGTAAAATTTTCAAATTTGGATACCTAAAGGGAGGTTTAACATCCACATTCTGATAACTAAATGATTTATTGATGTACTTAACAAATTCAGTTTATTAAACATGATTCATCTGCCTAAACACAGGGCTACTGCCATTTCAGACATGTTCTCAAGGTCTCAGAGTGACCCTAACTCCTGTGCCACAAGGTTTATGAGGAACCCTGCTGTCCCAGCTGGGCATGGAAATCATACGCCACCATCCCAGGTTGGAGAAAGGACCCTGGTCTGTAGAGGCACCACAGAATAGAGAAGGGTTTTCTCCTAGGACCTGGAAATCATGTCCCTCTCTGTTGATGACATTCTGTAAGCAAACAAATCAGACAAGTTTAACCTCAGCTATTGGAATAATGCCCTTAATGGAGTAATGTCTTAATGTAAGGCACTTTGGAGCTCTGTGTGGTCTCTTACACTAATGGAGATTGCTGGTCACATTTAATGTCTTTAGTAAAACATCCAGTCTCTGTGGGATTGCAATTATGTATGAAGAGGCCAGAGAATGAACAAACAGATCTCACTGCAGGCAAGTGAAATCAGCTCAAGTTTGTTAGAGGTAATGGGTAAAGGGGCTGCGGGTACAACAATGTGCTGCTCTTTGCTACCAAGAATAACTCATTCAACAGTGTTATCTTCCACCACACAGGGTACCCAGAGCCCACAGGTCCCAATATCTTTCAATCAGAACAGTGTCTTTGCTGGTTCCCAGGGATATTTGGATTCTTGAAGGAAAATGCTGAATAAGCCCAGAGAGTGCAGTGTGTTCTAGACACAGCTGGCAATGTCCCTGCAATAGTCCTAGTGCAGGTGTGACATCCATGTGTACAAGGCATGTGCAGCCTCACCTGCCCTCAGTGTCTCAGGCCCAGTGGCCACAAACTGCATCAGATTTCACCAACAGAAAGGAGGGAACCCTAAGGCTCACCCTGACATTAGTCAGCCAAAGTCACGGCACTGAGTGGCACTCAGCCCTGTTCTTCCCCTGTAGATTCTGCTTGTTCCTGCTCTCAAAATATTTATCAAAGACCTTTCAAAATACCAAGCGATGAGTCTTAATATATATGTTGTTAGGTGGTATTTCCTTTATCCACTACACTAATGACATACAAAAAATCTCCAAGGGGGTAGGATGACGTAATTTTCTTACAAGGGTTAGGCTGGATGGTTCCTCCCTTGAGACACCCTCTAGACATTTGTTATTTTGGCTGCAGTTGTTTACATATGACATTTACTACCTTCTGTTTTAGAAGAATGGGTATTTTGAAGACAAAATGCATTTTTTTTTCCCTCCCTTACTCTTCCTTAGAATTTTCAGGTGTATCTGATTTGGGTCTGATGAATTTTATCACTCTATAAGTTACTTTCCCTGATATTTCAATATTTAAAAATATTTCCTTCTCCCTGCCTGAAAATAAAAAGTTCAAGGTAAATATTCACCCAGAAGCCTCCTTCATGGAACTTCTACAAAAAAACTGCTAAGCTTCTCATCCATATGCTTATATTCCTTCATAGAACTCTTCAGCCCCTGATGATTCAGTGCAATTATTGATCTCTTTCTGACACCCTGATTTTCATTTGTTTTCACACCATTAGCTATTTATTCTTTGAAATCCATCTTGGCCTTCCTAATTTTCTTGTTACTTAACAGCTGTTTACTTATCTTTCCGTTTATTGGCTTCATTAGGGTCATATAATAAAGGATTTTTGTTTGACTCATTTTGCTATTTGGAAGTTACCATTTAATCATGTCAGATAACTTCTGGCCTCCCTTCTGTTCATCCTTTTCCCTTTTGTTTGTGCCTCCTAGTTCAGCTCAAAACTTGATTTGTAGAATGTGGATTTTTCATAATTGACTTTGCCAGCTGCCTTATTTTTAACTATTTAATAATTTAACTAATTTAACAGGTTTCTCTTAATCTTCCTTATAAGCTTTTGGGCCCATGTTGCTCCTTTTGTGATTCCTCCTGTGTCCTTGAATGGAAAGGAACTAAGATGTTTTAGCAGTTATTTTAGAGGCTCAGAACTCTGACTTGTGCTGTCTAAGAAGGGAGTCTCCATAAGAGACTCTCCTTAGTCCCAGAGCCTGCCTTTCTGAGGAAGGAAACCATCCAACTCCAAAATTGGAGCAGTTGAGGGAGTGCCTAAGTTCCAGCCACTGCAGTTCACTGTCTGAGGCCTCAGTAAAAATGTACCATCTTTGGTGTTTTAAGCTACATCTTTTGACTACTGGACTATAAACTGAAATGATTTAGTAAACATTACCTTTCTGTAAAGATGAGAAAGGAAGGTAAGAGATAGAAAATAAATTTCTGGCAGTCACCTCTCAAAGTCTTTTCATACTGGCACTTCTTGAATTATTTTCAATATGCTGCCTCAGATGAAGAGAAAAATATGGAAGAGTGAGGATGCCACTAGCAGGTGTGCGTATTCCACGTCCCCCTTCTGTGACCCACATTTTAAGGAGATTGTGTAGCTGCTGCCTGAATAATTTGTGATGTGGACATGATATGCTCCAAGAGTGTTCGGATGCAGTCTGTAAATTTCACTGAGCAAGTTTCTCTCTCTGGCCACAGTCAGGTTTGGTGGAAACTAGAAAGTGTTATTTCCAATGACAAATTAAAAAAATAAGCTCTGACCCCATGAGTCACTAAGGCAATACACTGCTTACTGCTCACACAATATAAATATGACAGCATTGTTGTTTCCATCCAGTGAATTCTTAAAACTGCATTTCTCCTTTCTTGTGCTTGAAGAAGTTGATGGTCTTTTTCCCTTCTGTTTTGAAATGGGAAAATATGTGGTGATAGACTCTCCTAATGGTCATTCAAAATGACATGTCTGCTTACAGTAATTTGTGCAAATTGGAAACCCACTTTTCTCGTCAGGAAATGAAATCATTCCCAGTGTTGACACATGTTCCCAGACAGCTGAAATAAATGGACGGTTCACGTTTCTTGGAACCACACTGCAGGCTGCCTGCAAACTTATCTGTTATTACTTACAGGTAGTCAATCAGCTGTGAACCAGTGTCACACAAGGTGAATGAAGGCTTTGGAGTGGCTGTGTATCTGCTGGTGCCCTTAGAAAGCTGGTGTGAATCACTGCAGAGAAGGCAGAGTGTAAGGCAGTGGACCAATCCCCTTCCACCCAGGCAGAAAGGGAGCACTTGTCTAGGCTCACCTCCATCACTGTGTATTTGCCTTATGTAGTAATTTTGCCTGGTGTATGCAAAACATTGATTCATACCACCATTACAAATTTCCTGACTCATCTGCTCCTCCCTTTCAGTTTAATTTTATTTTTCAGTCTCATAGAATTTATCTCCCAAGGTGTGTTCCATTATCATAAGTGGAAAATATTAGTTGATTATGTCATATGTAAAACAGAAGACAAAAGCTAGTCATGCATGGAATCTTATTATTACAAACCCATCATGTGTCTGGAAAGTTGTTCATTTTCAGTCCTAGATTTCTTATTATTTATGCAGAGACTATGTAGAGAATTTCCAAATGGAAGTGGTTAATGTAATTTGCCAGGTAATGCAAACAGTGAGGGTTTTTTTTAGAAAAACATTAGCTCTATTTCATAAAAATTTATCTACATATAGCCAATGCATCACAAATTTAGTTATTTCTTAATATACTTTAAAATCACCTTTTTGTTTTCTGAACAAAAATAATGAAATGAAGAAGCTGTGGAATCTGTAAATTTTACGTATTTTCAGTGGCATGTGCATATAATTTTTATGTTGTGTATTATTAGCTTTTTAGTCTAGAATGACAATCTCCTTGAATGTCAAAAAAACTTCCAACCCAGAAAGAATTTTGTTGCTTGGTATTTCTATCAATGAAATATGAACACGATTATAATTTTATGCTTTCCATTAGGGAGTAACAATAGTTCTGACTGAATATCTTCACTATACTAGTAAATCTATTATAAATTATGCATAGTATAAATATAATTAAACATTACCCAAAGGCTTGTTATTACTTCAGACTCATCACTCTCCTCACATTCTCTGCCCTTCCCATATGAATTCATATTTCCACAGATAACAGGTTATTGGTATACACACTAAAGACATAGGCAAAGAAGGAGTTAAGCACTTCTGCCTTCTCCTTATCTGCAGTTACTAAGTTCTCTCCCTCATCCAATAACGAACAAAGGTTGGTCTTACCCTTCCTTTTACCATTAATACATTTGTAAAAACATTTTTTATTATCCTTTACAAATGTTGCCAAATTAAGTTCCAACTGAGTTTTGGACTCTAATTTTTTCCTGTATTGCCTTGCAACCCCCTTAAATATTTCCTGAGAGACCTGACCTTCCTTCCAAAGATGATACATCCTCTTTTTATTCCTAGATTCCTTCGAAACATCGCTGCCCATCCAGGCTGGACGTTTACCTTGTCGACTCATCTTTCAGCACACAGGGACAGTCTGTTCCTGCGCCCTCAAGATCTCCGTTTTGAAGCATGCCCAGCTTTCCTGGTCTCCTTTGTTTTTAAGGACTGCTTTCCAAGGAAATGTCTGCATTTCCAAGGAAATGTCTGCATTAGACTCCTAAATAGGCCAAAGTCTGCCCTCTGGAAGTTCAGTGTAAGTGTCTTATTGATGATCTTCCTGGTTTTACCAAATATCAAGAACTCTATAATTCTATGCTCACTATGCCCCAAGCAACCACCACATCTCCCACCAGCCCATTTCTATTTGCAAACAACAGGTCTAACATAGTCCCTCTCCTGGCTCACACACCAGCTGTGACAAAAAGTTGTCCTCCACACACTCTCTAAGGACTTCCTGGACTGCCTTCTTTCTGCTAGATTAAGTTCCCAGCAGATGTCTGGTAGGTTGAAGTCACCCACAAGAACAAGGGCTGGTGATCCTGAAACATTCTCCAGCTGCTTATGGAATCAGTTGTCCACCTCTTCTTCCTGGTTGGGTGGACAATAAAAGATTCCCAATGGGAGTCAGCCTTGTTGGCTTTCCCCTGAATTACACACAGGCATTTAACTTCATTGTCATTAGTTTCAATAGCCATGGCATCAAAAGCCTCCCTAATATAATGGGCCACCCCTTCACCTCTTCTCCCTTTCCTGTCTCTTCTGAAGAGCTTGTGACCATCCAATGCAGCACTCCAGCTATGTGAGTCATCCCACCACATTTCCATGATGGCAAATACATCACAGCTTTGCTGTTGCACCATGGCCTCCAGCTCTTGTGCATTTGTACATATGAGCAAAAAATATTTCCATCCTTTAAGAATTTATTACTCCTGTAGCTTGTAAACTGCTTCTCTCTATATTAAAAATTATATTTATTCTTAACATATATAGAGGAGCAGATAGGAAATGGAAAATGGAAATGGAAATGGAAATGGAAATGGAAATGGAAATGGAAATGGAAATGGAAATGGAAATGGGAAAGAGCTTCCTATGTGTCTGACCCAATAAGAATTACCCTTTTTACCTGCTGCAGGGATCCTGGTCTCCAGCACCTATAACTGGGAATAGAAACCATTGCAGGCTGCAGCAGAACACCACCACAGGCAGGTGCACTGTGGTGTTCTCAGTAGGATCACAGAAAGGACAGACAATGTCAGGAAGATGTGCATCCACACACAACTCTGTCCACAGCCAACCAGACTCAAAAGGGAAATTTGCTGCATCTTTAAAAGAGAATTACAGTACTTTTTCATGCCCATAAAAGAACCAAAATCAGAATCTGTCACAAAGAGACCAATGTCTCTCCCAGGACTACTTTTAGAGGGGGTCAAGACCCTCCTTTTTTGGTCTGGAGACTTGGTTTAGTGCTAAGAAAATACTAATGCTACTGGTGAAAAAAACGAAGAAATATTTTGAAAGTGTGTTGGTTTTCCCCATATTTTATTTTCAATAAATTTAATTTTCATAGAATTTTTAGAAAGTACATAAGGAAAATCTTTATACTCTAGATTGAATTGAAAAAATTGAAATTGTTACACAGGGAAAGATATTTTGCTTGTGCTGGCAGTCCACTTTGCCAGAATTTTTGATAAATTATGAAATCTGTCATGCATAGATTGAAGGGACAATTTTTATTTCAAAATGAAAAAAATAGAAGCCAAAAAACTGAAACAACTCACAAAGAATAAAAGGAAATAAACCTTGCAATCATAAATAGATTTTTTTTCCTGGTCTATTTATTTAGCCTTTGAGAAATTCCCTTTCTTGTTTCAAAATTCATTTTGTAAGAGAAAGGTGCTGATATTATTCCTATATAAATTAAAAAAAAAAACAAACCCAGAATATTAAACATCTGTACCTCTAAGAAATCCAAGATAATTCTACTTTTCATTTCCAATCCTTCAACAACAAGCTCAATAATATCTAATTTCCATAAAGATAATATTTCACTTACTATTTGACATGACTTTTAATATATTCAAAAAATTAGCAAATTTGTCCTTCATGAAGGGCAAATTATGTCTGACAGGCTTGGTGGCCTTCCACAATGAGGTTGGAACATTGGTGGATGTGTGGAGAGCAAGTGATATCATTTACCTCAATGACATCACCTGCTCTTCCCTCATCACATTTAACACTGTCCCACACAATATCTTTGTCCAAAAATCTGGAGAGGGACTTTTTTCAAGGACACGTATAATGAGTGCTCACTACATGCTTGCCTCAAGGTACTTTACTGTGAGTCCTGTGTGCAATTTTGGAAACCACAATATAAGAGAGACATAAAGCCGATAGAGAGTGTCCAAAGGGGGGATGTGAAGGTGATGAAGGGTCTAGAGGAGAAGCCCTATAAGGAGCTGGCACCACTTGGTCTGTTCAGCCTGAAGAAGAGGAGGCTGAGGGGAGACCTCAGTGAAGGTACAGCTTCCTTGTGAGAAGAAGAAGAGGGGCAGACACTGATATCTTCTCTGTGGTGACCAGTGACAAGACCAAAGGGAATGGCCTGAAGTTGTGACAGAGGAAGTTTAGGGTGGACATTAGGAAAAAGTTCTTCCCCAAAGGGTGGTTGGGCACTGGAACAGGCTCCCCAGGGAAGTGGTCACAGCCCCAAGCCTGACAGAGTTCAAGAAGCACTTGGACAGTGCTCTCAGGCACATGGTGGGATTGTTGGGGTGTCCTGTTCAGGGCCAGGAGTTGGACACAATGATCTTGTGGATCTCTTCCAACTCAGGACAGTGTATGATTCTATGATTCTACTATCTTGTAGACAAGGGGAAATGGCTTTAAACAGAAAGAGTACTTCTAGGTTAGACATGAGGAAGAAATTATTTACTGTTAAAGTGTTTGGGCACCACCCTTGCCTAGAGAAATTGTATATAATCCATCCCTGGATGTGCTCAAAGCCAGGCTGGATGGGATTCGAAGCGAACTGGTGTAGTGGAAAGTGTCCCATCCCATGTTAGGTTAGATGATATTTAAAGTCCCTTTCAACTGGATCAATTCCATGACTACGAAAGATATTTACTTTTCCCAGTGTTTTCCTATAACTGCAAATCCCTGCACAGAATGCCTTTTCCATAGAAAATTTCCAACATTTAAACAAAGAAATGGAGGAGAGGGATGTAAAGCCAAATGTAGTAAATATGAATCAGCCAAATGTTCACCCAGCCAAAGCAGCATGTTCTCTCCATGTGCTTCTCACATAAACAGTCATCCATGCTCTCAGCTCTCACTGGTGCTCTCTTTTAAACATCCGATCAAGTCTGTGTGTGCTCAAATTTAAATGCAAGCACCTGTGGAACTCCAGAAATGCTCCAGATGTGGAAGTGATCACTACTATCATAGAGTAAAACAGAGAGGATAACTCCTGGATAATACAGCAGAACTTGTTCTGCTATCTTGCAAAGAGGACACATAAGGCAACTGAGCCTGTACCTAGTGCTGCTGGAATGAAAGAAAATTTACATATAAACTTCAGGTGTTTTGCAGAACTAAGCATGAGAAACTTTCTTACTGTCAGTATTTTTTATTAACTAGCTTCCCACCTCCATACCTGCTTCCTTCTTCCTTTCCTCCCTGCCTCCCCTGTTTCCTTCCCTTCTTTTCTCTCTCTCTTCCTTCTTTCTATCCAGAATCAATCCATCGCTGTGTATTCTTACAGAAGAACACTCAGTACCACAAAATATATGTGGAGGCTGCTGATATATCAGTAATGAGAACATCTTGTATTCAAAGAATAAAACAGAGATAACTTTGAAGATGAAATTGTAACAGGGTTGCAGCGAAACTCAGCTGCGTGTAAATCATGTCTCCAAGCACATCACACCATTGGAATGGAAGATGAATTGGGACTGCTACCACCCTAACTCAACCCTTCCCATTCCCACTCCTGGGAATATTGTGAATACTAAAACTTTTTGTGTTGAATTCAAGGATTTCTTTTCCAGGTTGTTCTGTGATGAAAATTCAGCTGACCTGAACTTGGATTAAAGATGAATGCAGGTTTGATTGGTATGCTGGTGTCCAAAATGCACACCACAACAGATTGGAAGTCTGGAAAATAATATTCAAATTCAGCTGAGTTTCGTTTTAATTGTTCTAAAGCCCTTCCAACCCTGAACTGAAAATGAGTGCCAGGAGTAACTAATAGAGCTTTAAGAACACATACTGGATTTTAAGTGCGCTTTCCTGTCCTTTCATTTTGCTTTGGAAATGTCACAGGTCTATGCAATTTATTGGAAAACAGCAATTAGGAAGGGGAATCTAAAGCACAGCAAGTAACTCAACTAGCCCCAGACCACATGAGACTTGGTGAAGAAAAAAGCAAAACAATCAAATAAAAAACTGTCCAGATTTTATCTCCCCATCTCCTACTGTAGCTACCAGAAATAATACCAGACCTTAAACCTTCTCTTGAGTGTCTGCACTCCACAGCAAAGCACATCTGAACTTTAATTCTGGTGGAATCATAGGTGTCAGAGTCCAGGGCATTGCTTTAGTTGCCCTGGAAGGTCACAGACCTCGGCAGAGAGGTCTGAGACCCGAGAAAGAGGGTCTGGGGTCTATCCAGGGGAGTTGCCTGGCACAGAGCCCAGGAAGACAGAGGCTTTGATTTCAGTCCATGAGAAAAACTTCCAACACAGAGGGGAATTACAAGGCACAAAGGTGTGAGAGACAGTAGTGTAGTTTATGACTGGGTGGAAAATTTTGTAGTTTTGGGTTGTTAGAATTGGGGAACAAGATGGAGGATTTAGGGTGGAACCCTGGGTTCTTCTTCTTCTCCCTTGGCATCCATCTTCTGCAGTGACGGTGGCACAAAGTAGTTTAAGGAGATTGGGTCAGAGTAGAGATGACCCCTTTAGTATAGGTAATAGGCATTAGCACAGAATTGTAAATAAGAGACACATATTTATCTGTATAAGAAGGTAGCAACCTCCCATCATGAGGGGAGTCATCCTGTGCCTGAGCTGCTGTGAACATCTCAGGTGGGCACAAAGAAACTTGTAAGATAAGAAATAATAAACACGTGAGAAACCAAGAAAAAAACAAGACCTTGAAGGCTCCAGTTCATTCTTTCACAAGGCTCAAAGCCTTCAGAGGGCAAAAAAAAGCCTCACCCGAACCACCACCTGAATTCTCGGGACAGAGAAACCAAACCTGAGAATAGGAGAGTTTGGGTTTGAAGGAAAATTTAAAGGTTATGAACTTCAGCCCTCCTGTAATGAACAGGGACATCTTCAGCTTAATCAAGTTGCACAAAACTCAATCCAATCTGACCTTGAATGTTTCCAAGGATGGGGCATCTACCACCTTTCTAGGCAACCTGGGGTTTTTTTTGTAAAAAAGTTTCTTCCTTATAATGAATCCAAACTGACCCTCCTTTTCTTTAAAATCATTATCCCTTTTCCTATTGCAACAGGCCCTGCAAAAAAAGCTTGTCCCCATCTTTCTCATAGACGGTGTTCAAGAGGGCCCTGGAAAGCTGCTGTAAGAGCTCCTTTCTCCAAGCCTTCTCCTCTTCAGGTTGAACAACCCCAATTCCCTCAGCCTGCCTTCACAGGAGAGGTGCTGGAGCCCTCTGATTATCTTCATGGGCTTCCTCTGGACTCACTTTGGCAGGTCCACGTTCTTTTTCTGCTCGGGACGCCAGAGCTGGATGCAGCACTCCAGATGGAGTCTCCTCCAGCTGTTTTCCCAACATTTCTTTTTTTATTATGTCTTTTAAAATGTTTCTTAGCCTCTGTGTCTGTTTGAAATTGTTTTGTAGCATCCAAAAAGTCTTATTTGCATAAGGAGATTTGATAGCAGGGGGGAACATTCTTCAGAACAGAAGCAGGGCTGACACACTGGTGTGTCCTTTGCCGTGATTGGTGCAGGGCTGCTGAGTAGAAGAGTATTTGTGATGCAACCTTTCCTATTAGCAACTGACCTTTCTTCCTGTTCAGTCCCCGTGCTTTTTGGCTTTTCTGTGAAGTGTTGAAAAGAAGTATCCTCAAATGTCTTTTCTAGCAGAGAATCAGCAACTAGCAAAGGACTCTGCAACGAGAAAAATCTAAAACTGTTTAACAGCAAAGAAAAGTGGCATAATATGAAGTAGATTTCAGAAGAAAATACAGTATGGGAAGAATAGAGATATGATAAACATGCAGGTGTGCACACACACACAAAGAAATTATGAGTAGAAAAATTAAAAGTTTGGGGAACAAAATAAAGAGGAGGGAAAGCCCCTGTTGTGAAAAAATGGCACATATATATAAAGTATGTAAATGAATTAAATTAAGATTTACAATAAAAGAAACTTTTTCCTGGTCCAGAAAACTGCTTAGAGTTTCTTGCAAAGTTACTCAGTGCAGGTGCTATTCTTTATCATGCACCTCACATGTGTCTTTCAAAGTCTGCCCCAACAGCAAAAGGATGCTGAGACTAAAGATCTGAGTTAAATATTCCACTGTGTTTTCAATCATGAAATCTGCCTTATAAACCAGAACATGCCCACACTCAGTTTAATCAAGATCTGTTGGAGTTCGGGATTCTGTCCTATGAGGAAAAAAACAATTCAAGAAGGTTGGCATAACAGTAGAGGTGTGATGTTGCAATATTTTATAGTACAGCCTCTTTGCAGTGATTTGTGTGCATAAAGTCTAATCCAGAAGACTATCTCAAAATCTGCCAGCTGCCCTGGTTGTGGAATATAAGATTTACCACAATGTCAGAAATACCATTTGTCAACTCATTTATCCACTTATGGACTAGGGCCAGAGTCAAATACTTCAGAATAAGATGAAATAACTCGTACAGGAGACAGCTATATGATAATCTGCCCGAGTAATGCTCTTATCCTAGATCTTAACAGTTACTGTTTGTCTTGAGCTTTGTATCATGGGGATTCATCTGTCTTTCCTCATCTTAGCTGTTTTCTTTACCTTAGTGACTGTGTGTTAGATTATTTATAGGTACCTATACTTCCTCTGCTCTTTCTACGTTCTTGGTCTCGAACACTTGCAGTGGAAAGGTGTTGCAGTGGAAATGTGTTGCAGTTGAAACGATATTCTGTGGGGGGGAAGAAGTAAACTGTTGTATTGGCTTTTGCCCCTTCAAAAGGAGCCATTTGAGAATCTTCTGTTGATGTACAGAATGTCACCTTTTCTCATGGTCTAAAAGATGCTGTTGTGGTTTCCTGTTATGTCAGGTGTCCTGTGCCCATGGCTGGCCCCTGTAAAGGTGAGTGGGAGCATGATTCCATGGTGTATTTATCCTAAGCAGCTATTTTTCATAAAGACTCCTGGAATTTAATGTACCAGCTAAACTTTGTAGCTTAGCAACTCCACTCCTGTAAAGACCTGCATCTGTGGCTCCATGTCAAATGTAGATTGCTATGCAAAAAGAAGAGAGCATGTTTTACAGGGGGTTCATTATCTGGCTGGTCAAGATGGAAGCAGAGTTGATAATGCAGCAGGTAAGCATTATGATCTGAGACAAGTTTGGCAAAACACCTTGTTCGCATCACAGTTTTATTTCATCATTTGACTGTCATTTTTTAACACTTTAGGGCAGACTTGTGCTGGAGCAGAAGTAAGCAGCCAAGAACATAAAAATAGGAAAGTGGATAAAGGCTTAGTGAAGGGAAAAGGGTGTGAGGTAAATAACTGACCATTACTGTTAGGTGGGATGAAAGTCAGATGACAGACAGAAAGCAATGTCCTCAGCTGAGGGTGACACTGCTGAGACACTGAGTCCTTCACTCTTATGTTGCCCCTGCCTTATCCCATCCATCTCTACATTCCCCAGCTTACCCAGCTGGGGCAATAAGAGATCACTCTCTTCTTTGCAAATCCTTGTTGTTTTAATCCTGGAAACAAGTGAGGGTACACACAAGGAGAAAGAGGAAGATATAACGAGGCCGGATCATGATTCCTCTTTATCTTCCCTAGGCTGATATTTTTTTCTTAGCTAGCTTTGCTGTGTATCTCATGCTACAAGAGCTACTTTTATCAACGTAAATTTACACCTATTCCCCAAGGAGCATAATGACCTGCTAATTTTAATATTAATCTCTCTCCAGTGGTGTGAACAAAACATGTCATGATGGAGGTTTTATTTAACGTCCTCACTATGGCTTGCTGCCACAAACTCTTCTGACATTTTCTGCAATGACAGCTGATCTCTGCTTTTCTCTTCCAAATAACTGCAGGCTTATAGAAGAAATCACAGTTTATTATTCTCCCCAAGCAAAATGCAAAGGTTGATCCATGTGCTTAAAGCGACAGAGTTGCCAATTACAAGTGGTTGGGGTTTTTTTAATGATAAATTTGGGTTTCCTTTTTTTTCTATAACACATTAGCACAATTCATTAATTTCAAAGATTTCATGAAACTATTGAGGAAAGCTGAAAATAATACCCAGTATCTTTAACTCGGTGAGCTGCACACATGGGAATTATTTGAGCATAAACTGATGATATGACTAATGTTCCATCCTCACAGCCTGCTCTGGTGCCTCTCTCTACATTGCTTCTAGTCCTAGATCTTGTGATGCACAACAGTATTCTAAGCAATGAAGAGTTCTTGAAAACAAACTCAATCTCTGGGCCACATCCCTCCATCTTTTTGTATCCCTGTTTTCTTTCTGTTCCTTTGCCTGTTACAATTTCAGCAGTTAATTTTGAGGGTTTTTTCAGTTGTTTAGTTATTTTGATATTTTTGTTTTGTTTGGTCTAGTTTGATTTTTTAACTATAAGAATTAACATAATTGCAGAGCATAAATATTTCAATTTGGAAATATTTCCAGGGTATTTAACTGTTAGAAGTTTCTCAGCATTGACACATGTATATCTCCTTGCTGTACATTAGCAGGCTGTTTTATGTCTTGACTAATGGATCATATGGTTTTTATCAGTGTATTCTGGATCTTCCCAGCTTCATTGAATCCCAGGAGATGCCGTTTTTCAGAGAAAAGTAGAACAATGCAATTGGATCACAGTTACTGCAGTGTACTCTGACAAAATTCTAGAATGCAGAATTTTCAGTTATTGCATCTTTGGGAACGTTTTCTGCTCCAATGTTAAAGTTACATTCAAAAATAAACATGACCTCCTCCTCCCAATTATCCATCAGCCCTTACAACCAAAAAGCTTAAATACAAAGTTTTTAGCCACCACTGCTTGATATAACTTTTCACAGTGAGTGGATCACCAGTCTCAGCCACTGCTCTATAAATAACCACAGAGTCCTAATAAGAAAGACAGGTCCACAGAATTGCACAGCACAATCTGGAGGCAGCCAGGCTTACCAGAGATTCTCTGTGGATAGAGGGATCCATCTGCCCAGTCTGCACACAAGCTCTGACCAGGAGACAGTGAAGTCATAAATTCAGGTGTGCATAACTGTAGATGTGCATGTTTTACAGAAAAGGCTGGAACTTTAAAGCTCATTTCCACATAGTCTGCTGGTGGATTACTTTTTCAGAAATCAGCAGGAGTCAGGTATTTATGTAGAACCTTTGGAATGCTTGTTTTGCATATTGAATCATTTTAGATACCCAAAGAGCCCGTCCATGTGGGTGAGCCATATTCTCTAAAGTCGAGCAGCAAATCATACACACAGGCCTGACCAGGATCCCTCTGATCACATCTGCTTCTCAGAGGTTCTCAGGTAAAGGCACAAATCATGTGCCCATTTAGTTTCCACAACATTTTCCTCCCTTGTCCCTTTTGTATTTGTGTTCCATTGCCATTTCTCAGCACTTTTTTTTAGCCCTCTTTACAAATCATTCTAATATACCAAAATAATAAAATGAAATCTTCAGGCAATGTGCAGGAAGCCTTCCCTACTCACACAGATACTACCACTGCTATTCACAGAAATAGGAAACTTTAATAAGTGTTTCTCTTAGATCGTTACTCATATTAATCCTCAATAATAGAAAAAGTAAAATATATTCTTTCATCAGTTATCTAAATGTCATGATCTAGTGCTTTAATAAAGAAAAGAACTGAAAAGGCTTTATATTTAGAACAGTGTCAAAACAAGAACTTTCTTCTTCTCATTGAAATTAAGTGTGGGTTTTTTATTCTTTGAATGAACAGCCACTGCGTTACTGTGTCATGCTGTCATTTGCATGAATGACTCTGAACCCAGGAAACTGAAATGTCTGTAAGTTAAGGATCAGCTGCTATGACAAGACTAATGATTTCATTAATAGTACAAGTTCTGCAAGGTCATGCCTGTGACTCTGAAACCATGGAAAAGATTTCAAAGAAAGATGGACATTACCGGCTGAAGCCACAGGCAGCCAGTGCACATACTGAAGCCAGTGGATAATCTGCTTGGATGGGTTTTATAGATAATTCCAGGGCTCATTATCTCCCCTGAGATGAGATTTATTGTGTAGATGAGGGGACAAGAACCTCTCCCAGGAAAGCATCTTTTTGGTAGTATCGGTCAAAAGATAGGGCCAGTAGGAGAAATTTAAGTATATGTAATGTTGCACCATAATTTTGTATTTCTGATAAAACTTTTTATTAAACTGACTGCCTTTCTTTGTTCAGCTTTCTAGTTGACAAATATAATAAGGTGGATTGTTAAAAAGATCTCACTGGGTTTTTTTTTTTTCACCAAACATGAATTCTGTTTTCTCTGCACCATTATCTTCTCACTTTCCAGTTCTGTCAGGGTGTTCTCCTGGGCAGAGTTGTGTTGCCAGGCCATTCATTAAAAAACCCCACAACAAACAATCCAAAACATAAGCTGAATATGAGTTTGTCTTAAAAATTCTCATATTTAGAATACACAAGAACACTGAGGCGTTTGTGTTATTGTGTGCAGTCAAATCCTGGTTTTATACTTTTCATTGGAATTTTAGAGGCACACATCAAATATTGTATAGTTTATAATGAAAACCAATGGTGCACTTAGTATTAGGCTAGAAGGCATGAGCAGGGTAATCAGTTTCTCTTCAATCATAAGGTTTCATTTAGCTATCTCTGCACTAAATCTGGTATGTCTGGCAAAAAAACCCCCTGTTTCTTTCAAAAAGTCATCCAAACTTGAAGATACCAAACATGCTATCATTGCAGGATCTGTACTACAAATGAAGGTGGTCTGATGGTGAAGAAAGGTAAAAGCAACATTCATGTACATCTGTTCTGACTTCCCCCTTAGGCAATACATTTTTATGACCAACATGAAAGTACAGCTGAGAACAGAAAGAAGATTGGTTTTATTGGCTGGTATCTGGTAATCTTTAACTCTGCTATGCCAGTTAGGGACTCTGAGAGGTTAACTCTGCAGAATTTCACAGATATTAGTCTTAGCCTAGACTTTCTCTGCATGGCAAACACACAAAATGTCAAAACAGGCTTTGCTGCATGTGGCTCCCCACCATACATTTGTCAGGATTCTCTGCCCATCCTTCCAAGCTGAGCTCATTCTCAACTGGGGGACTGTGAAATGGGACACTGGAGAGTGCTCTTGAACAGCTGACACCAGCTGGGCTGGCTGAGTTCATGGAGCAGTGCCTTCCACAGCTGCTGCTCAGCTCACACCGTGCCAGGGTGCCTGGATGTGCCTGACACTCGGTGACCAGTGGAGCTGCAGTGCCACCCTGAATTCTTGGCAGCTCCTCCTGCCACAACCTGCTGTCTTGGCTCATGCTGCTGTGGCTTTTTCAGAGGCCACCTCATGCCTCATTAGACCCTCTTAGATCTTGACTCAGCAGGTGTGGCTTGGAGGAAGGGAGAGAGTCATTACTGCCAGAGTCAGATCTGACCCCAGCTTTACTGCACTCACATTTGTATGCTGCTGTTTGCACAATAATTGAAAAATGAAAGGATGGCAACAGGAAATCCCCCTGGAATTGCCTGCACCTTCTCACCAGCTGCAGTTCATTAACTCACCCACAGGAACTGTGTGAATACTAGTGAAGTAATCCCTGGATATTATTTTCTTTCTGGGAAATGTTCAGAGCTCTGGCCTGTAACTTGAAATGGTACATGTGCAGGATTCATGAAATAAAGCTTATTTTTATTTTACATAATTCAGTGTTTTCATCTGGCCTGAACCTGCAGGTCCTGGCATCTCAGCTCTTTGAAATTCCATCTGAAGAAATCATGACACTTCTGGTGACACCTTTATAATTTCATAGGTGACTATACTTGTTGCTGACTTCACAACACTGACAATCATTTTCTATGCTGGATTTTTTTTTTTTTACTCAAGAGAAACTTAGTAAATATGCATTGTCATAGTTACAGGAAATCCATACATTAATAAGAAATGCTGAATTCTTGGACCTAAAAGCATATGAAGGATAATCAACATAAAATCTTAGCATTTTCACAGAATTACAGAGTAATTCAGGTTGGAAGGGGCCACAGTGGATCATCTGGTTCAACCTCCATGCTCAGGCAGGATGATTCTCAAGCATAAGGCACACAGGATTGTATCCAGATGGTTCTTGAATATCTCCAGAAAAGGACACCTCACAATCTTTCTGAGCAATCTGTTTTGGGACCTGACTGGCAATGCAGCATTGCTATCTGCTACCTTATTCAATTTTATCACCCCTGTCATACCTGTCAAGGATGACAAAGCACATAGGATCTGTGTGAATTACTAAAAATGTGTAAGATATCAAAAAGGGTTGAAAAAAACCCCACCAAAACTGAAAAAAGCTCAGGTATCATCCATCCAAATGATGCTACTCTGGTCCTCACTAGTAATAAATCATGTAATTTTTTGGTAGCCATCTTTTCCGCGAAGATCTAGGTGATATGAATTTCTTGTAAAAAAAAAAATGGCCTCAGAAAAATTATTGGGATCATCAGCTTTAGTATCCCTTTTCTCCATCTGGGATGTAGTGACAGTCTGCCGTGGTTTAACACCAGAGAGAAACCAAATGCTGCAAGCTGCTTGTTCACTTCTCACCAATGCTACTGGTGGGATGGTAGGATGGGGACAAGATTCAGAAAATAGTAAAAGCCCCGAATTAAGCAAAGTTTCATAATTTAAATAAATTAATATAAAATAATAATTATTATTGTAGTTGTTGTTGATATGGTAACTGATACTGTTGTTATTGTTATTGTTATTAAGAAAAGGACAGAGAGGAATATAACACGAGAGAATCAAATGATGCACAATAAAACTGCTGACTACTCATTGACCAACACCCAGCCCATCCCTGGGCAATGCGTGATCAGCAGCTCCTGGCCAACTTCCCCAATGCCACTGATCATGACATTCCATGGTGTGGAATATCCCTTTGGCCAGTTGGAGCTTCCTGTCCTGGCCATCCTCCTTTCTGGCTTCCTGTGCACCTGCTCACTGGCAGAACATGAGACACTGAAAATCCCTGACTCAGGGTAAAAACTGCTCAGCGCCAACCATGACACCATGATTTTGTCAACATTATTCTCTTACTCAATCTGAAATACAGCACTGCACCAGCTGTTAGGAGGAGGATGAACTCCATCCCAGATGAAGGCAGAACACAAATTTTGCCATTAACAAATTTGCCTTTCTTGCAGACTCTCTTTTCCACAGCAGTTGTAGATATGATCTCGTTCTAGTCCTTTTGGTGTTTTCAACATCAGAGATGGTTTTGCATATGCTGTTTAAATGTATCCACTTTGTGGAATAATACTTGACCACCAGATCAAGTACTGCAGAGCAGTAACAACTAACAATTGGGGGCTGCCTCTCTACAGTGAAATTGCTCTATCTTCACCCCATAATTCTTGGAACAATCCCATAGGCCCCCATGGTTCAGCTTATAGTGCTGGAGTGTGGCATGAGAACATATAATGATGCCAGAGGATGGAAAATCTGATGGGATAGTGTTAGAGGGCCATATGTTCAATACTGCAAGTCCCCAGTCTCATCCTTAAGAGAGGTTTCTTTGGAACAATCTGGACCACACAAGTGTGTTTTGTTTGAGAGGGATTTTGTTGGTTCACTCTAAAGGTGAGCCTGCCAGCTCAAGAAAACAGGACTTGGCATTGAAACTGGTTATGTGACAGTGAAATTCAAAATCCCTGGCATAGCAGAGCCCATCACTGATCACATCACCAGCGGAGAGCTTGCATAACAACTTTCGTCTGTTGCCTGAGGCCAGCTATTTCATTCCTTGCCTTGTTTGGATGTCAGTGGGTATAAAAAGAATTGAGGTACCAAAGGAAGTGTGCAAGTCTCTGGCCTGCAGATTTACAGGGGTGATTATACCAAGCCATGGCCTTGCTGTCACATCAAGCACAAAGTTTAAAACAAAGGTTTAATCCAAAAGGAAAATCCCATAAAACATGGTCTTATGCCACATAAACTGCAAGGTGAAGAAGGACCAAAGTTCAAAAAAATCTTGACTAAAGTCCTTTCTTTTTGAAGAGAAATCTCAAACATGGACTTCCAGATCTGTATTTTAAACAGTCTTAATGACATCCAAGGGCAGAGACTCTTGGGGTAAATGAGCAGATTGAGAAAGCAGTGGTGTGGATGGACAAAGCAGTGGGGTGGATGGACAAAGCAGTGGGGTGGATGGACAAAGTAGTGGGGTGGATGGACAAAGCAGTGGGGTGGATGGACACTACTATAGACACAAAAAAGCAGAATTGTGTCCTGGCTCAGAGCATGCACATCATGTGACACAGGTGTTGATTCTATGATTCAATGACCTGCAAATTCCAGCCCTACAGAGCCTTTTAACTTATTATCCAACTGCAACCAAAATGTGCAGCTTCTCCTTTAGGAGTTTTGAACTAGTGGCTAATCAACTTCATTTTTCAAAATGTGTGCCAAATTTCCCCTTTCAATTTGTGTGGCTGAAGCTTGTAGTCATTAATTCTTGTTAGGCTTTTCTCCACTAGAGGAAAGAGTTCTATTTTCTCCTCATTAGCACAAACATTTTGTAATCAATTCATCTCTCAGTTGTCTTTTGAAAAGCAGAGCAGATTCAGTTCTTCAGGTCTCTCACAGGAAGGCATGTACTTCAGCCCTCTAATTATTCTTGTAACAACTTTTTGTATCTGTTCCAGTTTTCCCCAGTCTAACAACCACATGAGGATACAAGGCTCCTCTCTTGCTGTCTCCTGTGATGTGTACAGAAGTAAAAAAAATAAACTAGTCAATAATTTTTAAAAGAGTCTTTCTGCTCCTCTTCCATCACTAGCAAGTACAAATTCTGACTAATGTATATTACTTATGGCATCTAATTGGAAGTTTCCACTGGATGACTTTTGCATGAAAATGTCAGAATCAGTGACTTTTCAGGACATAACTCTACCTTTTTGTGCTCTGGCTTTCATTCATCTTCCTAGAGTAGCATTTGGATGTAGTGAGATTTCTTTTTGTCCGTTTGGATGGGTGTAGGTAAGGCAGAGATAGAAATTTTCCCATGTGACAGCTGCAGCCTCACAGTTCTGTATCATTCAGGCAAGCCTTAGGGCACCTGGAAACTGTACTGTCATTTTAAAGAAACAGTTAACTAAAAGTGGAATTATGCTGGACTGAGTGGGAAGGGCAAGGAAAGATCTTCCTCCCTTTCTGCTTCATTAGGGTGTGAATATCTATGCATGACTGAGAGCTAGCAAGGACTGAAACATGGTCAATCTCAGAAAATCTCATAGTTGTCCTCATTTAACATTGATCTCCCTTCAGGAGTATTCTGCCTTTCTTCCCCTCTCCAAATTTTCACCATGCCTTGCAAATATCTTATTGTTAGCAAGGAAATAAGGTACTGGGTAGGTCACAGACAATAAATACCTACATTTCACAGGAAAAGGAAAAAAAATCTGTACATGAAACAAGGATTTTTTTTTTTTTAATATAGAATAGGAATAAAAATACTTGACAGATTCAGGTCCTGTAGTGACAGAAGAAGGGGTTCATTAGAAAGGTTATAAGACACCATTGAGGTGCATCTCTATCAGAATAAGCGAATTAAAACAATGATTTTATTTTGTTCTGTGCAAAATCCATTACCAAATAAATAAGTAAAATGCAAAGGTAATTTATTTAATTTTTATGTTTTTATTATTTCATGGAAAACTCCTGGAGTATGATGCTTTCTTCTGCTGTCACAGATATATTCTAATGGCATTTTAGGTTTTACTGCAGTGCAGCACAACTTCTTTTGCCTACGTGTGTTCAACAACAAACACAAAACAGGTCAGATCTGCAATACAAACACTCTCCCAACCACATTTGACTCTTGTATTTACAGCAGAATTTCATTCAAAGCAAGCAGGCTCACAAGACTGAATCTAATTTTCTCATATCACTTGGAGAATATAATGCTCCAGTGCCCACATTTTGAGGAAAACAAATTTCAAAGATTTTCTAGCACAGATCAACCCACATATTTAAATAGTACAATTGAATAATGGAATAGTTAACAGTTCAGATGTAAACGAGTTTGCAATAAGCTTTGCAGAGGATAGGCTCACACAAGCACATTCACAAATGCAAATTACTTTCCGTGTTGACCAAACTTTGCTTCTATAGATTTATGGTAAATCTTGAATGTTTCTCTAGCGCTCTTTGATTTCAAGAGAGAGGAAATAAATAGCGAAATAAAATCTCTTTAGCATTCCTGCTTCCTCTCAGCATGCAGCTCCAAATCTTTTGTTTGTTTGTTTTATTACAGTAGTTACTTGTGTCACTGACATAAACTGCAGCTGGACACAGAGCTGAATAATTCTGCCTGTAAGACCTCCTAGCCTCACCAGTTTGAAGTGGGCAGTACAGTGTCAATAACTAACCTTGGTTATGTAATATCCTTAGGAAGTTGGGTTGTAACCACATTTCCATGATGATGTGGAAGTTAACAACATAACATGAAGGGCTGACATGAAAAAGGGCTGACAGATTAATAATTTAGCCTTTTTTCCACCCGTAGTGGCTGGCATAATGAAAGACATAACATCTTTCTGCCAGCCTTGTCTAACTTATATGCACCTCTAGATGAAAGAACAGCACAATCAATAAATACTTTCCAGTGAATTTGCTCCATCATTTGAAAATCTCTTATTGTTTCCAGGTTTCCATCCTTGTTTCATACTGGAGAACTGCTCTTTGTTTCACTCATTCTACAAAAGCTATAGGATGCTTTTATGAGGTTTAACTGACTGTAGGTGAGAGCACTAATGGTTCAAAAAGTTGCATACAATTGTAGATGAGACAACTTGTTCAGAATTTCAAAACCCAGCTAACAATCTCCTTGGAAGCGTGTCTGTTAATGTTTAATGGTGTCTGTTAGGATTGTTTTTCATTTCATCCAAAGTTTTCTACTCACAGAAAATGTTTAGTTGTTATTATAAACCAGTAGTTGGATTTTTTTTTTCATCTAGAAGACAGAGAAAGGAAAAAGTAGAAGCAGAAGTAATTCTAATTGTCATTTCCAATTCCCATTTCCTATTGTATTTGTTGTATATGTGAAAGAACTCAAGCTGTTGAATCGCACTTTTAAAATAGGTCAAGAAGAGAAATGGGGTTTTTTCTGTTTTGGAGCTTGAAACAGAGAAAGAAAATCAGTTTTTCATTAAATCCTTGGTTTTACTCCACACTTCCTGTGTGACTCTGGAAAGCTGCTGTAGGGCGCAGGAGGTGAATGAGTAATGACAGACTTGACTCAGATCAATGTCAAGGAGATGTTGTCCTCCACCTTCGTGGGGAGCGTGCCACCAGGTCCTTGACCTCTGCAGAGTTTCGTGGGTGAATGGTCGTGATCTTGTGAAGGAGCTGTAAAGAAAAATATCCTGCACCTAAAGAAAAGTGTTCATTTCCCAGATCAGGGTAACTAAGTCAGGAATATCTACTTAGCTCTGCCAGGAAATATTGCTCACTTTCTCTCTGAGTGAAACACAGGATGCTTTTTGGTGCTAAATCAATCAGACCATGGTCAAGGCACAAGATTTCCAGAAATAATATCACCCACCAGCAGGGAACAACTAGAACTGCAGAATAAATATCACAGATAAATTCGTGCTACAGCTTTCAGGTGCTGCTGCAAGGTACCTGAAAGACTCAGAAGTATCTAATTATTGATGGTAATACCAATACTCCCACTTCTAGATTGAGTTCTTGTCATGGTCAACACTCCTTTTATCATCAGTGGTAACTAAGAAATCTCTGCTGATTCCAGCCTGCTCATCTGTCTACTTCTTTTCTAAGCACTGTATTAAATATTTGACCATGATGTCAGCAGAAGATTAGAGGACTGATTCAAATAGTTCATGTTTTACCTGAGCCAAAATGATCATAACAGCATAAGTATCCTTCAAATTCAAGGTGTGTTGATTTTGGACAGTATCAAAAAAATGTAAGAAGAATAATCATATCTTTTATAGAGAGGTGTTTGTGTCTAAAAGAATGCAAAGTCTTTTGGATAGATTGTGACATTTCAAAAAGAAATTGTTTTCTGGTTTTGAGAGAATACATTCTGCTGAATAGAAGAAGCTATCATGCCCTTCCTTTTCATCATACAGAAATTCTATTTAAGTTTAATTCACCCATTCAAAAATTCTAGTGAGTTTTGAAAGCAATTATTTTGAGGCATTTATTCATAGCCCATTTTTCGTTATAAACTTTGTGGAATTTGTTCCAAATAAAAGAATGTCTGCAGTAAGCACTTATTCACAGGGAGTCTGAAAGCAAGAATAACAGGTGAGAAAAAGTTCAGTGGAAATCATCCAACATTCTCATCTGAAATGCTTGTGTGCTTGATTATTTCTTGCTTAGCACCTATCTTCATGGTTAGTCTTCTCTTTTTAGAAAAGATTGAAGAAGAATTTCCTAAAAAGGAAAAAATATAGAAGATAATTCCCTTAAGAATAAGAATACAGGTTGCCTTCTCTAATTTTTGACTGTGATAGTGAGATTTGTTATAAAACAGCAATAACTTTTCTGAAAAGTTGGAAATGAAAAAAAGAAGTCAGTAAAAAGCACAGGTAGTGTCCTAATATTTTGATTTTATTAGATATTTTTCTCTATATATGAATAATGAATCAAAAAGAAAAACAAGAAATAGGAAAGATGGCAAGGCCGTTTTGTAATAACAGCAGCAGCTGGTTCACAACACCATATCCAAGTCATGGAGCACAGTTTTCTCTGATGGATTATGTTTGTGGAAGGAAAGCTGCTTTTGAGCTGAGGAAAAGAGGAAGAAATTTTTGAAATTAACTGGAGCAATCTTTAAGACAGAGGGTGATAATCAAGCTTTAAACCACATAGGCATCAAAAGAAAAACATAATCTGGGCAATCCTTTTATCTGGAGTGAAATTATCCTCCTACTGTCCCCCAGACCATTGGTAACTGGGCTGATGGGATCCCTCACCTCTGGTTACTGTGGACCCGGTATTTTCTGAGCCTGAGAATGGCTAGCTCTTCTCAAGGGAAACTTTTCAACAGTTTTCTTTTTCCCAAAACAACTTTGTGTAAGAAGTTTTTGGTTGACTTCAGAACCCGAAACAACTAGTTTTGCTTGAATAACACAGGTCCTTTTACGTGTACTGGAAGTGAGTCTTTCCCAAGGCTACATTTCTCTCTAAACATGCTGCTTGCGTCATCTGTCTGCTTAGTCTAAAGCCCGACTCTGTATATATTTTGTTCTGGAGAAGGGTCAGATTTAGAAAGATTTTTCTTTTTGGTACTGAAAAAGAAGCAAAAATTTTAATTAACAAGTTGAACTATTGTGGGGTAACACGATAGAAAATACTTGTGGAAATCCAGAATGTAAAGCTTCTTTCTGTCACAGCCAGTGAGAAAACCATCAGTTAAATGGGACAGCCATTTCTCACAACTTCATCATTATTCGTTCTGATACAGAAAGCTTGAAGAAAGATAACTTTATCTGATACAGCTTTTTGAAGATAACTTTATCTAAATTTTATTTAAATGGCTTGTTCCTCAAACCCCAAAAACCAGACCTTTCTGGCTTAGAAAGGAAGGTGAAATTTTTGCCTAGCATATCCAGATTCCTTAAAGTCATCAAAGAGTTGCTTAATTTAGACTATTGCTATCATTCACTGAGTGAAACTCTGGAGGAATGGTTACAGAATCTTATAAATGAAAAACTGCTAAGAAGAAAGTCAGAAGAATACAATTCCTGCAAGAACTCCTTTTCTTGCTTCCCTGGGACTTCATAACAAAACCTGTCTGCTCCCATGACGAAAGCTGACTAGTTTTTCTACCAACATCACTGTTTTCTCATTAGATTTGCATAGAAAAGTTGATTTTTGGGAATCTTCTAAAAAGTCCTGTAACATTTGAAGGTTAGAAGTGGATGACAGCTGACAAAAATTGAACATTAAGATAAGTCAAAGCCAATGAAGAATCAAAAGTGGAAATAAAGAAATCCCAAAGTGACAAGGCTTTCTCAAAGTCATAGAAACCACTACTGGCAGCACTGGTCTCCTAATCCTTCTTAATACTTTCTCCACTTTGAATGAATCAATTTTGTATTTGCTTTCAATTCTTTCCTATTGGTTGTATTATTAATTTATTAACATTTATCTATTATTTATATATATTAATTATTGATAATAACTAATTTATTAATTGTGTTTTCTCTGTGAAAAATTGCAGTAGATCAACATTCAAATTAAACACATGACAAAAAACATTTGTGAATGGAATAGTAAGCCCAAAGAAATGAATGTTAGAGCGAAACTATTAAAAGGTATTTAGTGTTTAATAATAAACTACATGAATTGTTTATTTGCAGCAGAATTCACTCACATAGCAATTCCTTTGATTAATTTTTTACTTTGGTTGGGCCCACATAGCAATCCCAATGCTTTTCATGTAGTAATCTAACACAGCTCAAAGGTCCAGTACCGCAGTGAGCTGCTCATGAACAATTTAACACTTACTTTGCAAGATCATATACACTCTATTGAGAAAAAAATATATATGTGTTTTTTAGTTTATTAGTTATAAATTATTCTCCCACTTGTATTGCAGATGTTTTACATCACAAGGCAAACTGAGAATTACATTTTTTTTCAGAATTTCTTTTTTGCTTCAGCCATATACAATCTTCAGATTCATTCCTTAAATTCTTGATTCCTGCCACTATTACCCCTGTACCAGCCCCACACAGTGGTTTAATGTTAATTTAGTGCTCCCTGAGAGGTTTTTCTCTGACAGCCTGGAAAAGCAAACTCCTCTTGTATCCGTATGGCTAAGTGCAGCATGGATGGAATGCTACAATCTTCCTGAAAAGTCCAGCAAGTGATGAACGAATAATTCCTTCATTTTCAGTGTCTTTTTCTAAATATTTTTGATGACCCTTCTAGAGTCCAATATCTGTTGTGAAAGTGGTTTGTGTTGTGGCCACTGACAGGAGAGTCAACTTTAGCAGTTATTTCAGTCCTAAATGGCTTTCATTCTCCACCAGTATGGACTGAATTGGATCAATGGACATACTTTGATTCTTGCACTGAGGGTAAATGTTGTAGGTAAAGTAGAAAGAGTGGGATGCTCTCAGGGTTTGCTTCTGGGAGAGATGAATCAAATTTGCCCATTTTGGCAAATTATTTAAGCACCAGAATATTTTGTATTGCTTGTGTATTTAGAAGCTAGCAGGACTGAAGTCCACATACCAATAACATGCTCATTTATTGCCTTCCGTAGGCAACCTTTCAAGCAAGATGAAATGTTCAATTCAATCTCAGGGCATGTGCACAGATATCCTCTCTCCCCCTCTTTCTTCCTCCCCAGTGACTTAATTTACTTTTTAAACCAGAACAAACTGCAAACCAGAGAGGGCTGTCAATACTTTGAAAAGGAGGTGAACAAAGCAAGGAGAGACTCCTCAAGGCAGCCTCAAGCAACCTGTGATGGGAGATCTGAACAACAGAAAGGACGTGGCTAAATGGGACTTCAGTCTTTGAAACTGTGACCCCATGACATTCCTGTGCCTCTCAACCATGTGCATTTCCTCTTAAATTTTTGTGTGTATTCCTTTTACATCTCTTACACTTTTACCTAAAACAAAACCCTACAACTGATTTTTGTTACCACCCCAATAGCAATCAACAATGCCTGAAATTTAATGCAGCATTTTGTTAAGTTTACAAATGGAATAGTGATTATGTGGAGCCAAATGCTGTGACCAGGGCTGATTTTCCCCATTCAGATATGAGTAGAGAATGTTTCCCTCACCTGCAAATGTGTTGTGTTGCAACTTCAGGCTCAATCTTGATTATTATTTAAAGGCACATTACTGGAAAGTATTAGTGGGGGCATTTCAACCCCACAAAGTAGGGAAATTTAAACATGCTATTAACAACTGGATAGATTCCACTATAAATGCACCAGCGGATACCTGTAAAAGCACAATCTTCCGTGTCTCTGGGAGTCTTTAGAAAACATTCCCTGATAAGCCTAATTTGCATTTAATTCTAGAAAAAGAATACCTTGCTGCCACTTCCCTCCCCAGCCAGACACCAGCTATCCAGGAGGCTGCATATGGAGGCCCTGTAGAGAGACCTGGAAAAATTAGAGTGATAGGAAATCACCACCTGTATGAAACTGAACAAAACCAACTGCTGGATTCTGCACCTGGGGCAGGGCAACTCTGGATATGTGGCTAGACTGAGGAATGAGACTGTAGAGGACAATGCCCCAGAAAGGGTCCTGGTCAATGGACAGTAGAACAGGAGCCAGCAGTGCCCTGTCAGCCAGGAGGGCCAGCCCTGTCCTGGGGGGCATCAGGGACAGCATCACCTTCTGGGCAAGGGAGGGCATTGTCCTGCTCTGCTGCAATGAACTGGCTTCAACCTTGAGTTCTGGGGGCAGTTTTGGGCACCACAATATAAAAAAGATATAAAGCTATCATAGAACATCCAAAGGAGGGCAACAAAGTGCCATGAGGAAAAGCCGTGAGGAACGGCTGAGGTCACTTGGTCTGTTCAGCCTGGAGAAGAGGAGACTGAGGGGAGACCTCACTGCAGTTATGGCTTCCTCATGGGGGAAAAATGAGGGGCAGGCACTCATCTTTTCTCTCTGATGACCAGTGGCAAGACGCTAGGGAGTGCCCTGAAGTTGAGTCAGGAGAAGTTTAGTTTGCCTATTAGGAGAAGTGTAGTGGTGTGATTTTAGTTTTATCAGTTCTATGTATGCATTTTTTCCTTGCTTTTATGCTGTTTGTATAAGTTATAATGGTTTGTTCCTTGTACCCCCATGTTTACCCCTTCTTGGTTTACCCCGGTTACTGTTACTTGTCAATCATTATGTTATGGAACCCCCGGGTCCTGTCAGTCACTTTGGGGTCGATCCCTGGGTCTGGAAAGTTCCAGGGAGAGAGTCGAGTGATTGGGCAGGATCCCTGTGGTTCCCTCCCCTGCCTCCTTGATTTGTTCTACTGTTTGTCCTTTATATACAGAGGCACTCCTTGCATCCCCCGATTGCTCCCACACTGTGCCCTTCCCCTTGCCCCTCCCCTGTGTTTAAGATGCTGCACAGAGATGACCTGTGCTCTCTGCCCCCGGTGTCAGGGCTGGCCAAGTGAAGCGGGACAAGGGTCCCGAGACACCGTGACCACCGCAGAGAAGGTTCTTCCCCCAGAGGCTGGTGGGAACAGGCTCCCCAGGGAAGCAGTCACAGCCTGCAAAATTTGAGAAGCACTTGGACAGTGCCCTCAGGCACATAGTGGGATTGTTGGGGTGTCCTGTGCAGGGCCAGGAGTATTCTATTTTCTGTATTCCACGATTCTATAATTCTGGCTATTGAGAAACCCTGCTCAAAAGGCATCACAAAACACAGTCTCCACTCTGCAAGATGCTGCAGGGCCAGCCACAGTGCTCTGAATCCTGATATTGGAGAAGAGGTGGGCTGACAGGTAGCTGGAGGAGAGAGGTTCTGGCAAGCCTAAAGATACTGAAGAGGTTGAAGCAGAGACTGAATCAGAAAAGTCAAAGTGACAGATCTTAATTGAACTTGCTCATGATTTGTACTGAAGTTTTCCTCTGGTGAAGCATCCAGCCCCTCTCCACGCGCATGCAGCGCTCCTTCCTTGCATGCTCTGTTTAGCAATGAAGTCACTGACCTTTTCATTGTCCTCATGATGTTTCCAAGTATTGAGTGTGGGCTGCTTTCATCTCCCAAATTTTGGCAGTCCTCTTCTTGATATTAACTATTTTGGGCTCATATAAATTTTAGAAGTCCACTTCTGCAGGCAAGGAAGCAGAGAAAGAGGATGAAAGGTATCAGAATACATTTAGGAGATTACTGTGAAAAAAAATAAAAATTAAGTGGGAACCTAGATTTTGGCCCAGGAAACAATCACATGGAAAATATCCTTCCTCAGGGCCAGAGTAGGCTCATCCATGCTACTGAATAATGTTTTCCTGACATATAATGATTTATTCTCCAAGATTTACACCATCTTGGGATTCATTGTGGTCTCATGCTTTATCTTCTGAAGGCATTGTACCCAAGAACAGCTTCAGAAGTTCCCAGATTGTATTGGGTTTTTCCTGATTTCTAGCTTTGGATTTATCTATGGGGAGGCATAAAAATCAGAGAGTGTATTTTTCATCTATTTTAAAGGAGACATTAAGGAGAAAAGCCATTATTAGAGTATAATATCCCTGTGATGTGAGAGAAAAAAAGAAGGAATACATATAAAAAAATAAGAGAAAAAGCTCTACACATGCTCTAGAGCTGTCATGCAAATAAAAAACAAAAGCATTCCCATTATGTAAGATCAGAAAATATTGCCAGTAAAATGTTTGTTTTCTCATTGCTTTTTCACCAGGAGGTGGGGCTGTTAAGCACTGGATTTATTCAGTGATGCACTGAAAAACTATGGATAAAATGAAAACCATCTTTCTCTTCCTTTACCCCCTGAAACTCATTGTGTAAATGTGAATGAAAAGCATGAACTTTCTAGATATTTTAAGCATTGATTCCATATTCTGATTCAAATACTGAAATAACTTTAAAAATGATTTTGCAACGGTTTAAATGAACTGCCTCTAGGAGTGAATTAAGTACCAATAGCTAATTAAAGCATTAACTTGGGAGACTGGAAAACTCAGGGGGGTTGTAATTATTACTATTCCCAAGTCTCTATTGTGTCTATTTCTAGGATATCTCTGCAATTCTCTTACGAGGACTAAGTCACAAAAAGAAATCACAGGACATTGTAATGCAGATAATTACATAATAAAAAGATAAACACATTTAAGGTCACTTGATTACAATTTTGACAAACTGCCACAAGGGATAAAGAAGCTTTTCTGAAGTAAAGCGCCTGAGCTGAGGGAAGTGCTTATTTTTGGTGCTCCCGTGGCTCCTGCTTCATCACATCTGAGGGAGAAGTTGCAGGACCCCTTGGGATGGGAAGATGCAGACAAAGGAAGAAAACATGTGACACAGCAGGGAAGCAGCTGCAGGCCTGAGCCCTCACTTTATGCCCCAGCCACCGAGCCAAGATGCCTTAATGACAGTTCCACTTGCCCCTCTTCATTATTACAAAGGACATATAAGTGTTGAAGATGCATTTCTTTATAAGAGATGCATGAAGGGCATGTTGTTACTGGACAGACGTGCAGCTAGGATAAATTTAAAGGGATTCTTTTCCCCATCATTCTGTGTTGCAAGCTCTCACCTAATATATCAGGAAATTTCATTATCACACCATCCAGATCTGCTTCTGTACCTGCAAAGAAAATACTTCTGATAGACATCTCCAGAGATTGTCTGTCCTTTCCCTGTCCTCCACCTCCTAGTGGAAGGCATCCCTGCACATGGAACCAAGGTTGGATTAGATGATCTTTGAACTCCCATCCAACCTAAACCATTATATGATTCTAGGATTCAAAAAGTACCCTGGGCACAGCCCACCCTGAAACAGAGCCAAAGAAAAACCCTGAACTCCACGCAGTGAATCTTAATAGACATCCACCTCAGGCATTCCAAGAGTCCTCACCTGGTCACAAGACTTCAGCTGCATCCCCAAACACCTGCCACATCAGAGGTGGCCCTGACCTGCTCACAGGCCAAAGTCACAGTCAGGAGCTGATTGGCTCAGAGGAGACCATTAAGGCACATTTTCCAGGGAGATGTGACACAGTCACCAAGCAAGTGAAGTCGGGAATTACATCTTGCCACTGGTGCAGTGGAGTTCAGGGGTAGTGACAGTTCTTGCGCCCTGTGGCAGGCACAGCTTCTGCCATCTCATCTAAATGCTTCCTCCCACTCACAGCACAGTACTTCCCTCTCCTTCAAGATGACTCATGCCATGTTCACTTCCATCCACAGCCCAGTGCCTGACAGGCACTAGGAATAAAGCACAGGAATGTGGCCTGGTGTGTCCTGGTGAGGTATATCTGCAGTTTATGGAGGGCAGTGAAGTCCCAGGAATTAACTCTCCTCCGTGACTTCATCTGTGAACCAAGCAAGATGGAAATTCATGAACAAGAGGGTTTTTGTTTTGGTCAGTTTTCTTGTGTTGTGCCTATCTGAAAACTTCAAATTTTTCAACCCCAAAATATTTTTAAGCCATTCAGCACATATTTGTGACCAATAGTTTCAAAGGTGAATAATAATGAAGTCAAATAAGAGTGGATACCTAATTCCCATCCATAAGTAGGGAGCATGAAGAGAGCATGAAATAGGCAGTGAGAGTCTGATTTTCATATCTATATAAAAACATCAGGATCTGGTACATTAAAACCTGCAGAAGGGTTATTACAAACTGGTAAAACAGATTGCTCTGTTCAGTGATTTTAATGTCTCTCACTATTAGGAAGAGACTATGCAGCATGTAAGCTTCAATTCTTGGACTCACAAATTACAAATTTCATACTTTAGTGGGTAAGATTTCATTTGTTATCTCAGATCAGTCAGCCCACACTATTTCTAAATGGCCCCTTGACATACAGATGCTGTAAATACCCACTACCATAATGCACCGGTGGTGTAGAGTCACAGACACTGAACCACAGAATTGTTAGGGTGGGAAAGGGCCTTTAGAAATCACCTGGTGGAGCACCCCTGCCAAGGCAGGGTCACCTAAAGCAGGTTACACAGGAATACATCCAGGTGGGCTTTGAATGTCTCCAGAGAGGGAGACTCCATGACCTCTGTGAGCAGCCTGTCCCAGTGCTCTGCTGTCTTCAGTTGATGTAAGGAATTTTTTCCTCATGCTGAGGTGAAACTTGTGTTTTAGTTTAAGACCATTGGTCCTTGTCCTGTCCCTGGGCACCAGTGAAAAGAGTCAGGCACCTTCCTCTTGACATCTGCCTTGGAGATATTTATATGCATTGATGAGATTCACTCTCAGTCTTCTCCAGACTAAACAGGCCCAGATCCCGCAGTCTCCCCTCATAAGAGAGATGCTCCAACCCCTTAATCATCTTCGTGGATCCTCTCCAGTGGCTCTTTGTCTCTTTTGTACTGAGGATCCCTGCCTCACTCACTGGGGCTGAGTAGCAGGGCAGGATCACCCCTGTTGGCCTGCTGCATTGCTCTTCCTGATGCAGACACCTGAAAATATTTAGTGTTAATATTTGGGAAGCATCAGAACTATAAAATCCCGGTAGACCTCCTGGAGCGTCCACTCCTTGATGCCAAGGCACAGAGTGCAGTCTGTATAGGTCAACAACAGAACAAGGTCAGCACATACTGACATAAAAGAACATCTTGAAAACTTTGACCAGAAAAATGTAGTTATCTGTCCAGATATTAAATTCCTATTATAAAACACACTGGACTGGTGGGAGGGAAAAGTCATAAGCTATTCTGAGGAGGAGAGACATTATTGCAGTGTGATATAAGAGCTGCAGATGGGAGTTTTACTGTGGCTTCAATGAAGCCAAAATATCATCCTACAGCACAGAAACATTTAGTTAGAAATTTTGGGTATAGCACATACTCAATTGACCATTGTTCATTTCTCTGCTCCTTACCTGAAACAAGGCAAAATAACTGACATTATTTTATGACTTAATTATTATGAGTTATTAATTCCTTTGTTTTCATTAGTCATTTTATTTCTTTTGGTTTCTTCTTATGTTGAAAATACAGTAAACCCAGGAAATTCAGAACCTGTTTTAGTTTCCATGGACCCTTTTTTTCCCACAGCCAGCAGCAACTTTCTAGTCATGAAACTTTGCTTTACCTCTGGCTAAAATTTCACAGTCGTTTAGTATTAAAATTTGACAAACTGGAAACATTAAAGCAGAATTATCAAGTAGTTTGAGGCTATAGTTTAATCTACTATAAAGCTGACTCAATCTGGTAGGGAATGTCTTGTGGTAAATTTAGTCTCTGTGCTTAATAAACTTTTTTGTTACTTACAGTTTAAATAATTAAACACAGTTTATGCTTAACATTGCAATATTCTTTGCAGATAGATAGACAAGGCTGAACTGATTTGATTGTGGCATCTTATGGGCAAAACTGCTGTTTTTTCTGCCTTACACATGACTGACAAAATTAACAGGTAAAAGCTATAACATAATGAATCTCTATCAGGCAAGAGAAGAGGTGTAAGGTAAAAGCAAATATTTGCATCCTGACTTTTATTTGAATCTATTTTTTTAAAATTTTTTTCTTTTTTGTGGTGGAAATAAGAGAGGAACACACATGAGCTATCACACCTGGAACCTTCATATGAAAATATTCACAACCTTTGCTCAACACAGACTTTGGTCCCACCAATGTTGGGATGAGATGTTGGGATTTCTAGCACCTTTGTCTCACTAATGAAATAGGGCAGTAGATGCCCATAAATTCCTAACTCTGATGGCCATGTTGTATTTCCTTCAAGGGTCTTTTGAGCACCAACATTACAAATATAGATTGTAATTAATCTATGAATTGGGGGATTTCAAGGTTTGGACAGGTTGCTGTTGTCCTCCTTGTGCCAAAAAGCACAAATATATTTCAAGCAAATTCTCTCCCCAACTTGAGGTTGAGTGTAATGTCAGGACCCATGAAAAAGCACACAAAAAGCCCAGCTATGATGAGTTCTGCTGTATGCAGAACATGAATTGAAAGGTGGCAACCTCAGCCAAGAGAAAATTAAAAGGACGAAAAGTCTAGCATATTTATTTTAAACATTCTAACAGGGTATCAGTAATGAAGAAAAAATGATGGACATTTTAAAGGTAGTAGAAAATGTGCTTGTGAGCAGAAGCCAAAGTTTAGTTTGATTTTTCTGTGCCAGACTGCTCTTGCTGTACTATGATGATCATTTATTATTTCAAAAGTTTTCCAAGTGTTGCCAGTGTAGGAAACTGCAGAGTGTGAATAAAAATTGGCACGAGGGCACACCCAGATCCTTATCCCAGTTTCTCAGATTTGAAATGGGCTCAGAGGAGACCTCATTTGGAGCTGCTCTCTGAAGACAGTACATCTTTGCTCTTATCACCAATTCATTTTTTAGTTCTTCCTATAGCATGGGAGCTTTGCAGCGATGACTTGCTTTAACATCCTAATTTATGCTGCAACACAGTCCAAAGATGCTTCTGTTCTGTTGGGATGCATAACAACTACTAAACTCATAATGGTGAAATAAATCCCAATAAACTGAGTATAAATGTTCCCTTTAGCTTGAAAGATTTCATCAATTATTTTGAGAATCAGCTAAACACGGACAGCACCTTTTTAATTGTTAACTTTTCCACATTTTAATTTAACTGGACTTCATTTTCTTTTGTTTCTTGTGAAACATAGTTGAGAATATCTTCTAGAGGAAGGAAAGTTGACTTGTGTAGCCACAAAAAGCCCATCTCAGAATCTTTATTGGGCAGAAACATTCATTGAAACAGGGACTGCTTTTAATGTGAAGAAATGGAAACCAGCTCTTTTTTTCATTGCGTTTGAATGGCTGGTACACATTTCTGTATTTATATCAGCAGATGTTACAGTCCTGTCTGGCAGGGCTCAATAAATGTTTAGCGGATGATGGGCATGAAGTTCTTGTGTTGTAAATGTTGCTAGAAAATGACCCAAAAAGAGCATTATAGATTGTAGTACATGATTGGCTCTATGCATGTGTCTACTCTTTGCTTCCTCAGGGCATAATTTAGCAAGATATCCCTTCACTATTCACCCCCTCCAGACGTACTTCAAGCTGTAAAAATAAACCCATTTTTGTTCACCTTTACACCTATTTTGCTTACTCTGTTTCATTGATACTGATGTAACCCAGGAGACATGCCATTCACTGCTTCAGAGTTTATTAGATTTACAGAAGTAAACCCAAGAACTTGGACTGAGAAAGGATTAAGCTCAGAGCAGGCTTGTTACTTAATAAACAAATCTGCCTTCCATTTATTTTTTTCTCAGTTAGGCAGATACAAAGAAATCTTGCACTTCATTAAGTACAAGGTTTACTGTATTTTTCTATTACCGTGAGAACCTCTTTTCTTCTTTACTGTTCCAAAATGACAGAAGCTTTCTAATTTTTTTGAAAGAGTTAGAGACCAATAAACACCATTGAAATGAAAAACAAAATGAGAAAAACTTGAGAAAAACTCAAGACTTGGGGAGGTGAAGGCCTTTTCCCACCTTATGCAATATGGACTTGGTGTCTTATACATGAAAGAGAAAAAATAGCCTTTGGAAAAGGCAAACAGGAGTAGGTGGAAGCCACAGAAATCAGACTTGGCCAGCCTGTACAGCAGAACAGAATTTTGTGGGTGTTCATACTTTCCTTCACCAAAAGCGTAACCCACAAAATAGGCACCAGTCCCTGCTCTCACTCCAGCCTTCACTCCTGTTTCATCCACCCCTGCTCTAGAAGAGCAAACAGAAACACCAACTGTTTCAGAATAGTAGCACATTTCAGTGTGATAGAAGACAGGAGATAGAAAGTAGAGGAGGAGATTGGATTTTGTGGAAAAAAAAAACGGGACTAGCAAAGCTGCTTTTCTGGGATGACTTTCAGTTGTTCTAATTTGTAGCAGGAACAACAAAGACATCTGGAGATGTTTGGCAGGTCCCTTTCTGCTGAAATTCCTCTCCCACCCAATTTCTTATGCAGTTTGATTTTATGCAATTTAATTTACCTGCCTTCACATAGTCCTCAAACCTGATTCTTTTTACAATAGAGCCCCTTCACATTTCCTTGGCTTCATAAAGGGGATTTATATATTATATTTGCATTGATTTGAAGGAATTCTGTCCCATCAGTGTGCTGAGAATAATAGTTTAATGATCAAAAATCTGTCTCTATCCCCTGAGTCTGGTTTAATTTAGTCTCAAGATCTCTGGCAGAGGTGTTTTTGTTCTCCAAAGAATTCATAGCTATAGTGTCCTCAGTGAAAGAGCTCTAAATTCCTAGGGGAGCCTGAAGTCACCTGTCACTCCAGAAGGCTGCTGAGGCACTTTCACACCTACTTAATTGTAGTGTGGTTAGGTTGGGGTCACATTCCTGAATCACATGGAGTCCACATGTGAGTATGTGAGACTGTGAGCTTTCAGTGATTTAGAAAGAGATAATGTGGAATCAACATTCTGAAATTTAGGAACATATAAAATATTTTATTCACTTGACAGGCCAGAAAAGAACTTGAGAAGCCGAACTAATGATCTTTGTCATAAGCACTGTCTGGATAAAGAGATTCTCTATTTCTACAAAGCCATTGCTTGCATCCAGCTTGCAGGTGTCTTCCCCTCACTCAGACTGACCAGTTCCTTGCTGAGTTCATAATCTGGATACCTGGTTATCATCTCCAGCTGGGAATAGAGGAGTGAAAGATGTTGCATTTAGAAACAGCATGAGATCAGAGGAGCCCCCTGCTCATTACTACTTCTCAGACCAAAAGACTGTGCTATTCTTGTGCTGCACTTTGATGAGCCAGGCTTTTTCTTTCAGCCTTCTTTTGTTTCTGATTTCCTTTTACTTTTTTTTCTCCTCCACATTCTTATGATGAATTTTAGTAATGTCTGAAACAGTATAAGATGTGCTTTATACCTTCTCAGCAATGTTCCCTTGCTTGTTCTGTCCTTAATATGGATTTTTCAGTTATTTGGGGTTTTTTTTCCTCAGGGGCTATTTTGGGGTTTTTTTCTGCTGAGCTATATTTTGCTCAACCAGAAGCAAAGAATGCTTTTCTATTTTTCTATGTTTGTTTGGTTTTTTCCTTAAATAAAGTCAGGGTATATAAGGAATTAAAACAGATCTGTAAAGTGTATGCTTTCCCCACTAGGGAGATGCAGACAGTGGAAGCATTGGTAAGAAAATGACAAAAAAGCTATGGTATGGATGCAGTTGTACTGTAAATGTACTCTTTGTTACCAGTAAAGGGAAGGAATGTCCACAACATCCACAAGGAAGGGTTAAATCTGTTTGGTTAGTTGGTTTTTTGGGGTTTTTTTCTGTATTATTCTATTCACATTAATTGAACTCCTGATATTACTTGAGAAAACATACAGGTTGGAAAAAAAACCACACCTATAAATTGGATTGCTGTGAAAACAAGATGAGAATAGTTTTACTTAGCAAAATAATGAAATTTCAGTAAATATAAATCACACCATGCAGATATGACATAGCATATGCATGTGCAGCTATTACTTGTAAGAACTGTGTGTAAAGAAATGTGAACGCAAAATGAAAAGAACAATTCCGGAGAAAGAAATAACTAATTTTAGTGCAGAAATACTACCTAGTTTATCTAAGTTCAAGAAACTGAATTTCAATAATATTTTAATATCCCAGAGAGGGAGTTTTAGAGTCCCATTCTTCAAGGACAAAAAAAAAAAGTATTCAGAGTTCCAGGACCATCTTTTATTTACTCCAATCAATATTATGAAACATTTTAATCTATAAATGTGTAATAAGATATGATTACACTGTTTCCTTGCAATCTAAATAAAGCAAAGATTATGTTTACGTCTGCTTGGCAGTTAGGTGATTTCTTCTAAATTTTTGCCTATCTAAAGCCTTGACTCAGTTGTTTCTCATGCTCCTGATATTGTCTGGTCCTAGAAATTTCTTAGTCTAACCAGCTGACTTGTATTGCTTTAAATGTTACTTCATGTATGGTAATCTCATACTCCTACCCATTCTGTCTGCAATGGTCATGATATACAGTTTTTTACATTCTTATTTAAGATGAAGACCTAAGATTAAATTATGGATACACATAGGACCTTCCATTGGCACAGCTGTTCCAGTGGGTAATCACATGCTCAGACCCAGACCAAAACATCTATTTCAGACAAAACTTTTCAGATGAGTCTCAAATCTTCTGACTTACTCTATTTAGGGCTAATTTAGCCCACTTAACCTAACCAGGATTTCGCAGAATTCAAGCACTTAATAAATTTACTAAATTGAACACATCACCTGTTCCAAGTTTCAGAAATGAAGTGAAAAATTACCGTGACAAAATGCCAGAGATTCCACTAAGACAGCAGGTGTTGTGGGATCATGACCACCCAACCTTGCCAGAGTGCCTGATCAGAGGGTGGGTTTGCTTGAACCGATTGAATTGAAGAAAGTTGATATAGACAGGCTGAGAAAGAGGCAAGAAAGAAATAGTTCTAATTTATGCAGTTAGATTAGGTAAATACTGTATAGTTTTCTTATTACATTTCTTCCACCTAAATCCACATCAACCTTAGGAATGTCCATCACCTGAGATGTGTGAAAGTCAGGGCTAGGAATGTGTGTCATCCCTGCATTAGAAAGGGCAGTTACAGGGATCCCTTGCCTTACTGATGGAAATGTTTGTACTCTTGGGCCAAATCACAGCATTGCTATCAGGGCTGTGCACAAACCAGGACAACTTTGCTGCTCTAACATACAGTTTTGCTTGGGCCACTGAAGCACTTGGAAGTTTGATATATGCATGGGTTCTTTCTGCTTTGTGAATGTGTTTTTATCTTTATTGCACTGCAAAAAACCCAAAGATTTAATTTGTTTAAATTTATAAAAATGTGCTGTGGTCAAAACTCATTATTTTTCTAACCATTGGTGTTGTGTGGCTTGAAGAAACAGGATTTTTTTCCTCTGGTTACATCATTTCAAAGCCTTTCCATTTTTAAGGAGGCAGGTCATACAAGAGATCAAACCTTTGATAGTGCAAAGTCGGGTTTTAGTGGGCTTCAGAAGATACTGCATCAGCTACAGTGAAAGGATTTGATAATTTCCAGAAACTTCATTGATCTCCACCAGTTGTTAATAGTCTTTTTGACAATCATGGAGGAGATCTTCAATTAGAACTGGAGAAACTGATACTTTTCCTGAGCAAAGATTACAAGAACTCAGAGAACCTGAGTGGAGATACCACATACAAGTCACAGAATTCTAGCTGTTACTAATTTACAATGCACTAATGATGAAAAATCTTTCACTGATTGCAACTTTGCTTTAGTGGGGAGAATAAGAACATGCCCTTTCAACAAAGCCCAGAGGAAATGCAAATAAAGAGTTCTATTTCCTCACTGAAACCTAAGAAAGCTCTGTGGTTTCCAGGATAACTACCACTGTCCCTTGGCTAATATTGGTGCTGCTCTAACAGATGCAGTTAAGACTGTTGGAATACAAAAATCCATTGAGTAAACACTCACCAGAGATCTTTGTCTCTACTAATCCCTCTTTCCTTTGGAGGGAGTTGGTGTCCCTAGAGAGCAGGGACAGCAAATTTTCTGGCCAGTAAGAGAACTGTAGCTCATGTACAAGACTCATCTGAGTCACACTTGTGCACTGTGAATCCCAAAGCAAATCAAGACCACGGATCTCACCTAGAATATTTGCACATGCAGAGAAAGTCCTTGAAAGAGAATGAAATACAACTTTTCGCTGACATGTTGAGATACTGATTTGTAAAAAAATAACTTTCAAGCTGATAAGATAAATCTCAAGATAATTATTGTACACTTTATATGTGTAAGATGCATAGATAGAGATGGATAGATAGATGGATAGATGNCAGATCCATAAGCACCAGGGAAATCTGTGAAGGGGAATCTGAAGTCACATGAAAAGAGTTCTTTGTTGAGTGAGCTTTTGGCATAAGGGTGAATGGAAGCAAGGAAGGTTTTGTGCCTGTGTATTACCAGCTTTTTAAAAATGAAATGTGTCTTTGTCATTATCTAAATACAATAGGAAGGCTATTAAATGGCACAAATATTTTCCTAATGACATTCAGTGAACTAAAACATTCTCAAGAATGATAGAAAGCAGTTCCAAAAGAGGAAGACTTCCTCAGCCAAAGCCCATGGTTACATTTGTAGTTTGGCTATTCCTGACATTAGAATTCTAGTATTTCTCCTGAGTTTTAGAAATGCAGTTGCGTCCCTGAGTGGTGCAACCTATTTTCCAAGGAATAATGGAAATTAACTGCCTCAGCCATAAGAGATTACAGATTTGCTGCTATGAACTCCTTTGGACAAGACATCCTTGAGAGTTACAATATCAGTATTAACTGGGTTAAAAAGACCTTGGGTTAAGACACAAGCCTTAACTGCTAGCACTGAGCAGGAAATGGTGAAAAAACCTTTCTTTTTTTATTGAGTCTCTAGACTCATTCTTTGTTTGAAAAATAATGATTAAGAATTCCACAGTGAAAAGCTATTGCCTGTGTTGGCCAGGAGCTCAGTTCAGACCAGTCCTTAATTTCTCAGCTCTCTGAAGTGAATCATGGGTCCTTTGAATAGACCCCAGGGAAAAGAGCACAGACACACAGGACAAGTGTGGAGTTGGAAATGGAGAGCAGAGTGAGGTGATGGACCCTATGTCATACCGTGGGTGGGAAAATTCAAAAATAAAATATAGTCTTCCTCTTTGTCAGTGTGTTTCTGTATTTGTCTGGTCACAGAAACTATTATAGTAACTAGGACTCATCAGGAAAATGCTTTTCTTTTTTTTAAACTATTGATTTTTTAGAAATAGCAAGCAAACAACCGAAGGCTATTTCAAAAGCTTTGGCTAAACCTCAAAAGTTCCAATATCACAGGATTTGCAGTTTAAGTCACTGTGCCCTTGGCAATTTTTAATTTTTTTGTTTTTCCTGATCAGGATTCCCACTTCGCATGCTGGGCTTTTCTTCTCCTCTTCTTATTGAGCTACTTCAGTGTGTCAGGGGAGTCCCACCATCAGAGGTATCATATGAAAGATGGGCACAGGTCAGTGAGCCTGAAAATAGAAAGAGAATAAAGGAAGGGAAGAAAATAAGCTATGACACCAGGGAGCAGATTGGCAAGGTTTTAATCAAAGTTGTTTATTCTGCTCACCAATATTCAGATTTCTTCTGAATAGATTAATTTTTAAATTGAAAAACCTTATCTAAAGCAAAACAAAAAATTTTCTTTTCCACACAGAGTACATACTTTAAAAAACGTATGAATGTAACAAAAAATTCCGGTCTTCAGTTTCAAGAAAAAAAGTCAGCTAGCTATTCTAATGACTACTTGAAGAAAAAAATCATAATTTCAGTGTTTTGTCATTCAAAAGCCCAGATGTTTATCTGACATGTCTCTGAGTATTTGATGGGCACATTTTTAATACACAGGGTCTCATAAAAGTCATATTTTCATCTCTGAACATTATTAGCAACCTATTTGCTTATCTTTACTAGTCAGTATAGAGCCAAGATAAAGATGAAGAGAAACAAGTAAAAGAGACTTTTGTTAAAATTGTAGATACAATTTAAAGAATGGAGGTAACTTCTTGTTTTATGAAAATTAACTGACATACTTCAAATAAAGGTATCACTGTGAGAAAGCATTTAAAGTTTTCAAGTAATTAAATTATTATATAAAATTATACAATGTAATAAAATACAAAAAGCAAATATAATTATATATTATAATATATATAGATATATATAATATAGTTCTACATGCTATTAAAGATATAAAAGATATAATTCTTATGACATATAATGGTTTAGATATTAATTTTGTAATAGTTTCAAATGTTACTTTTATTAAATGGTACTCAGAATAAACATTGGCATATCATTTATGAAACAGTTCTTCATAAATTTTGTTGATATTACTGTCAGATGGGAAACTTGTAGCTTGATTTGATCTGGAAATATACGGCACTTAAGTTCCCATGTGAAGAAAGTTATTAATGACTGGATAGATTCAAGTTTCCATGACAACATATTGCTGTGCTGGATCAAGTGGGATTTTACAGTCGTAAATTGTTTTAACAATTGAGTTCAGCATGAAATAGGACCAATGTACCGTTAGGAACTGGCTTCAATCTGCATAGGAATTAATAGAATCATAGGATCATTAAGACTGGAAAAGTCCTCTAAAGTCATTGAGTCCAAACTTTGACCAAACACCAACACTTCAACTAAACCACGGCATCGAGTGCCACATCCAGTCAATTCTTAAACACTTCCAGGGATGGTGACTTCATACTTTCCTGGGCAGCACGTTCCAAAGTTTTACAACCCTTTCAGTGAAGAAATTCATCCTGATGTTTAGCCTGAACCTCCCCCAGTGCAGCTTCAGTCCACCTCCTCTTGTTCTGTCCTTAGTTGCCTGGGAGAAGACACCAACCCTCATCTGCTTACAACCTCTTTTCAGGGGCTTGTAGAGAGCAATAAGGTCTCCCCTGAACATCCTTTTGGCTGGATGTCCCCAGCTCCCTCAGGCACTTCTCACATGATTTACTCTCCAGATCCTTCACCAGCTCTGCTGTCCATCTCTGGACAGGCTCCAATAATAAAGGTGTAATCCTTCTGCTTCCTGAGGCTCTGCAAAAACAGCTTCCCTTACAGGTCACAGACACTGTGAATCAATTTGTTTTTCCACCCGAGACAACTTTGAGACTGGGACCAAGTATCTTCTTGCTTTGGAACATTCTGTAATAAAATACATTTGAGTATGGGGGTTGTTCCATTACAGTATAAAATTCTGGCACCATTTCACACTAAGTCTTTTTCACCTCTCACCTTATGCTATATCTCTTTGGCATTTCAATTCTGGATGCTAAACTAGAGAAAATTGCAATCATCTTCGGAAGTGGTGAAATTCTTTTTAGATCCTTACTTCTCTTTTGCTATCTGGATAGTTATTAGCTTAGTTCCATGTGTTCAGTCTTGTTTTTCTCTCTTAAATATCTTGTCTCCTCAAACACCTTTCTCCTATAGTATTTTGTCTCAGTTTGAGACAACTTAGAAGGAAATGTCCTGAAAGGGGCGTCTCTGGGCATAAGCAGATGATAGGGGATACAGTATCACAAAGTCACCCCAAGATATATATTATGAGCAGCTTCTTATGATGGATGTTGGTATTGAGGGAATTAATGGAGGCAGGACTAATGGAACCAGTCATTGTGGTGAGAGTTTTTGTGACAGCAAATTTGATGGTCCAGATTTCATGGTCCAAATTTACAATTAGCAATCGAGTTTATGTGAAATTCACTTAGGGCACCTTGTTATTTCTATGATGCTTCCCCTCTGCCATGTTTTCTGTCTCTTGTCTACTTTGATGTGTCTGTTTTGGGGTCAAGTCTGTCAAGGACTGGCACAGAGACAGCCACATTGAAAGTAGAAAATGAGAGATCACCACAGCATGGAGGCTGAGCTCAGTTGATGGGACTCAGGAACATGAACATCCTAACACAGTGTTAGAAAAAGGAATGGAGACCACAGTGCAGATAATCTTACTTCAGTGTGACTGACATAAATCATCTTTCTGTATTGCAACCATCACAAGGAATTTCCTGTCTCAACTGAATACTGGAAAAAGCTATCTTTTAAATGGAAGTGCAATAACTGTGTTCTTCTGAATTAACTTGTGGTTGTATTATATTCACAAAATAATTTTTGAAAGCTTATTTAAACTATTATTCAAAGACTTAAGATTTCTGCAGTGTTAAAAGTAAACCAGTTGCCTTTAAAAATTTTTTTTAAAAAAGTTTACTTTTAAAACCAAACCAAACCAAAACCCTTCCTCTGAAATTTTAGTTTCTTAGCCAAGAAAGGTAAAGATAAAAATGCTGGTATTATTTTCCAAATGACCATTTCTGTAAGGAAGATAGTTTTATCAGAACACTCTTCTTGTGACTATTAAATAGCTTTCTACAAATTATTCATTCTGACAGCTCAGGCCCGTGGGATTCTTCCTTACCTGATATGGACCTTGAGCAGACATGAGGCAATTATGACAGTTCATTGATCTGGAAGAGGGCACAGGGTGGGGCATCCTATTTGCAGCACCACATCACTACAGCAAGACATTTTGGTACCAGTCGGATTTTACATATTAGTAAAACCAGTGGTTTGGAAATTGGAGGGTGAAGGAAAGTTTTTACACTCCGAATCCTTTCTGCTTCTCTGGGTAGGACTCCTTGTGCCTAAATTTTATTATCAAAGAGTTCAGTGTCCAGCCTACTTTTAGAATCTGTGAAGGAGAGGAACAGAGATAACAATTCACCTCTTCTCTCTCAAAGCCATTTTAGGATGGGATTAGGGAATTGTTACAATGTGCCTGTTGATCTACATGTATTAGGAGAAACAAAAGCAATAGTTTAGATTAAACATCGGGTTTTTTTTCCAGCTACAAATAATAACTGAAAAAGTGACCCTTATATACCATGCTTTTCACATATCTTTTGGATGCCCCTTCATTTTTTTTGATTTCTCTGATGAGAGAGGTAGTATGATAGAAAAACCAGCCACCTCAGCAAGTGTAGCCAAAGACAGAATCTGATTTGATTTCTAAAATAATATTTAGTGTATTTGAGGCATGAGTTTGCTCAAATTTCCATAGTGATCAAAGGCCATGCTTTTGATATTAACTCTGTATTTGTTAGAGCACCAAATTGAATTAAAAGTCAATATCAGGTCATTGAGCAAAAAACTATTACGTTGGAAAAGTACCAGTCTTCAAAAGTAAAATGTATTTCACCAGTGAAAAAAAAAAGTTATCTTAATTTGAAAAATGTTATTGTTTTCAAATTTGGATGCTGTTTCCCAATGCAAGTACAATGGTAGGTGAGATTCAATTAAAGCCCAATTTCATAGCTTTTAATGGAACTGGTCTTGTCTAGCTGTGAAACTGATTTTTATAAAATCATTTATTTGCTAAGTAGGTTATGTGCTGGCTCACTGGGTGAAATTAAAACATATTTGAATGTCTTTTTTGTATCAGGTCTTTATATTTATGTAGTAAATCCTATTCATAGGATTTCTTCCTATGAATAATAGGAATAGAATCCTTTTTCATTTTTTCCCTCTGATTAAGAGAGAATGCTAAACACTGAGCAGTGAATGACAAAAGAAACTACTCTTTTATGCTAATGGGTATCTAAAGCAGCCCATGAGATAGAAACAATTGAGAACTACTGAAAATGAAGTCTCACAGAGATCATGCTAATGGAGATTTACATTTAAAAAAGATGAATTTTGATCTTTTCCTACTGAAGTACTGTAATTACTGTAAAAGTGAAGCAACAAACAGAATCTAAAGACTGATCCTATCTTGTACAACTTTATAGTCTTTATATAACAAAAATATTACATGAATTTTCATCTATAAGAAGACTGTTGTGATCATTACAAATCAAATTGAATAGGATAGATACGATCAATACACTTGTGCAAAAGCTCCAGAGAACTGGAAGCTGCTTCATGTGAAGCCAATAGATCTTTGAAGGGACACTCCAGGAACTGTAGAGTAATGGTGTGAGACCCAGTAGTACCTTTAATGAAGAGTAAAATTGACGGACACATGGATAAATAGTGGGTGTGTGCCAAGGTACCCTTTGGAAAAGAATTCAAACCTTACATGCCTGCAGGGGTACTTTGAAGAGCCAAAAAATACATGGAATTAATTATAATATATTCATTTGGACCAGTTAATCTATTTTTCTCAACTTCCAAAAAGATATTCAATAAAAAGCCAAAGAAAGACATAAAGTAATGTTCCCAAAATAAAGCTGCTGCAGTATAAAATGGGAGTTCCTCTTCTGGTTGAATTATTTGTTAATTGTTAGGAAAAGGGGATAGCAGGAAGCAATCAGATTTACAGCATAGGTAGGTCCGTGGCAGAGCTCCTCAGTGTCTAGCCTGAGAAAGGGATGTGAATAATGAGGCAAAAATTTGCTAATGACACCAAGTAATTTATGATAAGGAAGACAGGGAGGCTGATGGCTTCTGGAAGATATTAAATCACTGAATAATGAAGTAATAAAAAGATAGATGACATTCAATGCAGGTAAATTTTAAGTAAGGCTCAAGCAGTAACAGTCCAAACTGGGGTTACAGTACATAATTCTGTCAAAATATTAACTTACTGATAAGAAGTGTCAATAAAACAAGTGGAATATTCAACTTATAGGGAAAAAATAAGTTAAAGAACATAACTATACCACTGCACAGGTCCAAAGTATGTCCCCACCTGTAGGTTATGATATTCTCATTCCCCTTTCCTTAGGGGAAAAAAAAANNGTCTGCAACTGGTTCTGTATCCTATGTAGGGCAGGCCTTTTCTACCTGCAAACAGACAGTTCAGGAGGGCATTACCAAGACCTATTTATTGTCTTTTCCGGTACAAAACCAAATTGCCTAATACAAATGAACCTAAAGGAAACTAACAAGTGGCAAATTGAAAAAAAAAAAAAATGAAGAGAGCAGCTTTCATACAGGATGGAGAATCTTCCCAGGCTGCTATTTACAAGGATAGCTGTCTGTTTCTGGAAGTCACTGAGTCATCCAAATGGATCTATGATTCTAAAAAATGCTGGAGGGAAGGAGAGTATTTTTGGGAAGTATTAGTATTTGCTACATAATGCCACTTCCCTGATAGTAACTGTTGACCACTGTCAGAGATAAAATTGAGGAATAACTGTATCACAGTTCTGACACAATATGCCTATTTTTATGTAGTTATTTTCAGGTCCAACCTCCTGCATGCTGTGATTAAGTGTAGATCATAAAAAGGTCATTTTTTCCTTTGGAGACAATGCATTAGAGTGATTTAAAAATAGATGAAGTATCCAAGGAGCATACTTGAAAAGACCAAAGTCCTTAGTAAAAGCTTCAAAAATTACCAACCTGTATGCACTTTTTGAGGGTGCTTAATCATTATACATTCTTTGCAGTAGTTTATTTTAATTCAGAAAAAAACCTCTGTTGCTTAACAAAGCAGAAGTACTGAAAATAATGGGACTTTCATTGAAATTAAAGACGTTTCTCTAATTTTCTGAAATTTTAGTAAGGTTTGATGTACTAAATTACTGTGTGCCACTTGTGCTTTTGCAACTGTTGGTAAGGACTCAATTCAACTGCATTTAAGTATTTAGCACTACTTGAAAGTAGCTCACAGTATCTGAGACATCTTCAAGGGTCTGGCAGATACAACACTAAGGTTAAGCCAGACATTTCTGTAATAGAAACCTGAAATCAGGCAAGATAATAACTGTGGCACAGCAAATGGTGCCAATGATAAACTCCAACATAACTGTCTCTTTTTGCACCTATCATCCCTTGTGATGTTACTTAGCCCAAAATATCAGTGAAAAAAAATCATCTCCATTTTTATTTGAATTTAGAATGTGTAAATGGACAATCACTTGCATTCTTAATTTCTGTTAGGATGCAACATTGGTCATATGTCAAAATACAAAACCAAAAATGTTCAGGCTTAATGTCCCTTGCTAACCAACTTTGTAACTCTTTTTTTGTTTTGTTTTGGTTTTTTTCTAAATAATATCTTTTTCTCCTCCTGTAATGTAATGAAATGTGCAGAATCCAGTTGCTGGGCAAAGTGGTTATAGTTCTGTATCAGTTTTTTAATGGAGCATAAAAGTTAATTTTGTGTTTATTAGTAGAGATATATTCCAGTGAAACAACTTCAAAGAACCAAACAATAATGAGAACTTGTCTTTAATTAAGCATTTCACTAAATGGAATTCTAGGAAGAATTTTAGGGAGCTGTAGATAAATTTAATGAGATTGAGCATCTGAACTCTACTCCACACAGGTGGCAGCAGTAAGATGTGTTACTGACAACAATGAAAGTGCAAACATAGAACATAGTCATTATTTTTCTGATGTGAATCAAATTTTATTGGGTTTCCCCCCTTTCCACCATCTTTTTTACCTACTTCTACCAATAAGGCATCTGTTAGGTGGCATGTTAACATGATAACAGTATAAAACTATTACAGGTCCAGTTGTGGAGTTTACTCGTTTTCCCAGACAAGGATGAACTTTGTGAAAACAGCGTTCCAGAGAGAAAATCTTGAGAGGAGCCATTTGCTGGGTATCTTACCCTACTGCCTTGCACACACCACGTGCTTTAACCGATCCAGTGGCAACAGGATGGGAATCTGTCATCACTGCATTACCAATCCAATCCAAGGGAAATTCACTTCCCTTTTCCAAAAATTGTGACTGATCATGGAATAGGACTGCTAGCCATTCCAAAAGGCACGCCTGTTTTACTGCCATCACAGCATCTGCAGGTGCAGGGCATCAGTATCTTACCAATGACGAATAACATGAACATTGCACCGGTGTTTACACTGGTATCTGCAAAAGCGACTTTTTCTAACCCTGTTCTCATACCAACCCCAGTGACGTGACTCACTTAAGGACTGGTCTGGAGGGGTTGCGTGGGTAGGAATGGGAAAAGTCCTTGGTTCTTATGTCTTAGCTCACTGCTCTTTGTAACAGTTGGATGTCAAAATTCACAAACCATTTCCCTTTGCTGTCAAGGACTGTGCAAGGACAAAATAATAGCATACATAGTGGAGCATTTAAATGTGACTTGGTGAGTGTACTTTGGAGCAGGCTGAGGTTAGATAAAGTACCATATTATCCTCCAACAACTTCCATATGCATTAGAGTACAATGATAGTAATGCACTCACTGTCCTATTTTCTTAATCCTCTTGCTTGGGGAGCTGTGGCGTGGGTGGAAATCAAGATTAAAAGATAGGAGCCTAGATAACTGTGCATAGCTAAGCCCTGAAAATATTAATTTTTGTCTTTGAACTGCGCTAGTCATGGTGGGGAGTAAATTAATGCAGGATTAGAAACACTATTTTATACAAGATGTGATACAAGGCCAAACTGAAGAGCCTTATTCCCTGTTAATTAAACCTCACAGTTCATATTGTTCAAAAATACTGATTTAAGGAGGAGAGCTGCAAATTAGAAAATGTTTTGGTCTGGTTATGTTTAATTTTAATTAACTGGAAACAAACTAATTTGACAAGTGTTTCACAACATAGAGCTTTTAAAAGGAGAGTTGAAGGTTATGCATCATCTGTGGGTTATATTTTAACAACTGTATTAAAAAAGAACCTAAATAAATACTCTAGCCTTTTTAAAAAAGACATTTAATATGTCTTACTGTAAGCTTTTTATAAAAAATGGTTTTATTTAGCATAAAATTAATAGTTAAGTATTTCTTAGCTCCACACTACATATTTCAACAAACACAATCGACCATTTCATTTTGTTTTCATTTGAATCCTACAAAAAACACCCATGCAATGAAATACAGCTCAGCATCAGCATTCCAGAGAGGTCATATAGTGCTGGGGAGTGTCTGTAACATAACTCAGACTTCAGAAGTAAAAATATCACTTCAGTGATGAAAGGGGAAGCCTGTGGAAACCTTTGAAAAGGTGATTAATTTGAATATCGTCAAAAAAAAAATGATGTGAATCCCACCTTTTAGATTATTGATACCATCTTTGTTCAGGTAGATAACTTTTTATATTATATTTGCTTGCTAAAGAACCAAAGTAGGAGTGATTCATGCCACGTTAGATTATCTGTAGAATTCAGTGGGTTTGGGTTTCCTTGGGATTTACAATGTTTCTGTTGTGAAAATCTAAGCTCCTCCTTCTACATCATACTGGAATATTAGCAACTCCCCAGTGTTAAATATGTACTATGAATAATAGAAAACTTAAAACTGGAGGTAAGGCATTAGACAAGTAGTTGAGAATAATGCCTTAGTATCTTCAGTAGCTAGGTGAGAAAAAATGAAGATAAATATTTCATTTTAATTTGTATTTTACATTTATTTACACCCAATTTCCCTCTAATTTGATTTGCTTCTACTAAGTGTATCTGTTACTCTCCTTTCCTTCAACAATGGTACTTAAAATCATTAATTATTCCCCATTACTTCTGCTTCTTGAGTTGATTTTTCTGCTGTGGAGAAAAGGAATTTTCCTGTACTAAGATTTTGTTTACTTAAGATTTTAAAAAGGTCTGTAGAGAAAGGCAGGCTCACTTGGCTCTGGAAGGATCAATCTCTATGGATTGCAACTCTCTGATTAAGAACTAACTCTAAGAAGAAAAAGGTGTTTAAGATATGTCTGAGAGAGAGAGCTAAAGAAGAAAGGCAGTGTGTTAGTGTGGTCAATATCCCACAGAACTGTCAGACAGGAAAGGCTGTGGACTTCATGAGGTACCCAGCTGGTAGTTCAGTGGGATGAAGGAAAGAAGGGGAAGGGAAGAAGAAAGAAGGGAAGAATATGAAGTTGTGAGTTCCCTGAGAGTGCTTACAGAGAAACTGCTTAAGAATTTTGGAAATACTTATAGACTGCCATTTCTGTTTGTAAATTGAACATTTTCAGGTTTGAGTAGTGGGAAGCAACGATATTTTTGACTCTTGGAAGTTCACCACATAATGACTGCTTCATGAAGTGCTAGGACTTTGTAATGCCATAAACTTAAACATAAAAACATAAACATATGCTTAATATTACAATTTTCAGATACTCATAACTGTTCCCTGAGCACAGAGACCACTGAATTTTTCTCTAGGGTAATTGTAATGTTTTCATTACAATTCTTTGAGCAGCCATGTGATTGAGATTAGGAAACAGATCCTGTAAAAAATACAGCAAAGTCTTCATCTGAAGACAAAGCTTGCTTACCACTGAACTTTACAGATAATTTTTTAATGAATCACTTTTAGTTAAACACAACACTGCACACAGTTCTTTTCAAAATGAACACTAAATTAAACTTTTTTTTTTCTTTTAATATATAGGACCAGTTACACAGACAATTATTAACTTTCACTAAGTCATGTCAAGGCTTTTTCAAAAAAAACCAACCTCTTAGACAGAAATTCTGAGGTATGACTAAAGATTTTATCAAGCCCTGATAGTAACCTCAGGAGGTGAAGTCTTCAAACTTTTCTCAGTGTCTTTTGAAGCAGTCTCTTGATCAGGTCAGTCAGTGCAGCCTGGGAGCTGGAAAAGCTGTATCTCTTGACAATAGACCAGAAGTGGGAAGGTGAAAATAGAGTAGGACATTTGGAAGATGAGAAGACCTTTAGGGATACTGCAATAGGAAAAGGGGCAGGTTTTGCCTCATCTCAGTTCAAGCTGTAACTATTCCCCTGCTAATACAAACAATGGAGTTGTGTTGAGGAACATCAGGAATATATGAGGAACTGGAATTTCCTTCTGCTTCTGAATTTCTCCGTCCCAGAGGTTTTCAGATGAACTTCTAAGGTTTCCATGATGTCCCCCAGAAAATGTTTCTATCTTGTTTTTCATATCTTGACTCAGTGGAAAGTGTTCAAGTGAAAGTCTTTAAAATTGGTGACAGGTGGGAAGTATAGCATTTGTCTATATTTGTCTTTATTAGGGAAGGTGGAGAGCCCATTATTTACTAAAATATTGTGGATCAGCTTTTATAAATTCATGCACATGTATATGCTCAGATTTCAATACAATGATTTTTTTTTATTTGACCATGGTGATAAGTAAATATTGAAAATGGTCTATACTTAGTCAAAATAAGAACAGATTAGAACAAAGTAGGATGAATTTGTCATTATGAGTGAATGTTAGTCTTTCAAAAAATTGAATTTTCTGTGTAAACAAGCTGTGAATTCCTCAAGGTAGTTCTGTTCAGACACTCCAGCACCAGTCCTAGGAATGTTAGGATTACTTCTAGAGTAGCAAGATATTTCTGTGGTCATGCCTTGTCCCTAATTCCAGAGTAGTTTACTTTCCAGATGACTGGTTCCAGACAATCTGGCTGAAGGGTGTGATAACTCCTTCGTACATGGGAATTGTTGAAAGGCAACTGATTGGGGATGATCAAAATGGCACCAGGGACCCCCCAGTGACTTAGTGTAAATAGCTGCCTGCCACTGCCCTGGCATCCCTTAATACACTGGTATGGGCACTGCTTGAGAAAACTGGGGTGCTAATGCCATGTACTCAGTGGTTTCTGAGGTGTCCCGTTCTCCTCAGAGCTCTGAACTGGACAGTGACTGTGGGTAGCTCCTTACAGTTACCAGTACCTGAGGAGACAATGCTCCTGTGTGATATTTGCACAAACAGTATGCTTCAATGTATACGTCTAATAGGCTGCCCAAGTTAGGACTAAGCTCACAAGACTCTCTATATCATCCACACAGAAGGAAGCATCTCATCAGGTTGATTTGGGGCCTGCAAATAAAGCCATATTCTATATTGGCATCTACAGGGGGCATTTTTTTAAGGGGGAAAAAAAGTCTCCTGATCAGGGATTCTTCTTTCTCACCAAATTACATGAAAGTCACTGACTTCTACCAGCAACTCTGCAATCATGACATCACAACTGAGTCTGTCACCCTCACTCAAAATAAAAGTCTCTGAGTCACTCAGAATCAGATTTCTATCTTCCCTGAAAGAACTTATTTGTCAGAGAATCTGTCTTACCAGGGTGGTGACAGCTACTCTGGAGTCTCTGAAGTGCATAGGCTCCAAGGTCCTCACTGTGGCACTGATAAGATTTGGGGTATCTGCCTGCAGACAGCTTATGAACTGCAATTCATGTCAATGAACCATATGTATTCCTGCTTGTTCCTGTGCCCTGTACTCTTTATGTAGAAAAGCAGAAGAAAAGTACTTTCAGCACTGTCATAAAGTTCTCTTTTAAAAGGCTGTTATGTAGTGAAGGTGGGGTCTAGTCTAGGAAAAGCAACATTTCTTATTAACCTGTAGTATTTCCATAACTAATAAATAAATAAAAAATATATTAAAAGTGAGATTCATACTTGGATTCTTCATTGCTCAATGCAGTTTGCTCTTACCTACTGTAGGCAAAAATATTTTTGCAAAAAGTGTCAGACAACATATGGGATCTAAAGTTAGATGTCAAATCAAACTTTGGCATATAATGTGATTGTCCATATAGCAGGGAGGTATATATGAATGATGCAGGTGTATGCCACTGTTGGGTAAGAGTCATTGCTGTGAAAAGTGGCTGAAAAGTTGTGAAAATATTGTTAAAGAGCAGTATTATGTTTGTCTTAGGGACCTATGGCCATGGATATGCAGCCCAGATTGAGAAGATAATTTAACTCTACTAGCAATTCCCTCAGCCTCAACTTACTCATGTTTTCCAGCAATACTTGACAACATAAAAGAGATAAAAATCGCTTTGGTCAGCCTCCCAAACTGTCAGACATACTTGAGACACTTATTCACCTGCCTTTCAGAGAGTTGCTGGATAATTAAGAGGACTTTCTTCCTCCAAATCGTCAGAGAATCTCCTGAAGAAATCCAGGTGGGAGGCTGAGTGTGACCTGGAGCCTTTGGAAAACCACCAAAAAGCATTGACTCTAAAATGTTGCTTCCATTGACTTCCACTGGGAGCAGGGGGAATAGCAGGTAAAGAGATGACAACACAGAGCCAGTAAAAGGAAAGGTTTTAGTGTTGAAGTTCCAGTAACACTGCAAGAGGACATGGAACATGGATCCAGAAGGGACCTGGAGAAAATGAGCAGCATCAGAAGCAGGAGCACAAAGCCAGAAACAAGAAGAAAAGACAACTTTAAAAAAAGGATGTGAAGAAGGAGCTTGAGGAGGTGTCTCTTCATTGTGAATCTTTCATATCAGAACTGGTAGGCAAAGATATGTCAATGATAGCAACTTTGATTGCAAAATCAAAATGATTTTGATAGCAGTATCAGAATTATATCAATGCAACAAGTAAACTGCTCATTCAATTTAGCCACCCAAGTAGACAGAAGATTTCATCAAGTGACTAATACTTCATGGCAACAGTCAAATCACAATAACTTTGAAATGACAAATGGATAACCCAAGGGACCAGGCCAAAGCAGAAAGAGATTTTCCAATAACAAAGTTGCCAATCATTGATTACATGAATGCTTGCAATAAGGGGCAAAGACGAAAGAAAACAGGTAAATAGCATGCAGAGTGAGAGCTGTTTTCTTGACTAGTTAGTGCAGTTGTGTCCTACTATTTCAAATAAAAGATGTGCTAAAAGCAAACTAAATTACAGAGTAGCTTAAAAGAAAAAAGATATCAGAAGGACTAAATACTTGCATTGTTCAAAGAACAAAACCAGCTTCAAAAGGAAGGCAGTAAGCCTTCAAAAAGATGAAAAAGACAGACAGTGATATGAAAAATGCACAAGAATGAGAAAGAAGGAAAGAGTGATCTTTATGACTGGAAGCTTCTCGCAGATCCAGATATAATTCTTGAAAAGGGGAAAGAAGCTCCTGAGAGAAATGTAGGTCCATATATGAGATATAAAAAGTTGAAGTTGAAAGGAAATTCACTGCCAAATTCAAATCCCTTGAGGAAAAAATGATGAGGAAAAAAAAAAAAAAGGAGAGAAAGGTATTTTATTCATTATAATGGATAGGATTAAACACATAAAATTTTTCAAAAGAGTTCAAATATTTAAGCAGCTGCAATGAAAAACTTTTATATTATCTGACAATGAAAGCACATTTCTGGAATCACATATTTTTGAGTCTCTGATATGCTGGTTTTGACTGGAGTGAAATTAATCTTCTTCATAGTAGTTAGTATGGGGCTTTGGTGGAAAGAATGTTGATGAAACAGAGATATTTCAGGTATTGCTGAGCAGGGCTTACACCCAAGGGCTTTTCTGCTCCTCACCCCACCCCAGCAGCGAGGAGGCTGAAGGGGCACAAGGAGTTGGGAGGGGACACTGCCAGGAGAGCTGACCCCCGCTGACCCAAGGGATGTTCCATACTGGCATCATGCTCAGCACTGATAGGTGGGGGAAATTTGGAACCAGGGGCCACTGTTGCGGGACTGCCTGGGCATTGGTTGGTCAGTCATGCCCAACTGTTTTTATTTGCATCACTTGTCTTTTGTGTAATTAATGTCTTTGTCCTTCTGGCTTTTCTTTTTGTTACAATTTGTTATTAAAAATATTGTATTAATATTAAGAAAAATATTTCAATTATTAAACTGCTCTCCTCTCAACCTCTAAAGTTTTTCTCACTTTTAAACTTCCATTTCTCTTCCCCTCATCTTGCTGCAGGGGAGGAGTGAGTGAGAGACTGTGTGGTACTTAGTTGCCAGCTAGGGTTAAACCACAATATCTGACCAGAATGAACTTGATATTTTCCATTCTAAGCCTCTGCATAACAGGCTTTCAAACCTTTCCCATTATCCATTCCCACTCCTTTACCATTTTTGTTCTTCTTTCACTGAGAAGGTAACTAGTTGAGTGTTTGAGCAATTTAAGCTCTACATTCCTATAGAAGTCATGTCCATTAGAATAAGGATTTTAGGAAAACAGGGCAACACTTGCAAAGGATTTTTTAAATATAAGTCTCTTATTGTAGTTGAATTTGTATCCAGGAGTCTCTATTGTGTTCTGTCATTAAATTCCAAGACCAGATTACTTCCTGCTTCTAGGTTTTGGGTTTCAATTTTAAGCTTCTGAAAAATAGCCTAACTATTGCATGTATTTTGCCTGCCTTATCAATATTTAAAACCACCCTTGGAGGACACTGGGTAGGATACTATATTATCCAGCAGCTCTCTGAAAGGCAGGTGGATATGAAAAAATGTCTCAAGGGTGTTTATGTAGGTAAAAAAAAATAAAAAATGGCATTACTAATTCCCTGATCAGAAAGAATTGTGATGTCATTATAGTCCTGCTTCATCATCTTTCCTTGAAAAGAATTAGGAAATAAATAAAAATTGAGGTGTTAAGCAGCAAAGGAATTTAATTCTTCTCTGGGACGTTTCCATGAGCCAGAGCTGGACTTTGGCCCACAACTATAAACTTGAGGCATAAGCACCTTAGGCTTGTGACAAAACAATATTTTCAGCTCCCATTAAAGGAAAAGAAAAGTTCTCATCCTCTTTGTTTTAGAGGAAAGCTTGAGAATACAGGCTGGTTTTAAACCAAACAGTGACGTCTGTTCAATTTTAGAGTCAATTCCTCCAGAACAGGACAAAAAGCTGCAAAGAGAGAACCACCTTTGCCCCAGAGTAATTTCCATGGTCAGTTAGACCAGCACCATTCAGAGAACAGTGGTTTGGGATGGGACAAACCACTGTTCCCCTGGAATGGGAACCTTGGGGAAGCCAAGGAGCAGCGAGATTTCCAGCAGTCAACCCTGTTGTGAGCAACCATTCCTGCTTTAGTGTTCCTTCCTTTAGCTTTTCCAGAAGGAAAAAACAAGCCTCATCTGTGGGCACAGGCAGCTTTGTTCCATCAGAATCGTGGTGTTGAACCTGCTTGAATCACGGGTGCCCATTCTTCCCCTGGCATGGGAGACAGCTTCTCCTTCCTCTGAGGAGAGCACATGCTGAGAGCTTGTTGCACATCCCAGGAGTGGATGAGATCTCTCTGGGGAACAGTCAGGACTGCAGGAGGCAGTTGGGGTCTGCAATGCAACCTTACATGACACATGTGAGAAGTGATGCCCTCATTTTTATTATTTTATTTATTTAACATTAATGCACACCAACCACGGTGTTTATGGACAGTCATTGCAACTATATCCTCAGGGAACAGTTCTCTAAAAAGTACCATACAAGAGACACAGAACCATGTAAGGAGGGAGGAACAGAAAGACTATCAAACTTGGTTCCTTTTCACTTTTGTTAAATCCTCAATATGATCCTGCATGATGGAAAATCAGAATCCAGGAGTTAAAAAATGATAAAGTTTTCTCCAAAAAGAACAAGTAAGAAGATAATTTCCTCCAACACAATGAAAATATTAATGATAACAACCTATAAAATTTTTATCTTTAACCACACTGAAATCAATCCTTTAAAAGTCAAATCTTTTTTTGATTACAACGATAAAATTACAAGAATGTTACCAGAATACATAGAAGTATAATAAGGACCAGAAATATACTAATAGAAGTGGTCAGTGGTATGCTTAACTTCAGGTAATTAGGAAATATCCAAAAGCATTTGCCAATCCACAAGGCATCACATGAATGTAAAATATTGAATCTATGGGAATGCAAGAAGATATAAATATATCAACATATTTCAGAGTGTTTAGTAGAACAAAGAAAAGGTATTGGTACAAATGTTAAGGGAGCTAAAATCATCTTTTCTAACCCCACAAGGATGTACAAGAGCAGGAACAGAACTCATATTTCAAATGACTAGTGAAAATGGGAAGGCATTTACCTGGTCTCAGAGTGGAAACGTGAAATGAGGGTAATACGTGACAGCAGCAGAAACCCAGAGGAGCACCAGAATGTAAAAGAGGATTTAGGAAAGATATATAATGCACGAATAATGCAGGAAATACCTTGCATATTTCACTTGCACATATTATTTTGCTATTTTTTTAATATTAAACCCTAACTAAAAATATGTTATAAGGAGAAAGTAAACAGTACCTTTAAGGAAATAATTTTACCTTATATTAATTACATTTATGCAAATAAAAATAACAAAACCAGCTGTCCTTTGTGCAGCTGACACCAGCAGGAAAGGGAAACCCAGGCATCAGAAACAGGTCAGTGTTAGAGACATTAGTTATGAATCCACTACAAGGAATACTTCAGCTCTGAACAGAGGAAAAAGCCATATGGCAATCAAGAAAAGTTACATTAATATATAGTGTGACAAATTATAAAATTACTTTGGTAATGCAAAATCAGAGCAGAATGCCAAAGAAAAGATGAAAGCTAAAATTTCTGCTGATTCTGTTGCATAAAACTTATGGATGCATCAGCTTATCAGCACTAAATTTGAGACAGGCTATTCAGGAAGAAATAGAAAATGACAGAAAATGGAAAAATGCTGAGCTCAAAAAGTGCACTGTGAATTTTTCAAGAGAGTTGTTAACTGGTTACCAGAAAAGTGTTACCTGCCTTGCAGGGTTCCTGTATGATGCTCTTCACTTAATGCAATATCTGTTTGCAATAATGGTCCAATGTAAATTAATGGAAGCAAAAAATCTCTTTTAACAGTATTAGTGATTTCACAAGCTGGATAAATGGAAGTGTATCTACTGCAGGGTTAGGAAGCTGTATATTTGTCTAGACAGAATTAAATGAGACCAGTGCCAAAGTCTCAGAATGAAAAAGTGTTTCTCAAGGCAAAACTGGGATATTTGGAGGCAGAGACAGACACCAGCAAGAATTGGTCATTGGAAGTTTCTTCATAAGGAGACCAATTGTCCCACCATATTCTGGATTGCACTGGTGTACATATATATATATATAT
>VZDJ01000346.1:21644970-21697637 GCA_008694505.1 Cyanoderma ruficeps
ATATATATATATATATATATATGAGCAGATCATATGGAATTAGATTTTTATTAGATTTTGATAAAGAGCATTTGTGTTTCCTGCACAGAGCTGAAGATGACAGCACTGGTGCTTGGAACTGGAAACAGTAGGGCAGCGTGTGACACATACCCTCCACTGTCTTGTTCACTCTACTAGAATTAATTAGCAGGGTAGAAAAGCTAAAATTTCATCAGACCAGATTATTTTGTCAGCTACCGTAGGATGATATTTGGAAACCTCACTGCCACCCAAAAGCTGAATCCTTACTCTGGACAAGGACTAGGCAGTGAAGCAGGTAAAAGAAAGGATAAAAAATATTCTCACTTTCCTATGATTTTCATTTTAGGCAGCATACACTGTCTGAGTGGTTTAGGCGATGCCTGAGCAAGGAGGAAATGTGGATATTGTTACTTTCACACAATCTAATGTGTAGCACAGACCTAGAAAGCAGCAATGCCAGCTGTAACTGCTTCTGTGTACATGGGTAAGTGACCCTGCATGGTGATTGAGTGGGGCTTGGAGATATGCAAAAATTGTCCTCAGAGCCATGAGGAGGACAAAGACAGATTTTACTTCATACAAACTAGTTCCTCCAGTAGTTTTTGTGATTTTCTCCAGGTTTTGTAAAAAATGTAAAAAGCAGGGAAATCAGAAGGAAGATGTAATATCCAGACACTGTGCACCCATGGATCACAGAACAAAGCAAATATTGTGACTAATTACTTCTTTCACTGCTTCAATGTCGCAAACTCTTACTCGTTTCTGCAAAGTAAGGAATTTGTCTGTCAGTGTCAGAAAAGCCACCACAAGCACAGCAGAGGGAATTTCCCACAAGACCTGCTATCCCAGCCCATTCTTTTTCAGAGAATAAACTGCAGTTTACTGGTAGTCAGACAGTACAATTTACTCAGCAATGAAAATTCACTCACAGCACATCACATCTCTCCGCAGGCAGACAGATATCAACATTGAATTAGCAGTTGAAACAAGACTGTGTAAAAGAAAGCTGTAAGCATCAGAGAAAATCCATGGCAGACTGTACCTACCTGTAGAAACACAACCACAAAAGATGTTATTGAACAGCTTTGTGCAATTTCTGATGTCAAGATGCTGTTGTAACTTGCTGCACATAATTCCATCAGTAGGAGACATGACAATGGAAGAAGTGCAGGACTAAGAAATGATACACAGAGAAAAGTTGAAGAACTTTCAGATGTACACGGTGGAGGATCTCAAGAACTATTATCTCAGAAGAAAATGCAGCTCTCCAGAGAATTTTGCAACAAGGTTGTGGATGGGCATTTAATTCCCTTGAGTCCTCACTGTTGTAAATAGCACTAGAAGACAGGTGGAAATGGTCAAATATGCATCTCAACAAAATGCAGTTACAAGATGTGCAAGGCCATGAGGGGCTGATGACAAATATGAGAAGGCACTTAAAATGTTAAATTTGCAAGAGGAAAAAAGCAAGTTTCCTCAGAATAAGAAAGGCTCTCCTTGGCACCCACATCAAACTGCCCCCATTATAGAGGCAGTGCTTAGACGTGAAAAGACATCATTTGCAGGAACATCCTTGTCTTCCAAGAAAGGTAAAAATGAGATAGTAAAAATAAGTTGGTAAAGTACACAAACCCCACAAACTTTATTATCTGAAGTGCACATGAGGAGCAATGCAATGGTACAATTTTTTCTGCAATTGGAGGAAAAGTTGTGCTTGTAGAGAAGGATATAGAGACGTACCCGGTGTATTACAACTATTCTGAGAGCAAAGGTTGAATGCTGCAATGTCTTGGCAGTGGTTTCTGCTCTCTCTCAGGCTGAATACCTAGCAGACGGAATATAAAATATTTTAATTAGGGGCAGCTACCAGTAAAATTGCTAAATGTTTGGGAAAAAAACACCAGTGTTTTCACAATGATTGTGCTATAAGAGCTGATGGATTCTCACATTATTTGAGGTACATAGGCTCTTTTTTAATTTGTGTCATTTAATCTGAGATTATGAAGAATATGTACCACAAAGTGATTGGCATTCCGAGTTCCTTGTGAAGCCATTGATATTTTTGCCACTAGGTCTCCTTGCCTGGGGTCATGTCAAACAACTCTGGGACTGATAGAGAGGCAAACAGAAGTGACAGGACAAGTGACAGCTCTGACAAGTGATTGTGAAATAACAAGTAAACTTGTATCTGGCTGTGGGAAAATGACCTAAACCTTACTGTTAATTCTGAACACCCCTTTGCAGCACGTGCTTCTCCACAGTATATTTTTATATTGTCAAAATGGTTAGCAGAAAGTGGAGTTGCTTTCAATGCATGACTGAATTGCTCCATGTTTGTGCCATGCCCAAGGAATAGAGTTGAGAGACAATGGTCACCATGCAGAGCACAAAAACCAGCCTACTCTCTCCCTTCTGTTCATGTAATGCTTAACTCTCTTTCTCAATATGCTGCTGACTTTTCCTCTGAAGTCAGGATCAAAAAAAAAAATTCTTCTTTTATGTTCTCTGAATGATCTCAGGTAGAAAAATTGTACATCAACAAGCAATAAAAAGGAAAACTTATCAGGAAGAAGCACAGATGTAAAGAAAGATAAGTAAAAATTCTAAAAAAAAAGACAAAAGGACCATTTTAAGATTCTTCTCTTTTTCCCTGTTTTTGGACCAAACCCAAGCTTATGTAAGACTGTGGGCATGTTTGTTTATGTGTGGAGGTGTATTTAACTTCATGTTAAGCTGTTTTCAGAGAAATCACCTAAATTTGATATCTGAGACCTTTGATTTGATGGCCTTCATATCTACTTGCCCTTCCTCGCAGTCTTTCCACAGGGTTGTTTTCACTGGCATCATTGAACTTTGATTTCAGCTATTAAATCATATTTTGCTCTCCAATGTCTCTACTGACATTTTATTCTTTCTAATGAGATAAAACCTCTATTATTGTCAAGTGCATCTGAAAGCATTTTCTGCCTGAAGGTGTTTGACGGTTCCACAAGAGAAGGAAGGAGAAGAAATGAAGAAGCTCTTATGGACATAAGCATTTGATCTGTTACAAAAACGTAACTAAAAGCTAGTGCCAAGAACTTTCTTTAGTATTTTATCCAGAGCACTAGTTAAACTTCCAGCCAGCATAGGGCATCACTGTTTTGTACCTAAGGGCAATAGAGGTCTGGCTTGAGGCCTACTTTACGTATGACACTGAAAATCTGAGATAATGTTGTAGAAAGAGAGTTCAGAAGGAGGTACCGTGATGGGAGCTAGCTGGACAGAGAAGGAGTGGCAGGAAGGTGGGGTAGATCTGAGGTAGGGAGGGATCAGCAGTGAAGTGATTCAAACACTTCTCTCTCAACATCAGCAAGGTCTGCATCAGTATGTTCTGGTCAGGAGCTGTCACAAACCACTAAACCATATGTAACAGTAACAAAAAATACTAAACCACTAATTCTTTAAGGTGTATAATAGGGGTTTACTAATATGCTGATGTTGACAACAAAATTCCATCTTTAGCTGACATAGATACTGTGGGCTGACGCACTGCAGACTTTCTAATCAGACTAGAAAGTTCTAATGAAGATTTCCTGAAGAAATCTATGAGATTCTACATTCAAATCCTTAGATTTGTTTAGATTGGCCATTTAATTTTGAAAAACAGGTCCCCAGTTAGCTGCCTAGGCTTTCCTGGTCTCTAGTTACCACAAAATCTAAACCTTGAAACTACTGGTTTAGATGTTCTTCTCACTGTCTGGCTAAACATCACAACACTCTTCAGGTTGTCAATACTCACTGGAAGGAACTCTCCAAGGACATCAAATTTCCATTTCCCAAATACCTTGTGCAGTTTCAATGTGTACATTTTGGATGGACACAGCAGCTGGATAAGCCCCAGACCCTAAGCACCACAGCTGGAGGTATCAAGTACCATCTTGTAGCCAATTACAGCCACCCCAAAATTCATACTTAATCCAAGCAAGAGGAAAATTAAATAGGATATATTTAATAAACCAAACCAGGCACATCTGCAAAGCTGTAGAAAAGTTAAAAAAAATAAATACATCCACCTGCCTAAAGACAATCTCTGACCCTTTCTCTCACTCCACATATACCACAGCTGATACTGAAAGACTCTCTTCCTCTTTGCTGCTGAAAATTTCAGCTGTCACCAACAACTGAACTTTAAATTCAACTGCACAAAAGTCCAAATGTTTAGGGCAAACCTGTTTTATAGATGGGATCCATCTGCTGGAATCCTTTGTACTCCCTATATCCACTGTCTCTGATCCAAACAGACCTGCTTGAAGATGCTGACATCCGTGGGTCTGGAACAGTTTTACTGGTGTTTTTAGGGGGTTTAAACCCTTACTCTTGTCTAAACTTCTAAAAAGTCTGTAAAATGCAGCAAAGCACAGTGCCCTTTTGTAGTGAGTGGGTAAATTTCACACCTCAGACTGATGTCTTTTCAGAGTCAGTTTTAGTATTTCACATAGACCATCCAGACCAACGGATTTTATGGAGACAGACACATGAGCTAGATGAAGATCATTACGGGTATTTGCCTCAGACCAGATATTAAGGTCATCAAGGACTTTGGGTGTCTAAGATTTTGGCCATCCTGAAATATAACATGACAGCCTGCCAGAGCAAATGAAAGATGGCAAGAGAGTGTAGTGACGGTTGTTGCAGAGGGCACCAGAAGTCTCTGCTGAACTGGTGCTCCTCATAAAGCTGCACTTGGAACTGCAATATACTGCAGCTGCAGATGGAAAGTACTAAATTATTTCTAAGGGCAGCTGGGACGGAACAGGTTTTGTTACAGGATGGTGGTTAGAGCCCAGCCTGCTGCCTTATTACCCTGATCACATTTGCCTTCTCTGCAGCATCTGCTCAGAATGACGTTTTCCCAGGCCGCATGTACTAATAATATATTATTTAAAAAACACTTGAAGGGGTGTGATGGTGTCAGGAACATTTTGGATAACAACTCTTATCCTCCCACTCTTCTGTCACTTCATTTGTTTCCTGCAAGGGTATTTCTCAGCTATGAATTTGATCCCTGATATCTATGAAATGAAAGAAAAAGTATGAAAACAGGATATATTTTTTTTCCATTTCAATTTACGGTTAACAAAATGGTTCAAATTAGGAAAATAAATCTTCTCCAAAACCAAACAGCTTTGTTTTCCCTTTGAAGTCACACTAATTTTAGTGAAATCTCAAACCAATTATGTTAATTTCTTTTTAATAGCTTCATAGGAAATCAGCACAAAGAACTATTGGGTTTTGTCCTGTGAGCCTCTGCACTATGCACTGTCACCACAAAACTAGCAGAATCAATCTTGCTCAATAAAACACCTTTACCAGCCTCCTCTTTTGGTACATGGCCAACTGTCCTCACAAATAACCTATCCCTCATGCTGGACTAGTGAAGAAAATGAAGTTTGATGCTTAATGTGTATGACTAAAGCTGAAAAAATATTCTCTAAAATGTGGAACTGTATTTTGAAAGCAATTACATCCTCAGTACCTGTAAATATTTTTAATATTCATCATATTTCTTTTCCACCTATGGTATCACCCTCCATCCTTCCTCTCGCCAGGCAGCATTCCTGAAAGGAGACATCACCATCAATGGGAGCTTAAATATCTAATGCAGATTTCTAGTGAAGAACAGGAAAAAAACATTAGTCTCTTGTTGGAAAGTTGCAAATGAGGCTTTTTAGAAAGAAATTACTTGCAACCTCCAGAAAACACTGGATGGGCAAGATGGACAAGGGAGATAAAAAGAAGAAAAGTGGGAAATTAGGAGGAATGATGACTACACTATAGCTTTTTAGAAGCAGAGAGGATTGCTTAAAGCCCCAGAAAGATGTGGTAAAAAGCCACCAGGAAAAAAGAAGGAACTCCAGGGAAAGGTGGGGATCAAGGGTCATAAAATCCTGCTCCTTCCGCATTGGAAAGGAGGGGACTTTTTGGAGACAAAAGTAGTAGGTACATAGGTAAGTCACCTTTTTCACACTATATTTCATTCTGATCCTGGATAAAACACAGCTACAATAGCTTATTTACTGCTTCACTTGAAACCTTGCAATTCTTTTACGTCTTCAGAGACATTAAAGTAGTGGAAGAGTGATACAAATAGCACATAGGTGTAAAAATTTCCGTATGTCTTATCTGCCGTAAAGACTGCTTGAAAAGAAGATTAAATTCCTTTACTTTTGCTTTAAACTCAGTTATGGCCCTTCTCTTTTCATTAGTTTCTTGGATCCTGTGTTCCTGTATGTGGTTTTGGATTTTGGTTTGTTTGTTTATTCATTTGTTTGTTTTTAATTTTGTTTATTTTTTTGTTTTTGTTTTTCTGTTGTGGATAACATCTTAGTGCTATTATTGTAATTTACTTTGCCACTTTTCTGAGCTACCCTTGGCCTTCCTCATTTCGGAATTATACCAGACCTGGCATCTGTCTTATTTTTGGACAAGATCTGTCTTATACTGTGCAATTTACACAGGATTCACATATGTTTTTTAAGAAGGCTTCTTTAGCATGGGAAAAGATGCTCATTTTTCTGCCTAATGATGTGGTCTTGCATCTTGAGTTCATCTGGAACTGACTATTTTCTTCCAGGTAGCTGGTGCAGTGCTGTGTTTCATATTCAGTGTGAGAATAACATTGATAACATGCTGATGTTGTGGTTGGTGCTGAGCAGTGCTTTCCCTGAGCCAAGGATTTCTCAGTGTCCTGGGCTCTGCCAGTGAGCAGGTGCACCAGAAGCCAGGAAGGACCTTGGCCAGCAGAGGTGACCTGAACTGGGAAAAGGGATATTCCACACCCCGGAATGTCATGCTCAGAGTATAAACTGAAGGAAGCTGGCTGGAAGAGAGCTGATCACAGCTCAGGGATGGACTGGGCATTGGTCAGTGGTTGCTCAGCAATTGTACTGTGCATAACTTGTCTTTCTTGGGTTTTACTCCTCTCTTTCCTCATTTAATTCTTAGTCTTAGTTCTGCTTTATTTTATTTCAACTATTAAACTGTTCGTATATTTATCTTTTTTTCTGATCCTCCCCCCCACTTCACAAGTTTAATAATGTTTAATATGTCCAAGTGCTAAGTCCTGCATTTTGGCCACAATAACACCCTGCAACGTTATAGGCTGGGGACAGTGTGGCTGGACAGTGCCCAGGCAGAAAGGGACCTGGGGATTCTGGTGACAGCAGCTGAACATGAGCCAGCAGTGTGCCCAGGTGGCCAAGAAGGCCAATGGCATCCTGGCCTGGATCAGGAATGGTGTGGCCAGCTGGAGCAGGGAGGTCATTCTTCCCCTGAACTCAGCACTAGTGAGGCTACACCTTGAGTGCTGTGTCCAGTTCTGGGCCCTCAGTTTGGGAAGGACGTTGAGACACTTGAGAGCATCCAGAGGAGGCAACGAGGCTGGTGAGGGGTTTGGAACACAAACCCTGTGAGGAGCGACTGAAGGAGCTGGGGCTGTTTAGTCTGGAGAAAAGGAGACTCAGAGGTGACCTTATCACTCTCTACAGCTCCCTAAAAGGTGTTTGTAGTCAGATAGGGGTTGGTCTCTTTCTCCAGGCAGCAACTGACAGACCGAGAGGGCACAGTCTCAGGCTGCGTCACGGGAAAGATAGTTTGGATATTAGGAAAAAGCTTTTTACAGAAAAGGTGATAAAGGTGGAATGGTCTGCCCAGGGAGGTGGTTGAGTCACCATCCCTGGATGTATTTCAAAAAAGATTGGACATGGCACTTGGTGCCATTGTTTAGTTGAGGTGTTAGGGCTGGGTTGGACTTGATGATCTTGAACATCTCTTCCGACCTACACATTCAGTGATTCTATGATTCTGTGATTCTATGTTTCTGTGATTCTGTGATGGAAGGTGGTGGAGAAATGAGAGAACTCCTGTGTTGTACTTAGTCGTTGCCTAGGGTTAAAGCCCAACAGCTGCCTTTTTTCTCTTGGCATTCATTGTCTCTGGAATTGCTCCTGACATACTTTCTATGTCAAATTTGTGGAGTGTAGGGTGTTCCTTTTGTATTACATTCTCCAGCATACTGTTAACCTTTTCTGTCAGCATTTAGAGTTTGCCCTTTCACAGTTCATTGTCACAATATTTTCCTTCTGGGAGTTACTGTTAGCCATAATATCAAATCTAATTTTGTCCTGATGCCCAATGGAATGTGTGTAACCTTTGTAGATCAGTATAATAAATATGATTTTACCAGGACTCAGAGCAAGAGATTAAACTCTATTTTACAGCCATTCTCATTACTAACAAATGCTCCTTCCAGTCTGACTCCTTCTTGATTAAGGTGATGACTTGGAGGGCTTTGGTTCTACCTAGGAGATGATTTCTAAATTCATGTAATACCATGGCTAACACTGCTCAATTTTGCTGTTTTGAACAAAGCAGCTCAAATCAAACAGGTACAAGAACATTGTTAAATGCATGTCCCTTGTAGACAGAAATGCAGAGACCAAGAGGATTATTTATTATCATGTACTAATACAGATAGAGATAAACATAGACTGAGATTTATTTATCAAATAAATCATGTAAAAGTAGGAATAGACACAACTTCTCTGCATGCCTGCATTTACACCTGAAATAAGGTAGATATGTAAGAGATACTAGTATATAGATGGGTGACATAGATGTATAACTGACATACCGATTTATGCCCAAAATGCAGGCTGTTGAATAAGGAATAAACAGGTTTTTAGGGTGTACTTTTTCTTTTTCTGAGCCACATAGCAGGATGAAATAGCCCCTTAGCCTTTTGTAAATTTTGTTGGTTTATTTTTGCCTATAAAAGCCTTGATGTTGAAAATGTTGGGAAATTAAGTCATTAAATCCAGCTTTGTCTCCAGTGGTGGGGGCAGGGAGAGTTGACAGGAAAATATGAACACAGCTATTTACAGGAATTGAAATTTGAAGCTCATATGAGAAATATGTGCAGGAGTGGTAAAGAGGAGGGATTTTTTACTGTTACCATTACTCTGAATGGGTGCAGTGGAAAAACTGAAAACAAACTAGGAGAAATTACATGAATATTCATCACCTGCTACTGCTTCATCTTTTTAAATTATAAAGCTTTTGAGAAGAGGAAAAATTTCATGTATGAACTGGAAGTAGTGTCATGAAGAGCAAAATATGCTGTGGCTTTTTCAACGGACTTAATGTCCAAATAAAATTTGAGAAATTACAGTAGATAAACCACAATGTTGGAAAGGAATTAAGGGCAACAAATATAGGAGCTTAGTACGGATCCTGTATTAAGAACTGGCAGCTGACTTCACTTTTCCTTCCTCTTCACTTAAATTTTCTGTGAAACTTTTTAGACTGGAATTTTTACTTAGTTGATCATGCAACTTATACTGAAAGAGTAAAAACTGAGTTTATAGTTGCTATTATCTGTGTTACAGCCCATGAATCCCTTGTAGTTATTAGTGAAATCCCTCACAGTTACTTTTTTCTTATTCTGGAAAGAACTGTAATACTTCACCAGTTCGTAGAATGATGTAGATACCCTTGCTGGGGAAATGTAAATTCAGACACACCAGTTTTTTGTCCTGTACATGAAAGTGGTGGTACAAAAGCTGTGACAATTACCTGTCTTTTGCCTTGTCTCTGAGAGCCTTTGGTCACTTGAATGGACATTTTTGTTAGATTGACAGTCACCAGTGCCTCCTAGGCAAGGCTGACCTTGGCAGCCCTTGCCAATCAACCTATCACTGGACCTGTCTTACCTTCTATATTAAACTTATTCCCTCTGGAAGTCCTGAAATCCATCAACCAGGTGAATTCTCTTACAGAAACTCAGTGACCTCCTGGAGAGGGAAACTCAGCAGAAGTCTTGGAAAAACTGGATATGCTTGGATTGTGTTACAGCAGCCAGAGCTACTGAGCTCTGAATGCCTGCTGAATTACTGCCTGAAATATCTGTGTCAGAGGAGGCAGAAGAGACTGCCACTTTGCTGCATTCTGCATCCACTTACGAGCATTTTACTTCATTGTAATACCAAGAACAGGAAAAGTTATTAAGAGATGCCAGGAGATGCGAATTCAATTACAGTTTATTGTAAAATCCTCAGCTATAAAATAGATTTACAAGGTACAGGTACCTATTTTGTCCAAGTAATAATGACAAATATAATTACCCTTTTACAATATGAATGACATGAGGAAGAAAGGGGTAAATTGTTTTCTGTGGCTTTCATGTTCAGAATCAGAAACTCAGGGGCATGAGTGATAAACAAAGCACACTGAAGCTCATACAGAACAAATTTTTAATGATAAAACAAACTTCAACTCCTACACATTTGTAGCAATTTTTTGAACAGTTTAAAAAGTGAATAAAAAAGTAGTCATTTAGGGGAAAAAATGTTATATTCAAAATTATATTTAAACTTGCAACAGTAACCAGCTGGAACTGTAGGCAAAAGAGACCACGAAATCTCTGCTTTCATCTTCTTATATTGAGTGGCTTTACCTTTTTTTAGTAACAACAAAGAAATTTTTCTCCTGGACCCAAATTAAACACTGATTTTCAGCCAGATACATCACTGGTCAGCATGATAAGCATTTAGTCAACAGCAAAGTTCTCTGTAACCTTCCCAGGGTACATTTTTTCACACAATAAACCATCCAGGCCATGTGCGGCAGCATTAGCTGGAGAAAGAACATTTCATTACCTGCTTATTTGGTTTGTGTTGCTGTCGCAGCATCTCAGTGCCACTAAATATGATATTTCTGCAGAACTTCACAGCCCAGAAATTGTCTTCATTACCTTGAGGGTCATGCTCACCGCAGCTTTTACATTGTTGTCTTTGTTCATCCAACGAGTACCTGTAAGAACATGCAGGAAGAGAATATTTCTTCAAATGCCACCCCTCTGAGGATGCCCAGGACCCATCCCCAGGAAGACCACCTGGAAGATGACTGCAGACTCACCTGCTCAGTACAGACAGCATGTAGGGGAAGTATGCAAACTCAGCTAGACACACTAACATATTTAGGAACTTAGATTCCATTGAAGTACAGCCCTTCCATACCCTGGACACAGAGATCAGGCTGTGTTGGATACAAGCTGTGTGAAGATGTAGATCTCTCCCTTCTCTTCCCAATACACTATATTTCTCATTCAATCATTAAATCACAGAATTATTAAGTTTGGAAAAGATATCCCAGATCACTGAGCCCAACCATAAACCAAACACTTCCAGGCCCACCACTGCTGCTTTAATGTGCCTGGCAGTGAACAGAAAAATGCAACAGAGACTTTTCTAAAAGGGCAGGAGGAGTGATAGACCTTAGGCAGTGCAGACAGGCATGTCTGGAGCCACTGCCTTCCTGCATATAGAAATTCATGTTCAGAGAATTGTACCAGGTATCAGGCATGGTTTTGGCAAGTTGGAACTGCAACACTGTAGGTTTCCTTTCCTCCACACTGAAACAGCTCTTGGAGCTCTGTTGAGGTACCTCTAGCCCCAGTAATTTATGGGAAAACTTCAGAATAGTGTGTCACCAAGTACCTCTAGGGCTGTCACTGCTAATAAAAAGATGACAGGCTTCAAACTAATGCTGCAAGGCCTCTGTACTGGGGCTTGTCAGGCTTGCCGTGTCTGGTTGTGTCTAGACTGTGCCTTGAGCTTTGGTTTAGATTACAGCAGTTGCCTGGGGAGCAGCCCACCTAACTAGTCTTTTTTCTTTGCTTTGTACAAGTGTGTGATGTAAAGCCTATTGCTAAAATATTTTAGATATATTACCTTTAAGTGACAGCTTGTGTTAACAAATACTTAATCTCTTTAAAATGAACAATCTATGACTCAAGAATAATGATGTGGTGCAGAATGCAGATATGAAGAGATATCGTAGGCTTTGAAAGTATAAGGAATGGATTATAACAGAGGCTGTACAGTTATAAAAAGCTCAGCTACGTTCTGTTCCAGACTCTTAAAGGAATGCAACTTCAAAAGCTGGGTAAGAAAAGCTTTAAGCATAATAAAATCAAAACAGATCAAATATTCAATAAATTTTAAATATTCAATATAAAGACAGATGACATGTAGAACTGTCGACCATTAAAGAAAGATAGGGTGTAGAGTATATTCAAAGTATAAAAATTACCTGAATTGAACCCAAGGAAATGAATAAAAATCCCAGCATCTGCATTGCAGTCCTCTGAGGATTTCCCTGCTTCCCTTTTTCTCAAGAAAAACTGCTGCCATTGACTATGAGACCCAGGAGAACAAAAAAAGTTGAGCAAAACTTGACAGGGCAGAAGTAAGTATTAGCAAATATATATATAATAATTGTAATGTTAATCTATTAAGATTTTCCTGTATTAAATACATAAGTGGGTCTGTGACTTTGTGCATCACTGCAACAATATCAAGTATTTCCTCTACTCTTATTAGGTTTTTTAGACTTTAAGCCAACAATGAATTCTGAAGTTTGCAAATAAGATGTGTTTATTTTTTCCCCAAAAAAAAGTTTCTGGTATAACAGCTGAAGTTTACACAGTGAAAACTTCAGCAAATCATTGTTCTGGTCTTGGCTGGCTTATATTTAATTTTCTCCATAGTAGCTGATATGAAGCTCTACTTTGGATTTGTGCTGGACACAGCGTTGATAAAACAGGGATGTTTTGTTACTGCTGAGCAGAGCTTATGCAGAGTCAAGTTGTTTTCTGCTCCTCACCCTACCACTGAGGATGAGGAGGAGAAGCAAGAGTTGGGAGGGGACACCAGCTGACCCAAGGGATATCCCACACCATATGGTGTCATGTTCAGCATATAAAACTGGGGAAGAAGGAAGACAGGGACATTCAGGGTGGTGGCATTTGTCTTCCCAAGTCACCATTACATGTGATGAGGCCCTGCAGTCCTGGAGATTGCTGAACACCTGCCTGCCATGGGAACTGATGAATTAATTCCTTGGTTTGCTTCACTTATGTGCTCAGCTTTTGCTTTCCTATTAAACTGCCTTTATATCAACTCATGAGTTTTCTCACATTTCCCATTCTCCTTGCCATTCCTTCGGGGTGGTTGAATGAGCAGCTGCCTGGGGCTTAGTTGTCAGCTGGTGTTAAACCATGACAACCACCATGTAAACATGTAGCCTCAGCAAAGATCCAAACTCCCTTGCCTTTTGTCCTCCAACAGTCATTTAATGTCAATCTTCTTAAAATCATAAACTTCAAGGAGTAGGATGGTTCCACAAATCTCTCCCATCCTTCACATGAGTCCACAGATGACTATTAATGAAGTCACACAGTGTACAGGAAATAAAAGTTAACAGTGCTGGTCACCAAAGGCATTGGCCATATGTTTGTTCCCCATCTTGTTTAGAAATGTTCCCATTTTAAAATATATCATTAGTTCAGACAGCACCGGAGGTGAGCTAGGAATTTGGCTGTGCAGGCATCAGTCATCAAATAAATCAATGAAAAGATATCCAATAAAGTACTCATGATCTGAGAAATACTGCCAAGTAAATACATCTTCATAGTAATTAATCAAAACAGAAGTTGTGAAAATGAGCTTAATCATCAATAATTGCATCTGTCTGGTAAATTAAACCTTGAAAATGGTTAATAATTTTACATACTGGGGCTGTGACACTGCAACATAGGTGACTGCAGCCTGTGGAGCCTAGAATAAACAAACTTTATGTGTAGTAAACCAGAAAGAGTGAGGTTGCTATAATTCTTCTGCTCCTCACAGGCAGCTCGTACACAACCTGGACATGTGGGTTTTGCAGCTAACCTGCCACATATCTGTGAGTTCTGTGGGGTTGTGAGGTGAGCCTAATTTGAAGACAGACAAAATAAGGGGTAGAGTATAATTTGAACTCTATCTAATAATATAGGTAGTCAGATAAAGAGAAAGGTGTAGTCTCTTTGAAGAGAATAATAAGGCAGATCACTGAAATAAGTTCAGAGACGGAAAGTTGTCTCTGTAAGATAAGTAGAATGGTCAGCTGAGGAATGGTTAAAATGGTGAAAGGAAAGCAAGAAAATTAACTCTCCATTATGTTGGATATCAGAAAACTTGGTAACCCTGACAGGTAGGTAAATGTGGGGAGCAGAGAACCCTCTGCATAGTCACACCTGAAGCCTCTGGTCTCCCAGAGCAGCTAATGCACAAGTCCCATAAACTGTCCATGGATGCAACTGACTGTTCTATCAAGAGTTAGGGAAATGTAGTTCTAATCGATTTGATTTAATTTAATTTTGGTTTTCCACCTAACTGTGGAAGGTGGTTGATAACAAAACTACTGAGAGGTAGACAGGTGAGTTTTTTAAAAGGAAATTGTTGAGTCATCCGCAACATTGCAGGAGAAAATGGGAATCCCTGTCTGTAAGCCTTCATCCTTACATTTACAAATACCCATTGTGATTTCAGCTAATTCCTTCTCTTGCTGCCAGTCGGGGGAAGAAGCAAGAAGTGCTGAGTACTTCCTTTGCCACTTTCTCTCAGGCCATGCAGTTCCTTGAAAGCCGGGAAGAAGACTGGGTGATCCTGAATGTAGACTAGCTCCTGGTACATGAAGGTTGCTTTCTAAAATGGTACTATCCAGGTGAGGGGAAGAGAAGGTGGAGCTGACAACCAAATGTGGCAACATCCTTAAGCAGTGTCAGATGTGTAATCAATACACCCTCTGCAAACTTTCTACATCAGGGCAATTCTCAATTTAATACCTGTGACTGAGTTCTATTTTTGTGAAGCTTCAGTAGTTTAGTGGAGTAAAATGCTCCAAGAAACCTGTTCCATGTATAACATCAATGTCAAAGTTAGGTTTAATTGCTTTATATAGCTTTCAAAATGGGATTCCCCAGAAAAACTCCTGTGTTTGTTTCTGAGTATGGATGTCCTTTTATACTCAATGAAAAAGATACAAATCACCCAGTAGACTGATTTCAGAATGATGCAATGATTTTAGAATCCTCATTGGCAAAAGTGATGTAGAAAGGTTTTCACGTAACACCACAGGATAAATAGATGAAGAATGTGTTTCATTTTGTCATGCACTTGTTTTTGAAAATCACCATGATGTCATGGCAGTTGGTCTGCCACACTTAGTCGTTACATGTTTTACCTTGCAGTAGAAAAGTCAGTTTATTTTCACTATTGATTAACAGGTAAGGACAGGGGATCAAGTCTGCCAGTGTCTCAGGAAAAACATAGATATGCCAAATTTCCATTTTCTATATATGCATTATGGGAATCACTTTAAACTTAATTTCTTCAGCCAGTTCTGACTTGTATCTGAGGAATCCTATTAATACTGTCATTGCCAGTTCAAACATTTCTCAACCCTGAATGAGACCTTTTAATCGAAAGAATTTTTAAAGGTACAGGAAATCTGCATTCTTTTCATTTTTTCAAGATATTGAATCTTGAGATAATTATTTGGATCATATTTTCAAGATCTTCCCATAATCAGGAAGCTGGAGTTTATTTCTTTTTAATGACTGTTAATATTTCCATTAAAGTACCGAAAAATGACACACCACATGTTGTAACTATAGCAATAAAATATCAAGAGTTGGCAAAATCATTCTCTCCTCCTTTTTTTTCCTTCTCTTTTTCTGCAGAGAATCTATAACAGATAGAGTGCCAAAACTTATAGTCTTAAGTCTGTATTTGTTTCCAGTCTGATATTGCATCTCCCAGGGCAAGACATAGGAATCGACTTCAGAATTCATCCCTTCATTTCTCCCACAAAATCAAAAAAACACCATGATTCAAGATGTTTGGTGAGACAGCACAAAAATCTTTCACTTCACGTCCCCTAAAAAGGACTCCCCAGTGGAAGAGAGGGGCAGGGCTGTGTTGTGTTAAAAGTTTTCAGCACCTATCAGGGGAATCCATTAGTGAATTTTGGTGTTAATGCACTAGGACTTGCTGGGTGGAGGACAAAAGAAGCCTAGCAATGGATGGACTCTCAGACACTTAAAAAACAGCGATTTTCAAATGCTTTCTCTTCATTTTATAGTTGTAATCTCATGCTGATATTTTTACCACTTTGAACTACAGAGATATATTCTGCATTCATCTTTACCTGTAAAATTTTATTGAAGGTGAAGTGATTGAACAGACATGAACAGATCAAAGAGAAAATTTAACTGAAATATAGAACAACATCAGTTAAACACAACTTCTATTATTTGGGTGTTGTTTTAAAATAATGGGTGTATTTACCTAGGAGAATCTTGTCCATCTAAGTTTTGAATAAATAAGTTACTTTAAAAGTCCAAGGGAATATTATCCTCAAAATACCCTAAATCTAGGAATGTACAAGTCTGAAGTCTTTGGATTGATCTTGTTATATATAAATAGTACAGGCAGTTTCCAGCAAATAATCTAATGATAAATAAAACATATGGTAAGCCCAGGTGTTCGATGCTACAGGCAAGGCAGCAAGAAATTATTGAAATCCTCATGGCTCCAAACAGATGTGGAAAAATGCAATGTGGCTTGCTTTTGGGTATATAAAAATAAACTGATGTGCTAAAAATATTTGAATAATTCAAGTGTTTACTCAGTGTTAAGAAGCAACACATTGATTAATAAGAGCTCAGGAAGCATTAAGTATATGCAACAGGTTTAATGAAACTAGATTCTTCTAGGCAGCTCTGGTGAGTGATGCTTGACACTGAAGTCAATATTTAACTGTGAAATCTGTGTTGCCTGCACTTATTTATACAGAAATTTTGTCCATAGCAGGTAAGTTGGAGTGGATTAAAGATCCCTTCAGACCCAAAGCTTTCTGTGACTCTAAATAAAGCAGAGATACTTAGCAGAATTCATATCTTAAGGAGAATAAGGTGTTTTGTCAGCATAAAATTGTTTCTCACAGCATTAACATTTCTTATGCATTGGTCAGTAGAGGTCCTTACTGATGAAGCACACAATGCACATTATTTTTGGATGTTTCTCTTCCCACAACTTCTCTATTTCCATGTTCTTAAGAAACTTAAATTGGTAGCTGGAATGTGTCCAAATAACCATATTTTCATCTTGGATTTTGTTCAGTAAGAACCTTAAATTTCACTACAAAAGACATGATCTTGAAAATAATTTTAAGTGAAAATACCGAGTTTTCTCAATAAAATACCTCAGTGTGGAGGTAGAGCTACATCTAAACTCTGACCCACCCTTCAACTATGGGTGAAAACTCTGGTCAAACAGGTTCTTCCTGATTTTTCAGATACATGTGAAAAAGGCTGGATGGTATTTATTTCTTTCAAACCCTGTAATTAGAAATTAATCTTTGGAAAAGATTTAAAAGGGCCTCTGTTTTATGAAACAGGAGATTTTCAGACTTACTCATTCAGTCCAAGTTTACCTTAAACTCTTGGCTCATTCTGCCTGGGACAGACACATCATATTCTTGCCAGGGAATTAGTGTCCACTGTAAAAAATATACAAAGAGACATATGTTTTAGTCCAATCACCAAATTATCATCAAATTTCATCTGCCTCAAGAACTGGAGTACCAAGGACTGCCAAGTAGACAGTCAGGAAGTGTTTGATGGAGGAGAACCAGACAGAACCAGCATTTATCAATAGTTCCAGAGGTAACGTTGGTCTTGCTGATAAAGGAAAAGAAATTAAGGTCCTTACAACAAGATCTCTTAAAGTGTTGTGTAGACACCCTCGTAGCAGCAAATAGAAGAACTATTACATCAATAAAGGCTTATAAGCAAACATTAGTTGGAGAAATCACAAAAGCCAAAGATGACTCCTCCCAGTCTGGCCCTTTCCTTCTTCCTTTATAGGTGCTCTGTGATCGGTGTACTTATGTTACTTTGCTCTCTTGCATCTTTAAAAATGCATCTGTGAAAATTAAGATATAGGTTGACTTCTATAATTTGGCCTGATGTGACGGTTCATCACACGCCTTGCTTTGACAGGGAAACCTGCTATGAAGCTTGGAAATGTGGTGCACAGCCAAATGTGCTCTGAAAGGCTTGAGTAAAGACTGGGGAGGATCAGTGGAAATACTACAGGCTGTATAGTCAGCAAAATAGGAAAACTGGTAAACCCACAGATCTGTGTGAGAATGAGCAGAGTCCTTAGAGATGAAGCACTTAAAATGTAATTTTCTGGCTTACTAGATTTTTAGTTGAACAAAAGCTTTATAGGATTTTTACTAGTATTTTTAAGCAGGTATTAAATCAAGTTTCAGACAACAGTCTTTGAATTAGGAAGTGATATGAGTGGCGCTTTTTTTTCATTCCTGGTGCTTTCTGTCTACGGGAAAAAGAAAAGTTAGAGTAAATCTTGATAAATACCCTCTTCTGAATTGCACTTGCCTGGACAGAAACACACACATTTGCTTGAAAAAATACAATCATATTTTGAAAAAAAAAATAAATTTAAAAATGCTATGGAGTTCCATGCCCTTTAACAATTTCATAATGAAAGTCATCTAACTGTACTTATGAATTCAGTTGTCATCATTATTATTATTATTAAAATCATAGAGATTTATTGATTCTGGTGTTTCACAGCTTTGTAAGATGTTTCCTCTTTTTTTTTCACCACAGCACCAAAGGTTCATAAAGACATGAGCAACTCATTTATATCCTCAGGGTTTTTTCTTAATAAGCTTCTGCAGTAACTAATTGTAAAGCAGACACATGTTCTTCTGTTGTTCTTTTCAATACATTGATCATTTCTATGCTGAAAAATTCTTGTAAGCAGTGTACTGAGATAATGCAATAATTCCTTTGAGGCTCTGCAAAACATAATCTGCTGTGCAGAGAAGACTGTTCTAAAATAGTTTTTTGCTAAATTAAGCTGCCTCTGGATATAGCAATAATAATGAAGAGTTTCCCATCAATGAAATAGATGTTATTCTGATTTTTTATGTCTGACCATCATTTACTGTTTCCTTCTATCCTTTCCAATAATCAAACAATTAAAATTAAGGTTTAGAAAGCTGTAGAAAAAGTAGTGTAAATTTCCATCCCTTATGAGATTTACATGTTGAAGTAATAACTTGATCAGATATAAATCCAGCTGGAATTTTAAAATTCACACTCATTCACCTCAGAGTGAATTAACTTCAGAGTTAGTGGAAGGACTTTTTACCAGCTGACACCTGATTTCAAAGTTTTTAAGCATTAGTGGAAAATGTAAAACCTGTATTATTTGCTTTAGGACAGTCATGGTGAAACCAGCCTAACACAAGCTCCCAGATCTAGAAATTTAGCAGTTAAAAATTAGAAACTAACCAACCAACCAAACAAACAAAACCCCAAACAACAACAACAAGAAGTTCCACACTCCCAAGTAGCTGAAGCTTCTTTGCCAGTTTGGTCAGATGGTACAAGTCTGATCACCTTTAATGCCTTTATTTTAATTGTACAGAGCTAAATGAATGAGGTGGCCATATGTTCTGCCTTTATTTTGTGAATGGAAAGACCCAACTCAGAACCAGTATTGTGTGATCACTTGACTATATAAAGAGAAGAGCAGAATTAAGATGAAGTACTCACTTTTCACTCCTAGATTTCTGAAATAGCTATTTAATGAGAAATAGAATATTATTTCTAGCTCACATCTTCCTATCTTCCACATCTTCCGCCCCCAGACCATTTCTCCCTTTGTCTCTGTTTCTTGCATATACCTTTATATTTTCTGTAGTGGTGTGTTTTTGGTTTTGTCAGTTCTATGTATGCATTTGTTCTTTCCTTTTATGCTGTTTTATATAAGTTATAATGGTTTGTTCCTTGTACCCCCATGTTTAGCCCTTCTTGGTTTACCCCGGTTACTGTTACTTGTCAATCATTATGTTATGGAACCCCCAGGTCCTGTCAGTCACTTCAGGGCCTCTCCCTGGTCTGGAAAGTTCCAGTGAAGGCCTTGAGTGACTGGGCAGGATCCCTGTGGGTCCCTCCCTTGTCTCCTTGATTTGTTACACTGTCTGTCCTGTTGAATCCCCTCTGGGAGCTGCTTCACCGGCTAGCTTGCTCCGGGGCTTCTACAAATGAGAGGTCAGTTAGCACCGAACCTCAGGCCAAAACATGGAAGACAGCGTGGAAGAAAAGAGCAGCTCTCGCTGGGTTTTAGATGGTTTATTCCTCCAGGAAACCCCTCAAGGGCAGATGGTCAGTGCAGGGATGCAGAGGGTCCCGGAGCCCAGGTGCAAGAGAGAGACCACCCCTCGGTGTTCACCTTAAGTACCCGGGGGCGTCTCTGGGGCAGAAAAGGGCTCAGGACCAATGACAGGGAAGGTACATTTAAAAGACAATGGGTGAAAGTGGCCCCTAGTCACCGTGACAAATCCTAGGGCTTTTTTCCCCAGAATCTTCTAGCTCTTACAAGGTGATTGACACCAGGGAAGTTCAAAGAGCACACCACCAGGGGGTTTAGAATGGGGGGGGGTAGGGACAAACCATTACAAACATGTATCAAATTGTACAGTACATTGGAAAACCCAAATCATGCACTGCTACACTGTTCTTTATGTACAGAGCCACTCCCGGATTTGTTCTGATCTGTCCCACACTGTGCCCTTCCCCTTACCCCTCCCCTGCATTTAACATGCTGCACAGAGATGATCTGCGCTCTCTTGGGCAGACCCTCTGGCAGTGAGGTGGTCCCGCATGGACATCAATAAACCCCAGCTGCTGTTCACCCATCAGAGTCCTTCCTTCATTCCTCAGTCTGCTCATGCTGCCACAGCAGCAAAGGCCCCACAGGATCGGGAAGGTATCCCGGGATACTGGACCATACCTCGCACTGTGGCTGGTGTCAGGGCTGGCCAGGCGAAGCGGGACAAGGCTCCCGAGACACCGTGACCACTGAAATTTTCTTTTCTTTTCTTGGGCAGCCTAGCATACTTTTAGCAATTTTCCTAACCAACTGAGTTTCTATGGCTGTGTAATATGCCTGCTGCTCTATCTGCCTTTTCTCTTCGTGCACCAGCCCTCTGGTTTTCTCTCTTCAAAGTCCTCCTTTAAAATCTCTTCTTTCATTAGACTGATGTATTTTAGCTGGACACAGAAGTAAGTGCACAGTAGACACAATAGAAAGGTTCATTAATAATGACTCAAACACCTTCTGGGGATAAGACATACAAACTGTTGGATATGGATTATATTTCCAGTTTATGTGAACTATAGTGCAATCAATCCATCATGGCCTTGAGAAAAGAAGGCAAAGTTACTGATCTGAAGAAATGGCTATAGTGGAGTGGAGAGTTCATAGCAATGACACAAGGTTTAGAGGGCGCCTTGAACATGTCTGTTGTGTCTGTCTGATCTCCCTTTCAGAACAACAAAAAAAAATCCTAAAGAAATTAAGGCTCTGCTTGGTAATAGCTCTGAACATATATATTGTTTACAATATCGGCTTGCTTGAACTGGTATGCAGCATTTTGAGTCATGTAGCTTCAGGCAATAACTTTTAGAGGCAAAGATATTTATGTTAAAAAATGGGATAGTGTCAGGGCAGGGTTATCAGGAATCTCAAAATATTTATAAATGTTTTACATGAACATCCCTGCAGAGGCAAGTTAAAAAAGGCAAAAGAGATAAACAGCCAGGTGATAAACTACACTATCATGTGCCTTCAAGATATCTGAATTGAGAGTTATAATTCACTACCCTCTTTAGAACTGCAATCCTCAAGGTTGGATGAGCTTTTCTTCCACAGCTGATCTCCACAATCAATTCAGAATATGACTTTCATGGCTGACAAACCAAAGCATTGCATGCTACAGGTTTGCACAGATATTGCCTGAACTATGCTCACATGGGATTTGCAGGAACATTTTCTGGCACAGGTAATAAGTAGGTCTTTTCTTCTTACTGCACCTGATTATTATAGAGAACAGAGTCATGTACTCCTTAAATAGACAGAGAAAAGAGTCAGGTACCCCTGAAATAGACTGGTGGGTTACTACAGCTGTCTGATGTGAAAGCATTAACCTTGTTCTGCTGCAGTTACATCTTTCTTGACATACAGACAGGGTTTATTGTACACAAGGATTGAGGGCAGAGCTTTTCCTTGGTTTTAATGTCATTACAAAATTGATAGAAAGGACTGCAGAGCCCAACCTGCTGTGTATCTTTACCATGAGGACTAGGCCTTCAGATTCACAAAAACAATTTACATTGCACAGTGCTTTCACTTGAATTGGAACAGGAAGACTTCTATTAAACTGTTAAAGTATTATTTTTACAAACCTTCCTGTTTATTGGTCTTCTTCACCATGCACATAATGTCAGTTTAGCCTGTTTGTATTCCACCTACTGTAATGTTAAATTATTTCATGGATGGAGTGAATTTCAAATAAAATATGCATGAAATTAACTGTCTTCTTTCTCTCATTACCAGTAATAGCACTTACAGCAAATGATTTCCCATCCAGTGGGATTTTTTTAAAATAATAATAATAAATACTCAGCCCAATTTTATTAGGAAGCTCCATTTCCTCTACAATTTTTGTAAAACTGAAATATGAGTACATGACTAAATGTCTTGCTGTCTCTGTGTTCGTTTATGTGACTACTCACTTTGGCATGCGGATTTGAAGCACTAATTGCAGCAATTTCCCTGTTTCTTTTCCACAATAAAGTGCCCTTCAGAAAGAGACTGTCAATTGCATCTTTTGTGGTTCTTTCAACACAGATGAGAGCAGGAAAGCCAAACCTTGGCAATCTCCATGGAAAGAGTTTCTTATTCCACTTTGCCTCAAATTTATATTAACTTATTTGAAACAGTTCAAAAGCTGAAAATATTGTGTCAAATTTCTACTTTTTGTGCCAGGTTAAGCTTTACATTCAGATTACAGGTGGACAGATATTTTGGGAAATCAAGTCATTCAGATGGTAAAAAGTAGCTGTGGTGATGGCATGCTGTGCTGGTTTTAGCTGGTATAGAATCAATTTTCTACACAGTAGCTGGTGTGGGACTATGTTTTGGATTTGTGTTGAACACAGTGACAATAATAGAACAGGGTTTACACACAGCCAAGGCCTTTTCTGCTGTTCATGCCGCCATGCTGGCAAGAAGACTGGAAGTTCTTGGGATGTTGGGAGGAGACACAGCCAGGACAGGTGACCCAAACTGACCAAAGTGATGTTCAATGCCATATGACGTCATGCTCAGGATATAAAGTGAGGGAAAGAAGGAAGAAGTGGGGGGTACATATGGAGTTGTTTTCCTTCCCAAGTCACAGGTGATGGAGGTCTGCTGTGCTGGACATGGCAATGCTTGCCTGCCCATGGGAAGCTGGGAATCCATTCCTTGTTTTGATTTGCTTGTGTAAGCAGCTTTTTCTTTCCCTATTAAACTTTTTTAACTCAACCCACAAGTTTTCTGTCTTTTTCCTTTCTGATTTTCTCCCCAGTCTCACTGGTGGGAGAGTGAGTGACTGCCTGGGGCTTGGCTGCTGGTTGGGGTTAAATCATGGCATATGCAAAGGTGCTCACAGTGATTTCAGAAATGGAGTAAATTGTAAAAGCCCTGTTCCTTTGGTAATGTCCACAGTCCACATAAAGAAGGGGAAAAAAAACAATGTTCCAGTCATGATTTGAACAGTGACTATTCTCTAACTGTGCCTGAGCATCAAATGGGCCCCATGGCAGGCAAACCAAGGGCAAGAGGTGATGGTCACCTGGGAGAATTCTGAAGAAGCAGAAACATACTTCTCTTCTTGGCTCTAATAATGTTAATTGTACTATCATAAAGCCTAAGAGACAGTTTTTTCCTCTGGAGTCCCTTAAGCAACACATTTCTCAGGCACAAATCACAAATATGTCATTCTTAAGGAACATGTAACGTAAGTAGAAGTGTGGATGAGCAGACCTAGACCAATGGGGAGAACAAGTGAACAAATTCTGATTGACATATTTTACCATTTGCAAGTGGCTTGGAACAGAAATTTTTCATGGCTTTTGGTTCTGTGGAGCAGCAGTTTGGTCATGCATTCGAGAATATGAGCCCTAGTAGGCACTGCTGTCATATGACAACCCCTTTAGCATTCAAATACATGGCACCAGAAAGATGGTGAGGAGCAAAGTGTTTACTAGTTGAACCAGACAAGTGAAGTTACTTGTTTTATGACATTTTTACTACTTTCATGCTTTAAAATATGAGTTTCACCAGTGTTGTTAGGGCATTAAGTGTGTCTACACATGTAACAATAATATGGCGTAGAAACAAAACTTTAACATCTCATAGCAATTCATTAACACAAATGTTTCCTGGAAGATGACATTAAGCTTTAGCAAACAAACTCAGACTCGTTAGTGGAATACATGTTAACAGTTTGTTTTTAACAGGAAGAAGACAGCAGAAAGTTTCATTTGCAAGAGCTTGCTCTTTCAGAACAGAGAGTCCATCCCATGCTCTGATCATTGCTCAGTGGCCAGCTGCAGCGTCACACATTCATGTTAGGGTTTTCATGCGCTTTTTGTGGAAGGACAGACTAGACTGGAAACAATCATGTCCTGTATGGTGCTGAGTGCTACCTTACAAAAGCTTACCCCTGTCCTATTAGGTTAAAATCCACAGGAGGTAAATACAGTGAAGTGGATGTGGTGTGATGTCGGGGTGCGTGCCCTGCTGGTCAGCTTACTCAGCCAGGCAGCTTGGCCGCCCCAGCATGTCCCAACAAAAACTGAGGTGGGCTCTTGGTTCTGCAGACCCTCAGACCTTCTACTGCTATGGTTTGCAGCGAATGAAAGAAAGAGGGATCCCTCGGAGGTATGGTGGAAGAAGGGTTTATTGGGGGACAGGGGACCCCCTCACCCTAGGATGGTACCTCAGGAGAGAGACCCAGTCCCTGGGCTCGGGGGTCTTTTCAGGGCTAGCTCAGGGGTGGATACAAACTCCTAAGCCAATAACAAAGTATACATGCCAACTAAATTACATAGTCCATAATAAATCAGATAAAGACAGCTAGGTAAAATCTTGGGAGGCCCTGACAGGCACCAGGCAGACTGCTCCAAGGCTCTGTGTCCTTGTGAAGCAACAGTTTCCCTAACAACGTGGAAATCTACGATGAACAGAGCAATTAGAAACAGTCTGCAGGCAGGGGGAAAGGTACCATGCACATTCCAACTTCTGATAACAAGAAATTCCAATAAAGACAAAGAGGCCTTTCTCAGGCACATAGAGCTAAACTAAACTTAAAATAAAACTTTTTAAACAATCCTGCAACCCCACAGTGTGAGGCCTAATCGGGAAATCTTGAGCCCAGAAGAGTAAAGACAAATTTCAGTTTTGAGACTGATTCAACCCCTGTGCTCTGGTGAGCAAATTTCACTTGTATCTTGCATCCTACCCGTGAGGGACAAGCCTGACTGAGTCAGGTGGTTAAATCGAATGGAGTCCCATTGTGTTGCCAGAGCAACACAAAATTCAGGATGAAGACCATGACACATTTTGATTCCCCTCTATAAAATGTACAAAATAACACCTACTGCAGCAGATGCTGCTGAGTTCATTAACTGGTGTATGTATTCAAAGTGCTGAAGAAAAACAGCATTTTTATGGTTGTTATATTACAGATAAATATTTGAATAATGATCTTGTGTATTAAATGGGAATTGAACACAGTGTCACAGCAATCAGTTTCCAAACTGTGTAGCCTGTGGACCCAAACCCACTCACTGGGTTTCTTCACTGTTGATTAATTGTGGTTCTGTAAGTCTTGGTTCAATCATCCTTCATGTAGAAGTTGTAGGAGCAGGATCAGATATTTCCTTCTCTTTTGGACTCAGGTTCAAAGTCCTGAAAGATAAATTTCTGTTGCTGGCAAAAAGATGTTCTGCATCATACTGAGGTTTGTGGGACAGGTGTCTGGCTTGCATTTTTATGTGTATGTATATATATGAAACAAGAGTCCCTCAGAATATCCTGTGACATTGCAGTACCACCCTGGCTTTACTGCCTTGCCAACTGATGATACTAACACTCCAGTCTAAGTGAGGAAGACTTTTAATGTAAGAAGAGACATTTAATCTGACAGAACAGGCAGTAATAATGAATAGATAGTTTTCTGTAAATAATGGTGAAAATAAAATGTCTAGTAAAGCCTTGAACCAGCAGATATTATGTTCATAGCTAATGTGATCCTGTGTATATGCTTAGTGATGACAGTACTCAAAGTTATTTTGGGTAATTAATAATAGGCGTGGATGTTGCATTTCAATTACCTTTTCTCAGCTATATAGTGTGCAGTCTTATGATGGCTGTGTGCATTTTGGGATTGTCTGCTGTTTGCCATCTTTATTTTATGGCATGATATCTATTTCTGTGATGTAACAATTCAGTGTAACATTTCTTACTCAAATGGTCTTGTTAAAACAGAGATTGTTTAAGAAATGAATAACTATTACTATGGGCAGCAAAATAAAATAAATTGGTTGCAGGAAGTGCTCTCTGTGAAAGAAAATTAGTTTGGTGTCTTTCCATTAAATGTTTTTCACAGCCGGTGGATGGCTAAGTGCCCATTTGTCCTTGGAAATAAGTGTGACAAAAGAGGTCAGAACACAGCAGTTCATCTTTGAAGAAGTTTTTGCCTAATAAGGATGCCTAATGAGAAAAATCAGGAATCCATTTGAGATGGTAATGGCACCCTACAAAAATGTGTCATTTTATCTCAAATTCATGAAAATAGTTACTCTTGACTTTTCTAGATCAATGAAAATCCCGTTTTCATAGACCTACTTCTCCCACGCTCACCTTCTCCTTTTTTCTTTTAAAGTCTACTTAAAGTAAGAGATCTAAAAGATCTTTTATAAAGTTTATAGACAGATGAATTATGTAACTATGAGACTTGTTTTGCATGTGAAAATTTACAGCTTTGTTAAATAAAAATAAGGCTGTAAATGACAAAAAAAAAAGATGGCATTGGTAATCTGTCTTTTCCTCTGATTGTATAGACATGGCTGGGTTCTGCAGGATAAAGATGTGGCTATCCATAGACAAATACAAAATGCATATATCAGAAAAATGCATCAAGTAACTTATGCTGCACAGAAATGCTGGTGTGGGAATTTATTTTCTTGGTTAGCCACTTGATTATTCCCTGGTTCAAAGACATGAAAATCTTCTGTCCCAGACCTTCAATCAACATCTCCTTATGAATCTGTTGTTGCACCTTCAATTGAACAAAGGAAGAAAGATAAACGAATCAGCTGAAGGTAGCAAAAATACATGACCAGTTTATGGAAAATGCAAGAGGAAAGCATGAAGGAAAGCAATTTACAGAGAGGTTGCATAATTTGCCAAACTGCTTCCAGCTACCAGCACCTACATAGGGGCCATTGGGCTGTGGTGCCCCACAGCAGTTCTCTTCTACTTTTCCTTTTCAGAAACTGTGTCTAATGTTCTTGTCTCATTGTTTATTTTCTGTTACCTCATGTTTTAAGTTTGTAGCTTCTAATATTTTTTTAACTCCTTTTTTTGGGACCTTCAATACAGTTGAGATTTATTCTTTAATGTTAAATATCTTTCAGGGAGGGAAATGCTTTATATGGGCCATTGCACATTTTTTCAAAAGAAGCTTTTCAAAATGCCTCTTAAATGGCCATCTAACATAGTAGGTCCTGCTTCATTTAAACCCCTTGTCTGTAACTGAACAAGTAGAGATTTGAATATAAAACATCACCAGGAGAGAAGAAAAACTGCATCAAATTTCGTAAACAAAATATTTTGTAAAATTTCGTAAACAAAACATAATATTCAAGTTTTTACTTGAAGGCCAAGTGAATGTTTAAAGTGTTGGAGCAGAGTTATATTTTTATGATCCAAAAATTTTGTTTACAAAATTGAGAGACCTAAACAAATGACAGACAAATAAATCGTGATCTGACAATCTGCCTTAATTCATTTCAGTGAAATTGCTGTGCAGAGTCATTGGTTTGGTCAAGCCCAAGAACAAATTAAATAAGTTACTACTTTTTGGACATGTTGGATACATTCATTAAGATTAGCAATTGCTTTTATTTATGGAAGTTGAATTCTTTAAGGCAAGTCATTTATTTTTACTGTAGAAATTGCTTTAACTTCTACTAAAATGTGGCTATATACTATATATATAGAAAAGAAAAATGCAAAACATCTGAATATGCATTTATATCCCACTATTATGTAAGACTAATATTTGAGTGTTAAAAAGTGTTATTTTTTTACCAGATTTCTTCAGATAGATAATAGCCAGCAAAGTTGGCTGATGATTACTCTATGTGTATAAACACATAGACACAGCTTTAGTTTTTGTGAATTTGGAAATAAAAGGAAGCAATTGGCATGAGGTACAGTATGGGAAAATTGCCTGTTATAAGGAAAAAATCCCACAATGATGATGTTCAACACTGGGATAGTAACCCAGAGAAGATGTGATACTCCATCCTTTGAGATATTCAAACCTCAGCTGGACAAAGCCGTGTCCTTTGAGGCTCTGAGGTTAACGAAATCTCAGCCCAAAGCAATTTTGATTCAACCTCCTACTGAAAGCAGGGATAACCTCAATGACCTCCTGAGTTCTCATGCAAACTAAATAATTTTGTGGTTTGTGGTCTTAGTCTTGAAAACAGTGCTATCCTTGTAGATATTAACCATTTTCAGTATAGATTTTCATTACTAGCATTTATTGTATTTCCAGAAAAGTAACATAACATAAACACAGTCCTTTTTCTACTCTTTCTACACATGGAAAGCAAGTTTTGAATCAACAACCAATTGCCAGAAAACTTGGTGGGTTTACAAAGCTTGTCAGGCTTTGATTTTCACACTAAATACTTGTGTTCTTCCATAAGATTGAATAAAAGAACCAACACCACCATAATATAAAGAATGTTGTCTGAGCCATATTGTCTGAGCACTTGCCCATTCATTATTTGCCCACTTCCACTCAGAGTTCATCTATAAATATGACCAGTCATTCCCATGTGACAAAATAACTGAGTGTCTGAAATAAGAGTGAAAGAGAGATGCTTTGATTAAAACTTACAGCTTGTAGCATACTTCTAAGGATGTTGTCTGGAAAATATAAAGATTCATATATATATTCATATATATTAATTTACATATGTAGAAGCTGGAGAGGCAGACAGGAACCTCATGAAGTTTAACAAAGGGAAAACATAAATTCTGCATCTGGGGAGTAACCTCATGCACCAATATATGCTGGGGATTGCCCAGCTATAAAGCAGCTTTGCAGAAACACACCTGGGGTTCCTGGTGGACACCAAGGTGAACATGAGCAATGGGTCCTTGCAGCACTGATTCCTCAGATGCCTTAGGCAAAGTATTGCCAGCAGCTCAAGGAAGATGATCCTTCCTCTCTACTCAGCACTGGTGAGAGGACACCTGGAGGACTGTCCGTGTCTCAGGAAGGACATGAACATAATGAATGGTATCCAATCTCCAGAAAGACTGATGGAGGGAATAGAGCATCACTCTTAAAGGGAAAAGCTGGGAAAGTTGGGATGGTTCAGCCCAGAGAAGAGAAGGCTCAAAAGAACATAAATACACAATAAACCTATAGAATGTATTCAATACAATGGAAATAAAATTAATATAGTTATAGGTAATATATAATGAATTTATATAAAAATCTGAAGGGAGGATGTAAATAAGACAGAGGCAGGCTGCCCAGTGGCAGAACCAGAGGCACAAAATGGGCACAAAATGAAATACAGGAGCTACCATCTGACCACATCTTTTTATTTTGAGGCTGTCTGAGCACTGGCACAGGCTGTCCAGAGGTATTGTGGACTGTGAATCTTTGGAGATCTTCCAATAAATAAATACATGGAGATACAATAAATATTTGGAGATATTCCAATAAATCTATGGTCTTGGACAATCAGCCTTTGACAGCCATGCTTGAGCAGGGCTATTGGACCAGATGACCTCTGGAGGTCTCTTTGAACCCCAACTGTTTTGTGATTCTGTAGTTCTGTGCTATGACTGGGTAGCATGGTACATTGCAGAAACTTGTTTCTTGGCTACAAGAAACAAGGTTAGAAAACCACTCTTTCCACAGGAGCCAGTAATATGCATTACTTGGGATGAGAACAAGGAATTCAGGTTAAATGGGAATATTTTTTTCCCAGATGCTAGCTTCTATTTTCATATCCTCTAAGTCTTTCTGAAAGGGATGGTATTATCTATCATCTTTCTAATAGGTCCTGAGATATGTTGACATTGCTACTTTTTCCTTTCTGATTTTCTTTCCTTTAGAACTGGTGATTCAACGGCTGTGGGAAAATGTTTAGGAAATAAACGCGCATACATTTTTTCTGGAGGTGGATCCACAGTTCTGGGAAAGAACTATAAGAAATCTATGTGTTTCAATCTTCTTCATTGCTGTTGGGGGGTTTTGTTTGTTTGTTTGGGGTGTTTGTTTGTTTTTTCTATTCTGTTTTAAATATTAGAATTTTTAGATTGGAAAAGGCATGAAAAATCATTGAGTTCAGCCATTAACCCCCTACTGCAAATCCACCACTAAATCATTTCCCCAGGTGTCACATCTACACATCTTTTAAACACCTCCAGGAATGGTGACCAGTTCTTCAGGCAACCTGTTCCAATGCTTGACAACCCTTTCTGTGAAGGAGTTGTTGTTAAAATCCAATCTAAACCTCCCCTGGCGTAAGCTGAGGATCTGTCCTCTTGTCCTTTCACTTGCTGAGGTTCCCTTTCAACCTGATATTCCATGAGTTCATAATTATTCGATCATAATAGAATTGAAATAATATAATTGTTGCGGCCAACAACAGTGAGAGAAAATCATGATGGATCAGTACTGCTTCCCCAGTTTCTGCCTTCCTGCCCTAATCAGCCATCAGCCATAGATTATCTGATCACTTAAGACTATCTAACAGGTATCTGTGCATCTCAGCAAACAAGGACTGACTCTGTTTTGTCCTGTGCCAGCATGGGCAATATGTTTACTGAAGAGATACCCAGGGAATTCCAGACGACAGCTTGATGAAAACACTACAAGGATGTAGAGAGCACTATGAAGATTCACAGTTCTTTATCGCCATCAGTCCGTAACTGTGATGTCTGTGTGCATCTACCAGGTGTTACTGCATTTTTTTTTCTCATAAATTGACTTCAGAAGGTCAAATAAAAAGTGGTTGTTTACCACTTTTTTACTCAAGTCAAAGATTTGCTATTTTAAGTTTGGAAACAAATGTGTGTATTGCACTAAGTCCTTTAGCTTGATATTTCACCTCTGGTCACTGTTTAAATAATAATAATGCAAAGTAGTGCTTATTAAGATGTAGTTAGCAATATTTTGGAGCAAGAAGTCCAAAATTAATTTTCTAATAATTACAATCTCTTTCAGAGTATCTGTTGTTTACTTCAATGTCAACAGAGGCTTCTTTCTCAGACTGACAATAATCAATGCATCTGACTTTCTTAATACACTCACAGTGTGTGCTGTATTGACTGTGATGAGAGAAAGTGTGTGTATTAGAGTAATATAATTCTGTTTGATGTGCTGTTCGATTTTCTTGTTATCAAACAAACATTCTACTTTGTCTTGACATCACTGAACTATCAGTAAAACTGGGTGATTTGATATGTTATTGAAAAAGGCAGGAGGTATGCTTTATGTTAGATTTGCTGTTGTTGTTGTCATTACAAAGAGAATTAATGAGAAAATATTTATTTGTGAATGTTTCTGTGTATTGCTGAGAGAAAAGGTCACGTGTAACCATGCTGTCTGCTATTGATTCCTGTTCCATCTTGGATAGCTCATTTTTGTTTCCAGAAAGCAGTTCTGGAGTGGAGAGTTAAACTGGCCAATACTGAACCATGCCAATTGATTCTTGACATTTGAGTAATTGGCCAGTTAGAAAATATTGTGTTTTGGTGGCTGGTTAATAGAAGTGGACATGTGGAAGAGAGTGAGGGAGCATTGACTATTATTCAATGGCTTCCATTGCTAGCTATGCCACACAGTTTGAAGGATCCTAGTTTTGTGGTGGGATTTGTCTCATAAAATCTGTAGAAAATACTAACATGAACCTCTGAGCAGGCCCTCATTCTAATTACCCTTTACAATCAATGGGCAGCCCATTTTCAGTTTAAAAAAAACCCAAAGCCAAAACCACCAACATGTCCAAAAAATAGATTAATCTAATCTGAAATTAGATGTTAACATGAGATCAGATTAAGTGATTCCTTAATTCCATTGACAACGTTGACTCCATCTTCATGAGCTGCAACGGAAGCCCCAACAGCAAGGTTTGACATAGCCAGGTCTGCTAAAGTGAGGTTGATGCCTCAGTTCACCAGGAGAAGCCAGGGGGTGTGACAAATGTATGGAGCTCAGGCCAGGCCAAGTCAGAATTTTATTTCATTCCATTGTCTTGTTTTTCCTCAGCAACAAGCATGTGTTATAAGCCAAGGCCAGTTGCCATAAAAGTTATTTCACACCATGGCATAAGGAATGAAACCTAGTTTATGATCACCTTTTCTTTGGACCTTGGCTTGCATTGCACATGAACTTTTGCAGATTGGACCATCAGAGCCAATGTCCCTCATACAAGATAAAATATCTGCACAGGTAATATCCCTGCTTGGAACAATTGAAATAAAAGGAGCTGTAAAACTAACACAGAGGAACAGCCTACATTCCTCTGTAGAAGATATATTTCGAAAGCTTTTGAGTCAGGTTTACAATTTAATTAAGACAGAGAGTAAATGGAAGGAGAGGTATAAGAAAATATCAGCTTCAATGTGTATATACTCCTACTTCCTAATCACACTGCCAGATTGAAACACCACAATGCAACAGGGTTAAGAAGTGAAGCAATGCTAATGATGGAAGATGGAGGAATTCATGCTGAATTATTGAATATCTAGATAGAACAATATGATACATATCTTCAAGAACGAAATGATTTATATCTTCATGGGACTTCTGAACAAGTAGGCTGTAATATTCTAGTTCGCTTAGAAACTGCTCAGAAGCATCTGAGCCTACCTACTCAGCATTAATTAAAGATTTACAGAAGATTATAGACTTCACTTGTGATTTTGCCTGCCTGGTAAAAGTTCATAGCAATGAAAAACTGGTAGTGAAACAAAACTTGGTTTCAAGGGCTATATTAAATTTCTACTTAATGTAATTTTCTTCTCCATCTCCTTTGTAACTATTTTTCAAAGTTCTTCCCAGAGGCGTAGCAGAAGGCAGAGGTTTTCTCCTGAATTGCTCTGATCAACAAATATTGTTCTCCAGTGTCATCAGAACACCTACACACATTCATTTGATACTTTTGATAGCCACAGTTCATAAAATCACAGACTCATAGAATACCAGGTTGGAAGGGGCCTCTAGGATCATCTGGTCCAGCCTTTCTTGGCAAAAACAAGATGGTCCAGCACCCTATCCAGAAGAATTCTAAACGTTTCCAACATCAGGGAATCCAGCACTTCCATGGGGAAATTATTCTCATAAATTTTTCATCTTATGTCCAGTTGGAATCTCCCCAGAAGTTACTTGTACATGCCACCCCTTATCTTTTCCATATGACTCATTGGAAAAGAGGAGTCTGATCTTTTTTGCCATCCTTTAAATACTGGAACATGGTGAAGTTGTCTCCCCCAGGCCTTCTTTTCTCAAGGCTGAACTTGCCCAGTTTTCTCAGCCTTTTCCCACATGTGAGGCTTTCCCCTCCATTGCTCATCTTTGTGGCAGCTCTTTGGGTTCTGTTCAGCCAGTCCACATCCTTTTTGTATAGCAGGGACCAAATCTGAACACAGTGCTCCAAGCCCAGCATTCACAGTATTGCATATTAGGGCCATTCCTGGCCCTAGAATTCCACTCTGCTGGCTGAGTATAGGGGGATGATGAGTTCCCAGTCTCTGCTGGGGATGTCCTAGTCAATGCAGTTCAGCCTCCTGCTGGTTTTCTCTGCCCCAGCTGCACACTGGTCACTCATTCTGAATTTGTTGTCCACCAGGACCTCCAGGGCCTTTTCCACAAAGCTGTTCCACATCCAGGCAGATTCCATTCCATACTGCAATTCTGGATTATGTTTTCCCAGGTGAAAAACCTTGCATTTGTCTTTGCTGAACTTCATATGTTCCTGTTAACCCACTCTTTCAGCTATTCCAGGTCTGTTCTGAAATTATCAGAATATACACAAGCAGTGTAAATGATACAATTACAGCACATTTAATATCGTCCAGCACAACTAGAACTGGATAAAAGATATATTTAAGTTATTACACATTTGTTTTCAGCCTTAATTGAGCCAGCAGTAATTAATAGATTCATATGTGTGTATGTATTAAAGAATACTCCATTAAAATATGCTTTGGAAATGTCAAAACATGTTGTTCCAGCATGGTCCAACATTGATCAGGTGCCTTGACAGCTGGAGAGCCTCATGGGAGTTTTAGTTTGAATGCTTCAGGCCCCTAATCTCTTCTGTGTATTTGATTTTCCAGATGGACAACTGTTCCAGGATATGCTATAATCTTACTGCCCTAGGGCTCAAACAAAACAGGTCAGTGTACTTGAGCATATTCTGAATTTCATTCAGGCCAAGACTCTGACCTACAGTACAAATCTAGAATGAGAGGCAGTGACCTTCAACTTGCATGAAGGTGGATGTCCAGAGGGCTGCAGGTTAATACTGAGTTGACATAGAATATTTCAACTCAGTGTGAGGAGCCAAATATGTCAACTCAGGTTGACCCAACCCAAAAGGAAGACAGGACGAACACCAAAATTCACACTGTTAGTAAGTAGGTAGCTGATCTCCACAAAATTCCCCATCATCACTTTTTACAAATCCACTTTCTCAAATGTTGCTTTTTTAGCTTTTCAGTTCCATGGTATCTGGACAGCTGGCTGAAAAAAGCAGCAAGACTTGGTGAGTCTTTCAAACCTTCAATCAATCTTGCAAGGGTAGCAGCTTTAAAATTTGTAGCTGTGAATGTTTATATATTTTCCTGATTTTTCCTAGCTTTTCTAGCTTCCTCACTCTCTCAAAGACACACACATTCACATACACTTATACTCCCACCTTTGCATGTTGGAGAACCTCTTGTGCACTCTCCACTCTCACCCTCTCTTTCAAGCACAAGTTCACTCACACAATCCTCTACAGAGTAAAGCTTCTTTGCTTTCTTTACTTTTCTTTAATCTCTTTCTTCTAATGACAGCTAAATCCTGTAAGGTAAAAGATGATCTCCCTGGGAACAACTGAAGTGGGCAACAACATGCAATTCACATCTCTCCTTCGTTCTTTACTGGAGAAGATTAGTGTTGTGGTAATTGTGATGTTCCCATTGGAAGCATAAAGGAGTTATAAAGATGTAGCTGCTTGCTCTTTTCCTTCAACGTTGGTTTCACAAGGTTGAATCCAACCCAAATGGGATGCCTTATAAAGCATTCTTGTGCTTTTTTTCATGCCTCCAATGCAGACTTCTTGGGACAGCAGGATTTTTTTTTTTCTTTTTTCTTTCTTTTTGAGGTCTCTTGCCCATTTTTGTTTGTGTTGGCCAATATCAAGTGAAAATGAAGTACAACAATTCAGTCAAAACCAAACTCTGTTACATCTATAATTCCAAGAGATCAAACAGGGTCAATATCCTCCCTCTCTGGTGCCAAGGATTCTCCTGCAAACATGCTGGTTGGTATCTTAGGACTACCTGGCTCACACTGTGCCCACCAAGGCTCTTACTGATGGGGTGGCAGGAAATGACACACCCCTGCTGGTCTTGCAAACCTTACTTCAATAAGCAAAGCTCAAATTGCTGTTTTCATATGACACATTTAGGCTCTCCTAAATGTTCATGAGAGTGAGATTCTAATCCTTTGTCTCCTTGTATGGCAGTGCCAGCCTGCTATTTAGGATGACTCTCATCTCCACCATCCAAAGCACCACACTGCACCCTCACTATGGCAACGCTACTCATGGGATTTATAGCAGATGCTGACTGATGTAATGAGCAAGCCCACAACACCTACAGCCTGTGTCACTCACATCTACTGACACTGCTGCAGGACAGTGTCATGTCTCACTGTGGGCTCCAACCCCAGAACTTCAGTCTGGTTAGAAAAGTGCATGTTGTAAGAACTAGGGCAAGGAAGGCAAGAGATCATGGCTGAGTTGAGACCTGCTGGTCAAACTAAAAGGCAAGAAGGAAATGCACAGGCAATGGAAGAAGGGACATGTATCCTGGGAGGAGTATGGGGATGTGGTCTGGTTGTGTAGGATTGAGGTCAGGAAGGCCAAGGTAGAGCTAGAGCTGAGCTTGGCAAGGGACACAAAGAAAAATAAACATTTCTAGCCAAAAAAGGAAGAGGACACAGGGGTTGAGAGGAGCCCTGACGAGAAGAACTTTAGGGTCCTAGTGGATGAAAGGCTGGACATGACCCAGAAATGTGCACTTGCATCCCAGAAAGCCAAATGTGTTGGCTTTGGCCGCTCCAAAGCACCATGGGCAGCAGAAGAGGGAGGGGATTCTGCCCCTCTGCTTTGCTCTGGTGAGACCCCACCTGCCATGCTGCCTTTAGCTCTGGAGCCTCAGCACAGGAAGGACGTGGACCATGCCCAGAGGAAGCCCCCAAAGATGGTCAGAGAGCTGGATCACCTCTCACATGAGGACAGGCTGAGAGACCTGGGTTTGTTCAGCCTGGAGAAGGAACATCTTGTGGCACCCTTTCAGTACACGAAGAAAGTTTTTAGTAGAGCTGTAGTGACAGGACAAGGGCTAATGGTTTTAAATTAAAAGAGAGCATATGTAGACTAGATATAAGGAAGAAATTTTGTTATGAAGTGGCTTAAGAAACACTGGCACAGGTTGCCCAGAGAGATGGTAGATGCTCCATCCCTGGAAGTGCTCAAGGCCAGGTTGGATGGGGGTCTGAGCAACCTGATGTTGTTGAAATTTCCCTGCCCACGTCAGGGAGGTTGGAATTTGATGATCTTCAAAGCCTCTCACAACCCAAGCCGTTCTATGATTCTATGTGCAAGTGGGATGGCACCAACAATTTCAGTACAATTTTTTCTTCCCAGGGATGCACATTTACTTCTGATAGCCACATGTCTGTCCTTCCTTTGTTTTAGAGAGTGTTCTCTCCCTTCTTCTTCCAGGAACCCAATATTTGCCTGGCTCAGCAGATAACACACCATATTAAAAAAGAAAAAAAAAAAAAAAAAAGCAACTCGCTTTCTAAATTCAATTGCCTGTGAAATTTTTAGAAGTGATTTCTAGAGCATCATGTGGCATGAGGCCATGGGAGTACTTAGGTTTTATCTTTTGTTTAATTGCCTTTGAAGGTCCTGCCCTTGGCACTGTGGTTAATGGTTAAAACAGTTTTGTACTGAATTGTAGTTTATTGTGGTCAACAGAAATACAGTTGATTGTACCTGTCAATAAGAACCTTGTCTCCTGTCTCAATATTCTTCAAGCAGATCAAATTCCAACATTTTTCATTCAGTACAAATACACACAAACCAGTTGATTTCTCTTTCTTTAGACTGGATCCTGGAAAGCCTTGGTGCTTTAGGAAATAACCTAAAACCTCCTACAGTGAAGAGGCTGAGCCATGTGAAGGAAATAAAGAGGTTTACAAATCATACCTCTATGCCCTGGTCCCCAACTTGTGGAATGATATAGGAGGCATTATAAAAAAGAGAAAACAGTTTTTAAAATGAGTAACTTTCAGAAACAGTGCATGGGTATTTGAAATAGTTTAGAGTTCAGAGGGAAAATTAGTTGCTACACAAGATTATTGAAATACCCTCCACATAAGAAGGCAAAAATGTCTACTAGCTAGACCAACAGTTTCCTCTCCTTTGGAAATCCACCCTTTTCTCTACCATGAACTATGGAGTTCAACATGGGTTCAGTTTTGCCTTTTTCTACTGGGGCAGTGAGGGAAAGTCAGGGGTTGGATTTTTGGGTTGAGTGTTTTTGTTTATTTCTGCATTTTGCATACTCCATTTTCTACTTGAGGATGTTTGTTGGAACAGTGCCATGAAATACTGACATGCTCTGGAGCCACCAGCTCTGATGAGACACAGACTTGGGACCATTCTGTTGCCCACTGGTGAGTGTTCCCTGGTGCCAAGCTCAGAACAGAGCCATCCTTGAAGCTATTTTTTCCCTGAATAAAAGCTGCCAAGTTTCTAGCCCATGGAAAACCTCAGCATATCAGCATCACACAGTCTGTATTCTCACTGCTGGAAAAGACAGCTCTTCTCACAGTGTGAAGGAAATTTCTTTCTTCTTCCTACTCTGTTCCATCCCTGAATAATGTGCCAAATGCACAATTTCTCCCGTTTCATAGTACAAATCACTCTCCCAACAGGAAGTAAATTGCAAACGCTAACTCACTTAAGATCGTTTCCCAGTATTGATTGATAGATGATCACAGAGCTAAAGATAAAAAGTTGAGAGCCTTTTAAGCCATTTCAAAGACCTCAGTTTTCTCCTTTTGCCATTGTAAACATCTGTAGAATGATTGAAATAGTTTTTTTGGTATAACTTACTTATTATTTAGATTTGCTTTTGTTCTCCAAATATACTAAACTTGTCTTACTTCTTCCATTCATATCTCTTTTTCTATAGCCTTGAAAGCTGCTTTACACAGAAGAAATAACCATAAAGCAATGATATTCAGAGGTTTACCAGCAACACATAAATATTTATATGTACTCCATATTGAAGACTTTCTATTGAATCAAAATATATGCATAATGGAGACATTTATATATAATTTTCATATGAAAGACACAAAACAGATGTGACAGTTTCATGCTTGCTTTCACTCAATAAAGTGAGGTTGAGTTCAATGCTCTTATTTTTACTTTGAAGATTTGCAGTTGTGTTGGATTTTTGTCTTTGCTTACAACACTCAGTCATGAAGATGCTTCAGAGCACCAGCTTTCTACCTCAGGAGATCTGGTTCCAGCCCTGATCTAGAGCACACCCAGGGAGGTTATTTGGTCTCGTCATGCTCTCTAGTGGCTGCTTCTCTGCTGAGCAGCTGCCATGCTCCAGGGAGGTCCAGCTCTGGAGCAGCAGTGATGCTGCAAGACTTCTCAGCCTGAGAACAAAAGGAAAAACTGGAGGGTCATTTTGGCATCATTCTAGTCAGTCCTAAACCCTGTCTTAATCTCTCACCTCAAAGAACCAGGGAATAAATGTCTTGATGATAGTCATACAGTTTTTTAAAATAATTTCAGCTCTCCTCTTCCTGACTATAATCCCTCCATCTGAAATCTGGAGTCAATAATGATGAAACTGACAAAAAACATGATTAAAAATTATAATTTTTATTTTCCTCAACCTTACATAAATATTGCAAGAAAAAGACCTATCGAGGTTAGTGGGAAAGACCTCACTGACTTCAGTAGGCTTTGAACCATAGGGCCAAATATATTTCTGGTTCTCTCTGTCACTAAATTTCAGGAGTTTGCAAATTGTTATGGGGTCTTCCCAGGAACAGAGTTTTGCATGCATTTTAGGATTGTAGATTCACTGCTGAGTGTGTCCTTGAAATACAGAAAAAATCCACAAAAATTTATAATGAAATTGGATTTTCAGCCTTTAAAAATCCCAAAGATTTGGTTCAAATTCTGAGCAACAATGAAGATCAGAATTATTTTCTGAATAGAAAAAGAAATTACAGTAGAATAAAAGTGAGATTTGGCAAAAACAAATGAATCACTCTTGCTCATATCTCGAGCAGAGAGAAAGTAAACTACCATATGAAGGAGATGATAGGTTTGCTTTTCAACTATAGCTTTTACTTTTTGAAGGATTACTTCAGTTTAGTGCTAAAATACAAGAGCTACATGGAATATCATTGGGAGGGATTTGTTCCTGGCTCTGGTCCTGGACAGTGGCATTAGCCCCTTCTCCTGCCTGCTGTAGCAGCCTGTTCATACATTTCTAATGCAGGTCCCTGGTGTCTTTGGGCTGCACACCCTGCCCCTTCTGGGGGGGCACCCCTGCTCTGCAGGCTGAGACTGAATTAGCTTGTTGGCTTTCTTCCTACACACTGGGGGTGATAATCTGGGGATTTAAGAAAGAAAAATAAAACTGATGCTTTCCATTTGTGGGATGTAGGTGGTCAACAGAAACAAAAGCCCTTGCAGAAGTTTTACATGAGATACACAGATGGCTTTGGGGGTGTGGCAGACTCTGTTGATGCTATAAAGATGAAGGAAGCCAAAAAAGACTTGTGACAGATGCTTTCAAGCTATGGAGTATTTAAAGAATTAACTTTATTTAATTTACATTAACTTCATAAATGTTAGAAATGTTTCCTAACGAAACTCAAGTTTTTATCAGTAGCTGTGTTCCTGGATAAATAAGACATGAGGTGTTTCCTTCAAGAAGAAAAGGATGTAGGGAGGTAATTAATACTGTTTTCATCTTTGCAACAACTTCAAGTGGAAAATATTTGAAACACATTCTGAGGGAGGGGGCTACCACACAAATTTCCAAGGCCCAAAGGAAAACCAAAAGAAGTTTCAGCCATTTATAAAAATAACAATACTGACTGGGGACAGAGTTGTCTTCTAATAACTCACTGTGACCAACAACGACAAATGCTTCAGAGCCCAAAAACTGTTGGAAGATGGGTGCCCTCCAAGTAGGTGCATTGGATGGCTGTTTTGAGCCACATTTCCTGATCAATTATTTTGCTCTTGGTAAGTAGTTCATAACCTTAGGAGAGCTGAAGAGGCTGGAGAAAAGCGTCAGAGCAGCTACTCAGAGTGAGACTTACAAAGGTTTGGAGGGAGGTTTATTTAAGGGCCAATTAAGAGAGGCTATGGGATCCTGCCTCAAGAAGGCTGACAAGCTGGGATATCACAAGGGAAATGGAAGTGCAGTTACCTTAGAAACTGGAATGAGAACCTTACTAAAATATTAACATATCTGAAAATTAAGAAAAAATAGTATTTCCAATTATTAGAAAACTAGGATCAAGGATCTTTTGGAAACAGAGACAGTTTAAAAATGAACGAGCTGAGATTGATCCCTTTTCCTTTGCCACAAAAAGGGAAGGTCTCCAAGAAAGACCCAAACAGCAACTTTCTTTGTCCTTAAACCCACAAAGGACCTTAAACCCTTTGTCCTTAAACCCATATGTGTTTCCTTCCTACGCATATCTAGTCTTTCACTGACCTCCTGGATTTTGTCTCCCTATTCTTCTTCCATCACTTCAGTTTATTTGGGATGGGCTCTAACAATCTTGGCTATATGGAGGATTTCCAACATGGCTAAACCAGGAACAAACTGTAAGTCCTTTCTGGCCTTTGGCCAGTATGGTTCTCCTCCAACAAGGTGCTTTCGGCAGCAGTTCCACCTTGGAGAATGCTAAATGCTGTGAAATCAGGAGGTCATTAAAACCTTTGAAGTTATAAAAGAGCTTTGTTAAATTTGTTCATAAAAATGGAGTTAACCTTAGAAGGGGAAAAATGTTACCTCAGACCTTCAGGTATCTCCCCAAACAGGAGGGTATTTTTCTTAGAGGTAGTTTGATACTAGAAAAGTTGATTTCTCATTGTTGACCATGCCTAAAATACTTCTAGAAATGTTGTGTTGTGGAAATGAGTTTATGAGCTAATAGATGAGAGTGTACCTGCAGTTTTTCCACTCAAGAATTCAAAAACTTGGGAAAGCCTACTTAAAGCCCCAGCTTGATGGCCAGCTATCTCACTGGGAAACCTAAAGTTAAGAGGATTGATACGAAAGCAGTTTTGGGCCAGTCGTGTAGGACTGAAATTCCTGAGGGGAAAAATGGACAGAGGAAGCATGTTTCTGCCTGAGAAACACTGGGATGATCATCAACCAAGAAATCCAAATATTTGCTTCGAAATATTTTCACAGCTTGATATGTCATGCTGGAAAGTCCTCACTCTGAGTGTCTCTATCCAAAAGCAGACTTGGTGCATGAGTGTGCATCCTGCTGCCAGTGAGTCACCTGCAGGATTTATCATTCAGTTACAGTATTGGGGAAAGGGGAAAATGCAGTTTATCCTGGGCAGGATTATTGTAATGACATCATTTGGGCAAATAATTCCAAATGCTGTGCCTGAAGCTCACTGGTTATTTCTCTTCCTTTCTTGCCTGCTGGATGCATGTTTACAAAAGCTAATTAGAGTGGACTGTGTTATTTACAGTGCTAGATTTTAGAAGGGAAAAGCTTACTGTATAATCTCTGCCTCAAGTGTGTTTGAGCAGAGATCACTGTAGGGGAACTGTGAGGAGCCAGCAGGAACACACTCAGCAGTTATTTTAACACAGTCAAGAATTTCTATCCCCTCAGTGGCAGTATGGAATATTCCCATACTGATACTGGGTTATACAGAGTAGATATTTCTTTCTGTATGAACTGCATCACTTTGGGCCACAGTTTGTTTCAGACCCTTGGGCTTCACATTCAATTTTCAATACATTTAACCTATGTAACAGAAATCAGAACTAGGAAAGGTCATAGTTTTTCCTTCTGGTCCTTCCTATCCATTTCTTTTTAAAGTTTAGGCCCCACTGCCTCTCCCACAGCAACTTTTCAAATTGTTTGGGGGTTTTTTTGCAGTTTCATATGATTTCTACTGAGGTTAGGAGGAGGTGGATGAAACCTGGGAAAGCTAAAACCTTTACCTTTTATTGAGCTACAAAGGCAAAAATGTGAAATCCAAGTATTTTCTTTGATGGAAAAGAATCCCTGGATAACATAAAGATTTCTATCATCTTCACCAGGAGAAGGTTATGTTTAACAAACCTCGGGTTTCCCTCAAGGAACACTTGGCAGAGAAGAAGGTTAAAAAAGCATTAGAAGCTTATTTGATCCTACTTTGCAGGCAAATCAATTAGAGCTTCTTGTTATCAGGTTTCAAAGATTTCAGCTGAGTCTCTTCAATACATGCCAGCTATGGTGATCCCATTCATGCCCAAACCCTAGCAAACATGCTGGAGAACATTGTGTTTTCCAAAAAGTTGCTTTAACAAACGATAGCGCACTTTTGTCAACGGGGGCTTCACAGAGAGGCACAGAAACAGAAAAAAAATATTGGGAGTATTAAACAACTCTGCTGGCACTACTGCTACTGCATCAGTGGAAAACCTGTTTGATCTAAACAATAATAAAGAACTGGAAACACATAAAACAATTCAGGATATTCCCATTCCCAGCCCACATGTTCAATCCCAGTTTCAAATTCCACAGACTGTACTCAGCACAGGGAGAAAAGTTTGAGCAGGGAAGCAAGGATAAAATAGCTTCCCTTCTTCATGCCTTCATTTAGGCCATCCAGATTTGTGTTCCAAATGTACTCTTTGCTGTGGAGGTTGTAGCATAAAATGACAGGTCTAAGAGAGAGAAAAAAAATCTGCCCCCAAGACCATGCAAGAGAGGAAATATTGACTTTGATAAATGGGAATTTTCTCATGTTTGTGCTTTCAGCACTTTACTATGGTGAGTTCAGCATCACGGGAACCTGTTTCAGCAAGTTCTCACATTCTGCTTGGTGATAATATGTGTGTATAGGCAAAAGATAAGAAAATTTTGGAAGATTTTAATTTTCCCCTGTTGTGGAAGCCAGTTAAGTACTTCTGTACATTAAGATTCAGATTCTTTCATTTTTAATAAGGATTTGCTTTGTTTTACTTGGACAGTTTATATATTAACACATTTATTAGACTATGGAACTGGAGCAGCTTTTAATGTATGTGAGCTGATTTGTAACAGCAAAGTTAATAATTTATTTCGTTGTCCCAGAATATTCTGTGAGCTTGATTAAGGTAATATTCTGCAGATATTTTGCTTCTCTTCCCGAGTCCCAGAGAGCTTCCTTTTAAAAATCAAATGTGTCAGCTGAGTGTGCAGAAAAAGAGAGGCTAAAGCAAGAATCACATACCAGGCTGTAGAAAAACATTCCTTAACAAGTATATAATATAAATATATAATATAAATATATAATACAAATATATATGAAAATACATTTACATAGACACATACACACATACTTGGGAAACAGTCTTACATATACTTTATGTAACATTTTAGTCAGCAACTATGAATAAGTGAGAAGGTATCAGAGCCCCTTGCCTGCTGTCTTATAAACAGGTTGAATAACCATCCATTTTCTTCTTGAACTGATGAGCTACAAACATCATTACAGCAGTAATGATTTCCTTCAAGTGTCTGTGTGGAATCCTCTGAGTGTGAATCCAATTAAGTAAAGAAGTGACAAAAAGAGCTGCTCCTTTGAGGACCATTCCTCTAACCAGTGCATTCCAAAGACAGTGATGAAGCAAAGAGCCTGAAACACGATCTGTTGCCAAATGTGGCCACACCTGGAGGCCCAATGAGACTTTCAGATCTACCTGAACATTGCAGGAGTCTGTAGATCTAAAGTGCAAGTTGTCCCAGCTCTTTCTCTGTGGACACCATTCATTACAAATTCCTAAGCCTCACTTGAGTATTGAAGCAACTATAACCTCCTACAGCCTCCAAAGTTTTTTTGACAGAATATTTCTGTGTTTTTTTTCCAGTGGTTGTCCAACTCTGACACAGCCAGTGAGGATGACACACACCGTTGTTGGTAGCAGAGTGAATTAGAGCTCCAGTGACAGCCACTCTGTGACTGAAATGCCTTTGCAAGTTAGAATGCTCAGGGAGTCACAAGCCTGGGGAAAGCACAGCCTGGAGAGAGGAAGCCGTGGTGAGGAGACAAAGGCAAGGACAGCTGGAAAACCTGACAAGAAACATCAAAGGAGAAATACGAAGCTGAGATTTGAAAAGGTAAATTTCAAAGCCATTTCCATCTGGCTGCACTGATTGCACTGAAGGAGAGCAAATTGAGAGCGAGCTCTCTCCAAAGGATAATGAGATCTGCAAAGGCACCAGGCAGGCCAGGGGCATGCTGCCAATGTGTTGGGAATGCAGAAACCTTCCCAACGTCCCTGTCCAAGGGAGAGAGATAAGGAGACTGGGGTTATAAGAGGGTTAAACACACAGATGCATAAATCCACCGTCAACTAATTGTCATACTGCAACCAGAATTTCATTGTCAGAGGTACACAGATGTAGAGCCCCCGTTCAGCAGGAGTGAAGGTAAACGTGAATGTGGACTGTGCCTTGGTGCTAGAGAGGATTAGATCCTCTCCTCTGTGTGTCACCTAACCTTTCCTAAGATTTGAGCTTAAACCTTATTATCCTGACTCAGAGCCACCTTGGAAAAAGAGTCTGTCACATGTGGCTGCTGATCTGACTTCAGAGGTGGCAACACTGCAGCATTAGCAGAACTCTGCCTTTAGCATTGTTTTGGAATTTTGAGGTCCTTCAAGAAAGAAATCTCTATACAGAAGCTGTTTCCATACAAAGGAATATGTTTATCAGGCTGCTCATCTCTGCCCACTGCTGAAGTGCTCTGTATCAAACCTCCAAGTGTGGGAGGCAGCAACTTTAAAGTGGGTGAAAAGACTGCTTATCGTCCAAAATCTGACTGTATTGCTGTTTGGCATTTTGTTTGATGAAGCTCCAAAGGACAAAATTGAGGTATTCATACATGTTTGGACAATGTCTATCATATTAAGCGTACTGTGACGAGAGGGGAGGTAGGCAACAGATGGGGATAAGTGATGCTTACACAAAAAAGAAATTGAGTGCAGCAGTATTGAAAGCCAAGAGCTAACAAATGAAAAGACATCTTCAAGAGCTGCAGTGAAAGCTGAGCTGTCAGTGATTTAGCACCTGAGTAGCTGGCTTGGATAGCATGGGCATGTGTCCAGTGGAAATAAACTGTGGAATTTCCATTGGGAAAGTTGCAATTTAAATTCAGTTTCTAGGCTCAGGACTACATCTTAGAAAATTTTCTCTTGAGTGTACAGAGAAAACCAGGAGTGATGCAAAGGACTATAACCTTTTTATCTTTTTTTTTTTTTTATGGAGTACAATTTTAACAGAATATCAAGAACTCCATGGTAGCTGACCAGGATAATCAACAGGCTGAGACCAGCCCACTTCACCACCATCTGCTGTTGAGATACACACCTGTACCAACCTGATAGTTTTTTTCCAGTAGATTTGGAATTTCCTATTTTTCACCCTGGGGTAAAAAAGACTGCTCCATCTTCTTAGGATCACAACAAAACAAGTTTGTGCTGGTCCTATACCATGAGCTCCTCAATGAAGGAATTTGTCTTCTATATGTCAAAATCGTCCCAAATCCCCAAATTAGCATTTTAACAGCCAAACCCCAAACTCACAGCAAAGACTAGCATTCATCTCTTTCTTCACAGACTACATGAAAAACTTGTATGAAGCTTTGTGATAGGGGTGCCTTTAAGTGCCTCTAAAAGCACAGATTATAACTAAAACCTGAAGTATTAGAAGCGAAGAAGCAGAAACAGTTAATGGTCCTTACGATATGGCAGAGGCTGGTTTTTATTCAGCCCTGCTTATCATAATCATCTTTAAATGTAAATTTTCTCCATGGTTTAATCAAGGACTTTTTGTACTCCTTTAAAGCACTAAAGCTGCAGTCCACATACAAGTGCTTCCCTTTTCAGTAACATCACTTTTGTGATGCGTGTCAAGTTTTGCTGAACACCAGGAGAAATGACCACTCTGTGTTCAGCTATTTCCTCATGTAGTGCTCTCCATGCAATTTGGATTCCCTCCATTTAGCCCTCATTTCAACTGAAATGAAGGCAGTGATTCAGTCACAACTTCCCAAAAAAGCAACTGTTCACTGAACCTCATAAGGAGCTGCAAGCCCATTGACCTTTAACAGCTACAAGGCAGAGTGAACAGCCCCTCCTCTCCTCAGTGATATGATCCAAGGAAAGATCTAATGGAAAAGTGATTTTCTATGTAGAAAAGTTCATAAACATGAGGATTCATGTTTGCTAACTGGTGACAATGGAGAGTGCCAGCACAGCAGACAGCTGAATTGCCAATGATAAAACATTTATTTTTAAAGGTTGCTCCTCCTGCTGAGGTTTGATGGTCTTTTCTCCCTAAATTTTCACTGCACAAGTGATCAGCCCATTCTGTTGCATCACTGTATCAATAAAGACAAGACCCCTAACACCTTTGAGGAATTCTGCTGTCTCACTGGGGCAGGGAAGGAGGATGGTGCAAGCCGAGGAGGAAACAATAGAGGCAGCCAACCTCAGGGCAGAGGTTTATTGCCTGTTTTTATTTTGCTGTCATTTTTTTGCCCAGTGTACATAATGTGATGAAAGGGAAAGGGATGTTTTGAAGACAACATGGATAGGTTGCCATAGATATTTAGCATTTTTGCAAAGATGGCTTCTATTATAGACTTGTGATATGTTGTTAACTGAGCTTCTGCCTTGATATTTGAATCCTAAGGTAAAATTAAATCCTCTGGTCTTGTTGTTTTGGATTCTGAGACTGGGCCAGGTTACCCAAAAAGAGACACAGAATTTAGGTAGGATCTGGAATTCTATAATTTACTGCCTTTTGTTCTCTGCAGGCTCCTTAGTTGGCTTTCCTCTTTAGGATACAATTTCCTTAGTAGAAATGACCTTCTCAGAAATTATAGTCATTGTTCAATTGCTTTTCTGACCTCATACAAAAATGCTCCTGGTTTGTTTTGTTGGCTGTTCTTCCTCTCAGAGGGATAAGTTCTGCCTTTGTTAATTCAGCACTGTTAAAACAAAAGGGAAAATTACCCAGACCATGAGAAGCAAATGCTGCACATATAAGTATACAGACAGATTTGTGTGTATATCTATAAATATATACCCACATATACTTGCTATGCAGTTATAGAAAATTTATATGTGATCTTTATTCATATTTATGTATTGATATTTACTTATATTTTACTTAAATTAGGCTAAGACTACATATGACAGATCTGTCAGATGTTGAAGTACCTTTATATACTTAGAACATGGCAAAAAATAAGTTTTCATTTATCAGATATGTGTTTGCCTGATCCCTTTACCAGCATAGCTTGAAATGAACATAACAAGCAGCATACATTAAAAATGTACAAATGCAACATTGCTAGAAAGAGGACAGGCTGGACCACTGTGTCAGCAACGTGTACAAGGGAGCAAACCAGCAGCAAGGGGGTAGATATTTTGTGGCAACTGAGAGGCTTAGCTCTTGCAGAGTTAGAAATAAAAGAAAATCCAACAGATATTAAAAAAAAAAAAAAGTGTTCATTCATGCAGTTATTCTGGTTGCAATTTTCAGAGATGAAGGCACTCAGCCATGGCCACTCTAATAAACATTTCACAACCAATCACGGGAAAGGGAGTAGAACAATTACAAATTAAGCACAGGAAAACACAGGTGGGCAAGCCAAGTAGAAAGTAATAGATAGTGCCAGGGATGGCCACAGCTGCCTTCACAGCTACCAGAAAGTAATGTGGCTTCCCTGAAACTAGCACCATGCTTTTTCTGCTGGTAATAGCTTTGTTCAATGTCAGACTGCAGGAAATGGCCTCTGGACCACGGCTCTTGGGTTATAATGATGAAGTAGGTGTGGGAAGTTGTTACTCCCAGGCTGCAGGTGAGGGAAGAAGTCAGACTTTCCCTGGTTTTTTTATAGCTTAGCAACAAAGTGCAGTGTATTTTCCTGTGCTTGCAAACAAGCAGTAATTCCTCTGCCTCTGAGGCACAGACTGAGCCGAGAGAGGTGGGGTGTAGTGGTTTTGGGTAGCATTTTCTTTGTGAAGAGAAGGGTTTCTGAGTTATAATCTTTCACAACATGGGCTGATCCCCTAATCTTGCCATACTTCTTTCTATCCTTCCTTTTCATGGCACTGAGGTTCAAAAATATTAAGGACATTAGGTAATTAGCAACTCAAGACAGTCTGCAAGTGCTCCTTTCATCAAAGTACACATTTTGCTTAGACATCAGTCTTTGGTCTCTAGATTCATTTCATGTTATGCAAAATATCTTTTGAAGGAAGAGAGCTCATGCAGTGCTAATGTCTGGAGTCAGCCTGACTGCAGTGATTTCAAAGAGCTCTTGGAGCATCCATCTGAGGGCAGAACTTCTTCCACTGCTAAAGCTTATTACCGCCAAGCCAACCAGAGTTCAGAGCTCTCAGCATCCTGCAGGCTGTGCTTAGCAGTTTGTGGTATTGGCTCCCAGTCCCACAGTTTATCTGGGAACAGGATAACAGGGTTAAACAAGGAGTTCTCAAGAATTCCATTCATGAATAAAACATAAGAATTTATTCTTCTGCACTCAGAATAAAAGAGCAAATTTTTCTGCTGTCCATGTAGAATCTTTCTATTTAGTCTGGCTTTGTATTTTCTGGAGACCATTTCAGTGCATCTATTATAAATATTTATCTCATAAGAAGAAATTTTGGGACTCCTTCAAGGAAAAGAGTTGAGAATGTCCACATATTTCAAAAACAAAAGCAGAAAGTAAGTGTTCAAACTATGCTATTATTAAATCACTGCCCCTGAGCCTAGTGGGAGACTGTTGCAGTGAGGATGATTAGTATATTGTTACCTGAATGCGAGTCCAAAAATTGTATTACAACAACAATATAGGAGTTTTAAGTGAAAAAGCAATACAAAGAGTAGCCTCTCAGGTGCATTTGTGAATGTATCAGTTAGGCACCTTATATATAACCTTGTTCATTTAAAAGAGTAGTTTTACACTTGATAAAATATAATCTTCATAAAACCTATGATAATCTCTCAATTTAAGATAATAATTTTAAAGAAACTTAGCACAACACACTGAACACAAGACTTAATGGAACTGTTAGATGTTTAAAAGAACAAAATTAAGATGGTTTCCAAAACAAAATAACAAACAGGAAAAACAAACAGAAAACCATCATTCTCATTAAAGCAGGAATGTGTGCACTATTTTATGTAAGTATATTTTGGTTTATATATATTTTACCTGTGTGAAAAAAAAACTTGCTTTTTCTGTTAGCAGAAAATAGATGAGAACAGTCCCTAAACCATGCCTTTGAATTATTTTATCATCCCTGCACTCTGTTCTCTATAAATAAAACAAAGACAAATCTGTATTCAAAGAGCCAAAGCCTGCCTTCAGATGTGGGCGTGCATCTCACTTAAATGTCAGGTAGAGTCAGGTGCTCAGATGAGAGGAAAGAATTTAACACCATGATGAAACATTGGGGTGAGGAGCCTTGTGGGGGAAAAGGTCTAAGGGTATTTTTAAGGCAGTAATTTTTAATACAGATTTGAAAATGGAAAACACTGGAAAAATCCTTTCATTTCAAAGAAGAATTTTCCAGTGCTTAACATTTTTTCTGGGGTTTTTTAAAATGATTTACTGGTGAAGATCAAACAAACTGTCCAGAAAGAGTTCAAGAAACCCAAATCGCTATGAATGAGGTTAATGCCAATTCTACTTCAACAAGTGGATTATGCCCTCTCAATTGCTTATTTTCCTACTTTCCTTTAAGGTTCTTTTTCCTGCTGTCTGCTCCAAACCACATGGACATGTCCAAAATTTGCATTTGGCTCAGCCTGGTCTGTGATAAAATGATATCCACCCCGTCCAGTTTAATCTTCAGTATTGAAACAAAGAAAAGCTTAACATGTTAATACTGGGTGATGATAACTGTCAGAGTCACCTAATCAAAAATGAGTGTCAGAACAAATCAGATTTTGGAACTGAATGTTCTTGAATGTTCAGTTTGTCTCAGGAAGCAATTTCTTGGGACTGGTGTAGACTGTTTCCCTGGACACCTTTGGCTCATACTGGTCCAGCTGGATGGAATCCATCTGAGCTACCAAGAAACACACTCTTCAGTGTTTCATCTAGTTTAGATATATTATTGTAATCTTAATCTTGATAGTCACAAATCAGAAGGCACTGTGGTGGTATCCACAGCAGTGAGCGAGAGGATCAACTTTTTATTTTATGGAATTTAAAGTGCTCACTCAGAGCTGTTGCATTAAGAGTTTCTACATGATGCCTATTCATAGTGATACAGAAGCACTCCACACATGTCAATGAATTTGATTTCATAATGCTTCTTGGGAGGAATATTCTTGCCACTAACACAGAGGCAGACCTGGATAATGAGATGTTTTAGTTCCTCCAAAGGTCATGCCAAAAAGCAGGAAATGCAATTGGGTCCAGAGTGCTCCAGTGCTGCCCCATGGTTCTGTTCAAGTACACAGTGGTCAGACCCATGTGAAAAAAAACAGCTTAAGTTTCAGCACTGTTAAAAGTCTGGCCAATTTACCTGCAATGAGTAAAAAACTTGACAAGAAGCTTTTGGGGGTTTTTGTTTGTTTTTGTTTGGTTTTTTTTTAATTATTTTTTCTCCTCACTTTTAGCAAGTTTATTTTGCAGTCATTTTAGCAGTTAGGACAAGAGGCTTAAATTAGACTCTGAATCTAGGTGCATATTTTCTATACTGCAAAAACAGTAGGAAACATCCTTAAAACTGCTGTTAGAGGGTGAGCACATTCAAGTGATTATTCTGGAGGTGACTGTCTTGCACCTTTACTATGCACTGCTTCCTTGCAAAATATCTGCGGGAGAATGAATGGGGAAGTGGATTAACAAGAGCAGTCATAATCCTTCACCAAAATCATAGGTAATGTGATGTTCTCCAGCATTATAAAACACTTGCAGGAAGCCTGAAAAGGGCTTGGGTTTCCCAGATTCAGAAGACAGGAGTGGGAGCAAAACCAGCTCTTTTGAAATACTTAACTGGGCCTTGGGAACCGGGTTATGATTAAGGATAAGAATGGATGGAAAATCCCATTTTCTCTTCAACACCTGTTTAACTTGTTAATGGATGTTTGCTATCAACAGTCTCTAAATGATCCAAGAAAAAACAACATTCCCAGTTTCATGGATATTTTACTTCTGAAACCAGAAAAGTAGATGCATTCATAAGAACACAGCACTGGAAATAACATCATCAAACACAAGCACCCATCCCTCCCAGGCCCATCCAGAGTGGAATCCTATGTTGCAATTAATTGAGCCGTATAATATTACTCACAAGCAAGTTAAATACTATAAGAGTTTTTGGTGTTGCAGAGCACTTTTTGTACCCATTCTTACTAATATATTTTAGTCTAACTTTCTGTATAATACAGACTTGAGAAGTTCTTTAAATAACATGTCTGTCAAGTTGTGTTATAATTTGGTCTTTCTTGTAGGCAGAATTCCAATCCTGATTTAAAGAAATGCAGAATGATAGAGAGGTCACCCTTTTCCTGAACAAACATTTCCAAAGCTTAATTACAAAACCCAATCAACTAAACACACACACACACAAAACACCCCTGTATGCTTGTTTCCTTACCTCATTTTATCTCACTTTGTCTTTCAGTCTTGGGATTTCCTCTTGCCATTTTTGAATGCCAGAGTTTTGCAACACCAGCAATCTCTTCACTCTCAGATACTTATGCACGGTGATCAAGTCACCTCTTAATTATCACTTTGAGTACATTATGGACTGAATTGCTTGAATTACTCCAAAAGGCATTATTTCCATATCTCAGGTAATAACTTTGTCTTTAGAAAGAACCAATAGAACAGAGAAGAATGTGTAAATATCTTTGAAAGCACTAAAAAAGGTAAAATTCAGATGTTAATTTATTTAACACTACAATTTATAGGTGAAATAATTCTTTGTTTCTTCCTTTCCTTTCCTTCCCTT
>VZDJ01000346.1:21697713-21743413 GCA_008694505.1 Cyanoderma ruficeps
GTGAAGAGAACCCCTTATGTAAGGTGACAGCCAAGCAACCAGATGAGGTTGATTTGTTGCAAATATAAAGTGCCAGAGACATCCTCCATGTCAGAAAATATTTTATGTAGAACAAAGCATAGAAGAAAACCAAACCATAGTATTGCATAAAGCAGAGGTAATGTTTGACCTTCAGACCCTTCAGAAAGGAGTTCTCTGTATTGATACAGAAAAAAAATCTGCCATATGGAGTCTACCTTTATTTATCATAGACTTGTCCAGAAGGAAGGAAGGAAGATTCTTCGGGAAAACAAACCATAAATACCCTGGGGTTTTTTTTTGTTTGTTTCCAGACATGAAAATATTCTTTCTCTAATTCAGCCTAAGGTGAGCTATGCTTGCTTTACTTCATGACCTAAGTTCTACATGACAGTGTGGCAGTTCAGCTGATAGATTGCCTCAGCGAAAAGCTGACTCTCTTGACAAAAGACAATCATACGGCATTAATTTGGGCTACTAGTACAAGACCTCTCTCCAGCTGTGATTTTGTTCCTCCTTTTGATGTACATTTAAGATAGTACCCAAAAAGCTCCAGGGTTTTTTGTAATTACCTAAAGTATCATCTGTGATTATTACAGATTCTTGCAGTGACAAATTTGATGTCAGATTCATTTTACCTGATTGCAAATGTTTATAATGTAAGTCCATCTGAGCTTGTTGCACAGGGACCACTTTAGAATCAATATAAGAAATTAGCATTCTTAGGGCACATTTAGCCCATTTTAGCTGTTGGCTTCAGGATAAGTGCTGATACCTCTTCACTGACTTTGTATTTCTGACAGTGGTCAGATACTATGACTGATTCTTGGAAACTGCCAAGTAGGTGGGTGTGATATGTTCTCCTCATGTTGCCATTTAGCTTTTTATTAACTTAGAAACAGTTTTGTTAACTAGAAGCAGTTCAAGAGAACTGTTACCTCATTCTGGAATGCCCTATCACTGCAGACATTATACCTGGTATTTGTTAGCTCTCTGGACTGGGGGCTCCCAGTCAGCATCACACTGGTATAGCTTTTTCTGGTATTTCTTTAGAAACATGAGCACAGCCCTACATGAGTGTTTGCTGTTGCCACAGCAGCTGCTCCCCTCCTTGACACCCATGTCTAGGTGTGGTGATGAACTCATCATGGCCACTTTTGGCCTGATTCTGGTGCCAAGGTCACTTCCAAAGACAGAGATGTAGAAGACAAAAAGGCGCCCTTCACAAACATTGGAAGTAAGCAGGTTGGTCAAAATTATGTGAGCACAATAATGTGTCCCCTTATTTTCTTCTGAGATAGTCTTAGGATCTACACCTGTTTTACATCATGCCAAATCTTGTTGTAGAGATGAGTTTCGTATCTGTCCTGTAGAACTGAGGAATCTTTGTTTCTTAGAAATACAACATGGCATTGAATTTATTTTATTTGCAATAGCAGAAGTTGGTTCTTTTTTTGTCTGTGTGGGCGTTTTTCTTACTCCTCACCACCTAAATAATATAGAAAATACATGCAGCTGAGCAAGGCATTTTACTAAGTTCCTTTGCTCTGGCTGGTTGTAATGGCTACACACTTACAAATCCTGTAAATAAAACCGAGTTTCATCTAGGGATGAAAGATACTAAATGCTTTCTTGCTGGAGTGTGAAATCAACGAAGACTTTAATCTGATATGATCTGGCAATTTGTCAAGTTTAGAAGACCCCAACTGAGCCAGGGATCTAGGACACAGCAACAAGATAAGAACACGAGAAATAAACCATGCACTCAGGAATCACAAGGCAGCACTCAATGATATGAAGTAAAAAAGAGAGAGACTGACCTACATGTTCTATTTCAGTTGTTCCTCCAGTATTGTACTTCTTTTTTATGTATTCTGCTAACTCATGTCTTCAGAATAAAATCACTGAGATGGATATTTTGCTGCCTGCCTGATTTCCTCTGGATGGTGGGTAGGCTGGGATTTATAATCTCAGGGGGTCATCAGGAAGTTACTTTCAGAACTTCTCAAAGTAACCAGGTTACTCTGAGAAGTTTGGAAAAGTTCTAAAAATAGGGGAAATGATTTGTTCTCCAGTGAGATGTATTTCAGCTCACTTACAAAAAGTGAAAATTACTGATGAAGATAAAAAAAAAAATGGCTGTTCCAAAGCTGATGACACTCTGGAATGGAGATGTTCAGATCATAGCTGGGTTATGTGAACCACAATTGGGTATTGCTCTTGAGATATCTGTCACCTATTGGAATTTGTGGAAACTGTGAAATCAGTGAGTTGATAAGTTATTGAAGAGTCAGACTGACCCACACAAGCGTGTACAAAGAGCAGAACAGCAAAACCTTTGCTTACAGTTCCTTGAGGTAAAAGCTAAGCAGCAAGGAATGATGTTACACACTGCAAGCCATTAGTGTGTGGAAGGTGAAGACATTTGATGCAAAAATATACCACAAAACCAAACAACAACAACAAAAACAACCAAAAACCAGAAAAAAACCACCAAACAAAAAAAACCCCAAGCAACCAAAAAACAAACAAAAAAAAAACAAACCTCCAAACCAAACCAAAACCAAACCAAACCAAACAAATAAAAAAAAAACCACCCCAAAACAAAACTGATAACTGCAGCACTAAGAAAGACTTTACTCATGATAAAATTTGTCTTTTTAATTCAATCTTATGCACTTGGGGAACATTTTAATTCTGTTTTGTTGGGGTTTTTTTTCTAAAAAAGCAACTAGGAATGTCTATGCATATGTGAATGCCCCTCAGTTATCCCCAAATAACATTTGAACTACTTATCCAGCTTCAATAATGTTTAATAGAGACATAGAAACCCTAAAGAAATTCTTGTGACTTTTATGAAAATAGGTTACCAGATTGAACACAGACCCTTGTTAAGTGTTTTAACTGAGGGTTCTACAACAATATTAGGCCCCAGAGACCCTGCATGGGGGAAATAAAAGACCTCATAAATGTTCCATCTACGATGAAAACTTCAAATGGACCCTGAAATGAGTCATGAAACATATTTCACATGGATTTATAAGTTCCAGCACATATAGTGATGTTTATCTTTTTGGGTTGCTCACAGAGGATACAGAGTCTGCAGCTCTTAGTCCAGGGTGTTGCTAAATAACTCTGACTTACTGGATGTGGGAAGAGAAGCTGATTGTAAGAACTCAACAAGAAAAATTTGGTGTGTGTTTGTGTGTTTTATTCTTACCTAACTGTATCTATTTTTTACATCATACTTTTAATGAAAGGTTCATACTCTGCTTAATTCTGTTTTTAGAAGGCTCATATAATTTCATTTTTGGTGACATGACAGTAATTCCCCTGAGGAAACTAGTTTTATGTTAAGAGAGTGAATTTGGAAGCAGAATAAGACCTGATAATTTGAGACATTCTGTGGATGTGCTAATGTGTTCTCTATGAAATTTATCAAAAATACTCCCACTATCTTCATTGGCCTTGGGATCAGGCCCTCCGAAGATGATGCATACAATGTAAGTCTGGACTTTTTCTGGTTTTTTGTCATTTGAATTTAGCTAAGATACACTTTTTGCCACCTCCCAAAATAAATGACCAGTCATCATAAACTGTCAACATTTTTAAAAATTAATTTGAAATGTCACAGCAGAGATGCCCTTCCACTTCCTGACTTGTTAGTATAAAAAAACCCCCAAAACAATATGTCTTATTAAAGCCCAGGTATTTTCAATAGCAGCTTTTAAAAAAGACAACTCCATGTTTCAGCCCTTATGGTGTTGCGCCTATATAATTTTTCTATTGCATGAACAAGGAAACTTTTGGTAAATTGGATATAACTGTGCAATAACATCTACCATACAATGATTTTAAATACTACTAATAATATCTTAGTGTTACCGAGTATGTTCATTGAAAGCTATCTAAATTTCTTTTCAGGCCTATGAATTCAGTATCAAGTAATTAGGTTTGGTAATAAAAGCACAGAGAAGTGATTAATGTTTAGATGTTATTGTTTTAATATGAAAGAAACATGAACTTCCTTTTCACACAATTCTATTTTTAATTTGCCTGTATAAATGCTTTTCTGAAATTAAAGCAATGCAAATAACTTTCCATTGGTCCAAGAATAGAATGGCAGTAAATGTTATGCTGAGGAAAATAGCTAAAAAGGCAAGCTCTTATTGGAAACAAAAATAGGTAAGCTTTGTTATTTAGGTCATTTCAAGGTTTAGTATGTTTTCTAGAGTCAATTCACTACTATTTCATAATGCCACCTAGCAGCCAAAAGTCATTATATTCTTCATCAAATAATTTGTATTTTATTTTACCATGCTTTGTAAAGATGTCCAAGTACTTGGTTAGAAATTAGCACACAAGAAAAGAGTTGTGGCAACATGCCCATTACTGACTGTATGCAAATCTTGGTTTATGAAACACTTCTAAAATGTCAACTACACAAACAGGACATAAAACCTGGTTGTGAAAAAATTTCCCTAAGAAGCTCCATTTGCATTCAGGACTACATGATTGCAGTTTATATTATTCATAAGGATTCTTCCTTATCAAAAATGATTAGTCCTATTTTACTGTAAGCATTATTTTCCTGAAAAGTACAGTTAAAAACATAAGTAACTTGGATAATGCTTCAGAATGGACACAATAGATAAAGGCTTAATGTTTTTTCCTTTAGAAGTTTAATTGGAACGCTAATCTGCTTACACAGAGAGATGCAAGAGTTTTCCTTTTTCCCAGTCATCTGAAGAGAGATTCTATACAATAAGCACTTACTGAGTAGGAAAAGACTAGAAAAAGCAAGGATCAGTCAACCAAATGTAGGCTACTTTACTCCAAAATTATTGTACTCCATGAGTAAAACAGTGCTTCATTCCAAAAATGTTAAAATGTGCTCACTGGAATTAGAACACGCAGAACAACAAATATTCAGTCTATTAAATATTTAATCAACTGACTACAGGCTTCAATTATTTTTTCCAATTACCATTGTCTTTGATCCTGCCCCAAAAAATGTCTCAATGTGTGTATCACAGTCCAGCCAAGAACTACTCTGTGCCCAGTGCATTAATGTGAATGGAGCCAGTTCTCTGGAGATTGTGTATTCCAGACCACCTCTGACACCAGTGACACTAGAACTTGTGTGTAAGCTTACATCAATTTTCTGTCAGCTGTCACTGGAGTATTAACCTTCAAAGTCACCCTATCTCATCCCAAGCTCATAACCCTTCTCCATGGTCTCTTGCATGTGCTTCTCCAAAGGACCAGTGAGGCCTTCAGCGGAGCTGCCTACAGAAAAACGTAGGGAAGGAATATGGCATGCAGAAATGCTTGGGAAATTTCATAACTGCAGTCACCCTACTCTTAAAAGTATTCCTATTAATGATGAAAATGTTAAAATATCCTTATCTTTTAAAAGAACATCCTCCCTGGAGATCTGATTCACATTTAGTGGGATACCTAGATTTGTCAGTATCCAAACAAATGAGTCTTTCATCTAGGTTTTCTCTTGTAGTCTTGGACACTGCAGCTGCCTGCAGATTTACTTTCCTTTCCTCACCTCCACTGAACATAGCTCACAAAATTTTAAGAGAAGATCTTTCCCTTCAGCTCTTGGACTTCTCCAAAAGTATCTGTGCAATACACTGTCAATGGACCATGTGTAAATAGTCCATTTCTAGGAAAGTAAGCAGATTATTATTGGGGGAAATCAACTTTCTGTTACATATCTTGACTACAGTCTGAATTAACAGAACTGTTTCCCTCTAGAATACACTGAACTGACTCTATGGTGACAGCCCCCACCAGCAGGTCAGACATTTCCTCCTAGTTCTAAAATGAAAAAGGTTTAACCTGTGAAGGACTTGTCAGAGCCTATGCAATTGTTTTGGTTTTGTAAGGGAACAGGCACCGACTCTCCAAGTTGTCCATCTTCCCTCATCAAAGAAACACACGTGGTAAATAGTCCAGTTGACTATTTGATATAGACCCACCCCTGCAGTCCGACAAGGACGTTTGAAGTCTCAACATCTAGAAAACTACTGAAATGGAGAAATAATATTTATATCAATATACATCTGCTTTCCCTCCCTTCTCTAAGAAGGAAGAACTCTGCCTGAGATGCGTAACACAGCCCATTCATTTTTATGTATCTGTTCACTTCTGGATGGGACTGAATATGGAAGTTCAAGCTGGAAAAATATAATTTCATGTTTACATGACTAAACAGAAGGGAAATATTGTTATTTAATGATGAAAACATATGGTGCTCATTGCTCTTGTGGAAACTAAATCTTTAACATTTTATCAGTTAGCAATGCGCTGGGCATATCACACTGTATTGCATTTTAATGACTGAGTGCTGGTAAGCTTTTTTAGATTAAAAAGCAGATGAATTATGGGGTCTGGCTACCTTTATTTCTCTCTATAAACACAAAATTGGACCAATCACAGCATGAGTGTCTCTAACCTAAAGCTCAGGGAAGGAGGAAAATTTGATTATTTGTATTTATTTGTACTAAAAATGATATAAATGTAATTCATACACAATTCATGTCTTGTTGACACAGCTGGAGGAGTACAAAAGGGCTTTTGTGTAAATGAGAAATAGGGATCTTGTAGTTCAAAAAGACATGGTTTAAGAAAGATAATGTGTTCTCTTTTTTTCTCACAGTTTAAACCATTTTAACATGTACATCATTAAATTTTCTATTGCAGCCCAGACACCAAAAGTGAATCCTAAAGTTAACAATACAGTCATAAAGCAAAATTACATCAATTATACAACAACGGGAACTTGAGTCTAAACCACAGAAACATAATTGAATTGATGTTTTCCAGAACTACTCATAAGAACTCCCATAAACAAAACTTTTTGTTCTTTTATTTCTTTTCTGAATATGAGATCATTAAAAAAAAATTGTAACTGGTGCTGCTAGGACAGTAGCACAGAGATGGAGAACACGCAGGCCCAGCAATAGCAATTAGATGATCTGATCTCCCTTTTGCACTCATGTCAGGCCTCATACTCCTAACATGAAACCAGTAGAAACAGCTCAACCTACTTCCACTAGAGCCTGAACACTTCCAGAAGATGCAGAAGCGCTTAATGTCATGTGAGGGTTTCCAAGTTATATTTAATACATACAGATATAATGGAATATGCTTCTAGCATCTTTCCATTAGGTCACTTCTCCGTGAAAGTGCTAAAGAATGAGGATAAACAGCAGCAGAGGATACAGGCCACATCTCTGAAAGAAATCTGGGATCTTCGTGAAAAAGCTAAGAGCCCAAACTCTAAATTTATACTGCACTGCCATAATTTATGCAGGCTGCACAACTGGTTTCCAAGCTGCCCTAAACATCTCTCCTTTCCAGGGAGAGATCTCAGGGCATGCATTTCCAAGCATATCTCCTTTTCAACAAGGAACTATCGCAATGCCAAATGTAAAACCTAGGCATAAAATCTGGGACATAAATGGGAACACACAAAGATGCTGGCCCAGAATGAACTTCATCAGGCGGACTTGTTCCACTTAATAACCACCAGGAACTGTAGGAGGTGAATGACAACTTTGCAGAGCTGAGTACAGACCCTTTCCTTGGTGCTGGTATTTCTTCTCCATTTCAAAGCTGTGGGATTCTTCCTCGGCTTCAGATGACCCCAATTTTTACCTTGCCTCAAGTAGAAAGCAACGTTGTTCCTCACTGGAACTTTCATTTTGGGGATTTCAAAGTCCTTCAGAAACATAAAGGCATTTCACCTTACAATCTTCTCTGAGGGGGAAACATTCCTACAAGGATTTGCTAACTGTGATTCAGGCAAAAGCACTGGTAGAGAACAGGAGCATGAGACAAGGACACTATTCACTGCTAAATGTAAAAGCAGAAAAACAGTCCTCAGGCCTAGACAGCCACCACAAGTCTTGCATAAAATTTCTTTTTCTCTCCAGGCTTCAGAAAGCAGTTCTTCCTTTGAAAATGTCTGAAGGGCTTTGGGTGTTTCTCTACCAGGATGAATGAGAAAGAAACACATTAGGAGACAGTGTTATTATGTCACAGTCTCTTTCCTATAAAGTTTTCTTTTGAAATATGCAGCTACTTTCTGCTACACTCCTAAGGATTGGAATCCGTGTCCATCCCTGCAGAGCAGGGCCAGCTCCCCATGCTGCCTGTTGGTAACCACGGGGATCTCACTGATCACTGCAGCACTGATTGGCCCTGATGCTTCCAAAACACAGAGGCACCATGGGCTAGCCACCAAAAAACACCAAGGTCACCAAGAGTTAGGCACCAAAAAACACATAGGACACAAGTTTGCTACTTCTCTTTGCCCCTTGGAGCACATCTCCCACCTGTGTCCACGTAAGGTTCACAAAAAAGGCATATGGAGGCACAGGTGAGCATCCAAAGCTGCATCCACTACAGACACTACAAGTAAAATTCTACATGATAATCTAAATTCTACTTGAATCTCAATGACAAAATTTGTCTTTGAGCTTGCTTAAAAAATGGATTAACAGTGACATGTCTCTCGAATTACTTCTCTCCATAGGAAAAAATTGTCCAAATATTTCAAGGTTATTGGGGGGGGGGGTGTTTTGTTTGTTTGGTTGCTTTGTTTTGATTTTCAAAGGTAGTTTTCACAATCTGTGTAAAACAAAAGTGTTTGATCTGTAAAGGCCACATCAGTCAGGTAGTCTCAATGTGAGGGTCTCAGCATCAGGCCTCGGGTTGAAATCACTGCTGCCACCCTCAAGGAGGTACAAATGGAAGGGCAGTAATTACTTTCATTAGCCACATGATTGAGGAATGGGGCTATTCAAGTAATGACACCTAACTAATTATAAAACTCTTCATGTCCCTGTCATCTAAGAAAATTACACACATTCAGATGGGATGGAGTAGTCAAAAGATTATCTAGCTCCATGGATTGTGGCTCTAGCCCACTGTAATAGGAGTCTGCTTTCTCTTCTCTCCCCTGCCATTAATGCTAGACTGCTTTGCATTACACATTTATCACTGGTTACTCCTCCATTGCATCCCAGATTGAGCATGACCTGTTGATGCACACAAATAACAGACTACTGCTTGATTTGTAGTGTTTTAGAGTAGCTGCTGGGCAGAAATCCACCATAATGCTAAAAAGCAGTTAAAGATCAATGACTAAGTAGACCAAAACCACCATTCCAACAGAGCACACAAAAAGCATATAATAAAGTGAGGGTGTAAATGTGGGGCCAAATACAGAGATTTCTTTTCCACTTTTTTTTTTTAATTCAGGTAAATTCATTCAGCTATTTGGAGTAGCAGCTTTTAGCCTATCACCAAATGCCATGTTTCTTTCCTCGTCTGAGTTAATATAAAAAAAGTGACTGGGAGTTTTCATGATAGAAATGTATTTCTTGACTACAGGAAGCAGCCCCCAACTACCACCTGCAACATTCAGATTTTTTCATTAAAAAAAGCTTTGCCTAGATAGAAAATAGAGCAGATCACAAATACACATTTCTGCAGCATGACTCTTGCTTGCATAATGGTTCTTCTCACTAATTTGCAATGAAAGATGATCCAGGAATGTTGCATATTATTGGTGCTACACTGCAAGTGGACAATCACCCTTATTTCAACTAATTTTTGACACAAAGAATATTCCCCTGCAATTTCTGTTGGAGAAATCTCCCTTGTTTCTTTTATTTCAGTTACTCATTCTCGCTCTTCCAATGTGAATGGTAACCCTCTGGGTTTGTGGCATTTCTGGAAACAATAGGAAACTGGCCTTCTTTTCTGTCAGCCTTCAGACTTCCAAAGTGAGTTGTTACCCACCCCATGGCCTTTTCTTCACTAATGGGTAGAGCAGCACTTTCTGTTCCCACAGCTGGAACCAAATAATAACCCGTGGGAGAAGGGACAATTTGGTAAAAACTGTGTGAAACAACTGTGCAAGGCTGTTGCTATTACAATAGGTTTCTTTAGGATAAGCTTTAACTTCCTTGAGCATTGATGGGTCAGACTATCTTCCCGAGCAGCAAAGGTACACCATATTGCTGCCATATGCACCAATTTCATTACAAAGACAGAGAAATTGGAGTGTGAATTGGAAAGTATTAGAAGCATTTTAGTCAACTGCACTTTATTCAGTAACTTGAGGACAAAAGTAGAGAGCTGGACATTTTTCGTTAAAATGCCTTACTTATGTGCCATGTACCGTCCTCTTTGTCAAATGTGGCTCTTAGCAGCCAGAAGCAAAGCACGAGATCCTGAATGTAGGAAGTACTACTACTGTCTTAGAGATTTATTTTTTTGCTTTGACCTAAACAAAAAACCTATTCACTTTTACTCTCTCTTGTCCATAAGTATTTTTGCCACCACTGGCCTGGGAATGAGATAAGGACCAGAAAGTTATTTTGATGAAACAAAAATGTTAGACAAACCTTCTACAAATGCTTATTCCCACTAGAAACTATCAAATTCGGGGAAGGGAGAGTGCAAAGGCACACAAAATGGAGGAGACAATTTCCAAACACAGCAAAAGAGTGCTTGTGGATGTAAGATATGCGTTTAGAATAGTTAAAGTTGTTAAGGCTTATGCTCTCCAGAAGGTCCCATGGGGAAGTCACAACTGCAGGCTGGAAGATTGGAAGTTGGTTGAGGGGTGAGAGGCAGTCAGGAGTGAGGAGAGAGTCAGTTAAATGACGCTTGGAAGTGAGATTGTGATTGGCTGGAGGAATACATGGATAGCGTATCAGCAGGAAGCTGATTGGGTGACGTGTGGACAGCGTATGAGCAGGAAGCTGACTGGGTGATAGGACGCGTGGATAGTGTGTGAGCAGGAAGCTGACTGGGTGACAGGACGTATGGACAGTGTATGAGCAGGAAGCTGATTGGGTGATAGGACGTGTGGACAGCGTAAGAGCGGGAAGCTGACTGGGTTTTAAGACGCGTGGACAGCAGCACTGCAGCTGGGCCAGCCAATGGGTGCCTTCTTCTGTTAGGCCTCAGTTTGGTTTCAGTTATGTCAGGTAGACATTAAAGGTATAAAAAAAGTGGTGATTTCTGCAATAAAGCTATCTCTATCGGATGCATAATGGAGCCCATGTAGCTTTTTTCCCCATTGCTACATGTGGAGAGCTCCTCTTCTGTCCTGCTGAAGCCTGGAGATACACTGGGAATGCGCTCCTGATTGTATCACCTCACCCAGCACAGAATGAACAGGTACACTATAACATGCAGCATGTTGGACATCAGTGGTGGATGATGTCCACCACTGTGGCAAATAAATTTCTAGGGTTTTTAGATGCGGAGTTAGTAAGAGACCTGACATTCTCTCTCCACATGTTCCTGTTGAAAAGGATAATTTGCATTTGCAATGCCAAACTTTCCCCTCATGAAAAAGATTAAATTGTAATAATTTCCTTTTTTAGCTGACAGCAGCTATCTTTGCAATCTGTTACAAAGGTATCAAAGCAGCAGCTCTTAACACTTTTTTCAGCTAAACTGTCTCAAAACAGCAGACATGTTGGGCTGGAAACTGTAGGACATACTCAAACCCTTCAAATGTAAAGACGCATATGGGCAGATATAACTGCTATAGCTAATTTCCTCTTGCCCCTTATGATGCTTGTATCCCTAACTGTCAGTCCTGCTTGTGCTGGATATTACGTTCTACACCTTTAATACTGGTTCCGAGAGCGAAGGGGGGAGAAGAAGCGTGCAGTTTGTTTTCAGAAACTGAACCTGCTGCCCCACATTCCTTCTCATGGAGTGTGTTATCTGCAGCATGGGCAGCAGGACAGAGCTCTCCTTTGCTTTTAGTTAGTTTTTATCTAGTTGAGGCAGAGAAGTTCCCTGGATTGTGGCTTTTCTTTTCCTTGCAAGCGATCAGCCTGCTAAGGACTGAAAACCCAGAAAAACATCGAAAGCTCACACCTGTGGCCCACCAGGGCCTGGGACATGGAATTTTCCAGTGCAAGAGGGACTGATAAGAGACTGAGCGAGCTGAGCTACACCCCACAAAAAGGACTTTCTCTCTGAATTTGCCATCTCTTCAGAACAACGAGAGGTTCCATTGTTTCATATAATTAATTTTTGAATGTTTGTGAGTACTTTCTGGTTAAATAAACAGTTTTTTCCACTTTTCTCAAAGGACATTTAGGTCTTCTGAAATAGTGGGGGGATGGGTTGGTTGAATCTGCTTTCTAGAGGGACCCCTTCGGACGTTTCCTCCCAAATTTGCCCTAAACCAGGACAAATACCTTTTGGTGCCCAATGTAGGGCTCGAGAAAGTGGAAAAAAACTTGTACTGATTGCATTTTGGTTTAATTTACTCTGTATTGGGATAAACCAGGACACCAGGGGCTAATAAAAGAAGCAGCAGCTTAATGGCAAAAATAATCAAAAGTGATAAATGTCAGCAGCTTCATCCCTTACATTGTAATCCACAGGGGCCAAGTGAGAGGATGTCTTGAAGGCTGGCTGACACCTGGCACAGCCCTATGGGATGTCACTAGAATTTACTGCTAGAATTCATCAATATTTCTGTTTCTCTAAAATGTTTTTCCTAGCAGAAAATCTTCAGATAAGTCTCTGCTGAAATAATTCTTTTGTACTTGCTTACAGAAAGCACAGACCATAATATCCCGAAGTTTAAACCTCTGTGCACCCACCAACCTTTTCTGGCATCATGTGTCTCATCTAGGGATTCCATAAGGTAGGACTGCCTAAAGCTTATCTGCCACTTTTAAACCTGTACTTTTTCTCACCTATAATAATAATTAAAAAAAAATTAACAGGGACAAATAGTTATGGAAATCAGGAATCTATTTTAAAATGGATTAAAAGGACAGTTTGGGGAACCTGTATAAATGATGACTGAAAGGGAGATGCTTAAATCTGGGGGCTAATACTAGGAAGCAGTAAATTCAGAGAACTGTTTTCTAGGAATAAGACTTTTAAAACTGAAAATTAAAAAGGCTCTAACAACAAGAGAAATTCTATAAGAAGGTCCCAGATAGACACTGAGATTATGAAGTTTAATTATTTCACCAGGAGAGATCAAATTATGGAAATAGGATTGTGATTTGTTCAAGGGGAGATTGTATGATAGGAAAAGGGTGAGATAGGAGCTTGAAATTAAACCATACATTATCAGGGTAAGATCATTTGTTTGGCTTCCTAAAAAGGGGATGAAAAGAGACAAAACATGGTGAGTTTGTTATGCTCTGTTCATAGCAGTATTTAATTAGTTCACTGAATACTTCCCAGCTCTACCGTTGCCCGTAGGCAGTGGAAAGAAATAATATTTTCTTGCTTGTTGTCCAACTTTGCTTCTGGGAGACAGAGAAAATTGGTTTTCTTATGAAATATCAGCGATTAGCTGCCACTGGAAAAAGTCCCCTGGGCAGAATAGTTTGGTGCACCAGTGACAGCCAGAAGCTTTCCAATATTAGCATTGTCTCACTCACATGCTCCTGGTTAAACAGTGTTCTTATGTTGAGGCTAGAATAGTATTTCTTGTAACCAGAATCCCAAGGTGACAGGTAGCTGTGTGGATGGGTCTCAAGGTCCTTGATGGTCTCACCCAGATTTGTGAACTAAACTTATTCACCTGCTCAAATTCATTTTGTACAGAAAAAACCCACCCTAATCTGTACCTCAGATTGCAGGAAATGGGACAATGATCAGACATACAGGACAAAAGGTAGGAGCTTCTTGAGGTCCTGATGAGGAAAGATGATGGATTTGTGGGTGTTTTGGGCCTTTTTGTGTTTGGTTTATGACATTTTTTCTTCATTCTTCCTTCACAATATTTCCTTCTGAAATCACAGGTAAAACTTATTCTCCTTGTTGTTAAAAAAATCATTATCACTTTGATGGCATAATCTTTTGTTGGATCTTATAAGAGCAGACAAATAGTAAGAAAAGAGGATATCGTTCCGCTTTTCCGGTTAGCTGGCAATACCAAATATGAAGTATCTTGTACAAGTAGAATCATGGGGTTCATCTGTTTTCCACTGCGAATAATAGGGACATTTGGTCCCTATTTGGACCTTCAGTTTATTTTTACATTCTAATTATATGATATAAATTAAAACAAAACAGAATGCATGACACATTTGCAGAGTCCTTTCTCTCCTATGATTTATTGCTAAGTCCATGCTAAACACAGAAAGGTAATGAAAAGCTTTTGATGCATTTTCAGTTTAAAATAGTCACACTCAAATTTACATTTTATGATGGATGAATTGACATCTTCTTTCCATTAATTATATGGGGAATGAAAGGTGATTATTCCTGAATGGAGAAGTTTCTCACTGAATGCCCAAAGTTTGAGCTAAGTCTGAGCAACCTTCATCAGCTCCCTGGTTCTGCTACCTAAATAGTATAATTTATTCAGGGGAAAAAAATCTTATTTCTTTTGGGTTGCTGGGTCAGATACACGAAGGAGACACGCCTGGTTTTTTTCATGATCCTAGTATTGTCCTTCCTTTTTTCTGGAGGACTGTGGGCCTGCTAGGGGACTTCCTGGGGCCATGCCTTGGAAGAATGTCCCCTAGACTTCAACCTCTCCTATGGGACCCCCTGTTTAACTGACAGGTTGTCAGTCAACAGGTGCCACACCCCCCTGTTGGCCCATTGGCCGTTACTCCCACAGTTGACCTTATAGGATCAGGTTTCTAGCAGTTTCCCTGGTCTTTGTAACCCCATTGGTTTGTACCCCTGTCCGTTTACCCTCGTGTTTTCCTATTGGTCATTGTACACCTTTCTCCCACCCATGCCTCTTGGTGATTGGTTGTTAGTGTCAGCTCCACCCCCTTCTACCCACAAGTAAGCCTGGGTCCTCTAACTGTCAACCCCTGTGCCTCTGGACTCCTTCAGTTCAGCTGCAATGAAACCCACTGGATTTCTAAGCAAAGGCCCTTCCCATCCTCCCTCATCAGCAAGTTTCCTGTGATGAGTGTGGGTGTGTGATTGCTGTGCGTCTGCCCAAACGCCTTCCTCTGGGAGGCGCTTTCAGGAGGTTGCAGCAAGTCACCACTGACCCGCACTGCAACACTTTTTGGCCAGAGCACAAACACTCTTCATTTTGAAAATCAAAGCATCCTTGGATCATGGTTGGTTTCTCTTTATCTTAACTGCACATATCTTTTTTCAGTGCAAAGATAAGGAAGTAGGTTTGCACATATGTATAGGCCCTAATAGCCTGTGACAGTCAGATATAGTGAAATATAGAAACATATTTTACAAAGGTCTGTAGTTGATACAACATCAAAGTGATCTAACAAAAAAAAAAAAGAGTTATATGGAAATCTTATTTTGAATGCAACCAGCATGACATTTTCACTTAAATAAATTTCATGAGACAGAATGTGTTATATTGAATTAACACCTTTACAGGCTATGTGCTGTTTAAAGCAAGTGCATAAGTCAAAAATATCCCTAAGGACCAAATCCTGCCTTTCTTGAAAGTGCATTCTGAAATTTTGTTATCCAAGTTTTCTTCTTTGCTAATGATTTTATTTTATTTTTTAATATTCATTCTGCCGGGGCCAACATTCATATTCCCTGATAATGATGGGAAAAACCCTCAATCAATTCAGTGCCTCATCCAAACTCTGTAGCTGCCTTTATGAACTCCTTCCTTGCTGAGGTACGTGGCATCTGTGGTAAGCATACTGCAAAGGTCAGGCTCCGTAAATGGATTGCAAATAAGTTAGGAAAAAGAAAAGAAAATCTCTGTTCGCCTCAGTACCTGCCATGTGCCAGCGCCTGTCATGCACGCTCTGTCCCTGCCAGTTGTGCCAGGCCCTGCTTGCTGCCCTGATGGTGGCTCTCCTGGCTCCCGGTGCACTCCAAGGGCTTCTCCAGGAAACCTTCCTGCACCCTTTCAGTCCCTGCACAGGGCCCAGCAGAGACCTGCAGAGCGGCTGTTTGCAAGGGCCTGGACGGACAAACAGCACCAGGGCCAGTGGCTTCCCACTGACAGAGGGCGGGCTTAGGCTGGTAACGTGGAAGAAATTGTTGCCTCTGAGGCTGGTGAGACCCTAGCCCACGCTGCCCACAGCCGCTGTGGCTGCCCCATCCAACAAGACAACTTTTCAGGACCTTTCCAAGACAAGCTGTGATTCTGAGATCAGAGGGGCCAGGGGCAGCTGAGCTTAATTTCTGATTAGAACCAGTTCAGCACTCTAAGTTCAGCTGAGTTCAAGGAGAATGTGCCTGAGCGCAGATTCCCAGCATGAGATTTATCGACGCTATAGGTCTGGCTGAGATCAAGAAAGTCTTACACGCTCCAGATTCTGCAAGATAGCATTTTATTGAAGCAACAGCAAAGCAGTTTCAGACTTGCCAGTGAACATAGTACACTAACTATGGAGCATTAATATGTGTCCCAACAGAGAGCAACACTATCTATGGCTATAATTCCATATGAAAATGCTAGAATGTGATGTGCATTACATCTATTTCAAAATATAATATAAGTATGGTTTTTATATATAATATACAAAAATATATTTATGTAATAGAAGTCTTACCTCTCATAAATGTGGTAACTACAGAGCGTTAATATGTGTCACTACAGGGAGTGACAGGATATATGTGCTAAATTTATATTGTCTTGAGGACAGGTCCCCAGAGAACTGACAGGGATCAAGGCCTGTCCTGCTGCCCCAGCAGCAGCAGTATGCCCTGCCCAAGGCTCTCCAGTGGGGGCCTGTCCCTGCAGGCAGGGGGAGAACCCAGCCCCAGTGCAGTGTTTCTACCCTGGCCCTTGTCCCCAGCCCAGCCTCCCTGCCATATGTGCACTCACCACTTGCCCAGGCAATGCAGGGTAAATGGGCTGACACAACCCTGGGATGCTTTGCTCACTGAGATCTCCTCTCCTTGGATTGCATCAGTTCCCTTGGCACTGACATCTGGCCTGGTCACTGTGCTCTTGGGGCCTTTGTGACACCCCTGGGTGTGTGGCAGTGAATGTCCTTGTTGTGGGGAAGGGACCTCTGCCTGGCAGCATGTCTGTTCCTGTTGTGCCATTGTGAGAGGACATTGTCTTACAGTGACTTTGAAATATTTTTTTGAGTACGTTCTTGGGTGAGTATTGAAATTAGTCTTTTCATCCATGTGGTTTTTAATTTGTTTTCTTTGTTTCTCCCCTTTTTCTATACAATGAATTTGGTGAGAATAGACAGTCCTACACAGCATTAGTTTCAGGCTTGCTGGATGATGTTGGGCCTGTTATATTTTAGTGGCAATAGAATAAAGTCCAATCAACCTTAGAAACCATACTCTCTCTCTCTCTCTATAATCATTGCTATCACTAGGAAAAGGATTTGCAGATAGAAGGATCATGGACTATCTTGATCTTGTTTATGGAAGTGACAGAAAGTGGCATTTGTGTTGTCCAGTTGTCAAGTCGCCAGCTGAGTGACTGATGAACATACCTTCAGCAGTGAGCAGTAATTTCGGCAGTGAAGAGAATTATGTTTCTCTTCTGTGTAAAAGGATACTTTTGCATCTGATGAGTCTGTAAAAATGTGTGGAATAAAAGTTTAAAAGTCATCTACTCACTCTCACTGGTATTTCTACTTGGTAATTTTCCGCTTCATAAACAGACAATCTTTCCAAAAGAATAGCTATTGAACAAGAGCAGTGTTGTTTTTCATTTCCATGGCATAAAATGCACTGATCATACTGTGAAAGTTTGCCTGCTGTATTCCATTTGCAATAATCTGTACCATCCAGACAATGCAATAGCTTCTGTTGCTGCTGTTGAGTGACATTTTTAATCTCAATTTCCAACTAGAAATAACATTTTGAGAGCCTCTTGAGTACATAAAAGATTTCTGGTACAAGTGTCAGAGAAAATAGACTTAATCAGCAGAAATTATTTGCAGAGTTTTGTCAGTGTAAAAAATAATGAAAATTTTATTGTACTCATTGTTTAAACTTCAGAAGTACATAACTGGTCTGCCAGTAATATTCAAAATTTGACATTCCTATAAAGACTTAAACATTTCACCAGTATTCTAGAGCCTTCATTAACTCTTGCGTTTACTTAATTTAGTAAGCTGTACTCTCGTTGCAGTTCTGATGAACATGTGTTTGGAAGTCTCCTTGCCTAAAGTGAATTTCAAGGTTTTATAAATCTTCTGGAACTGAATTACTTCCAGTCTATTTTGAGAATTGCCAAACACTTTAAAATATATACCATCCAGGAGGATATCAGTCCGTGCTGTAGCAAACTGTTTTTAAAGAGCTATATTTAACTAATAATAAGGAACTAGAAAAAAACATCTCTAGCCCTCCAAGACAACAACGTAACAAAACCAGAAACTACTACAAAATTAAACAAAGAAATATCCATTCATATCCCCATCCTTCCACCCTCCACCCCCCAAAAACCCCAAAACAACAACAACAACAAACTTTAGAAAATCCAGAGAGTCCAGCAATAGAGTTTAGAAAAAATCCATCCATGGTGCATATTCACTGACTTACCTCTGCATATTTGCAATAGCCAGTCAATGAGTGGTACCAGGATGACCTATTAAGACTTATCAGTAGCTGGTACAGCATCCAGTACAGACTGGATGCTTCAAATCTTCCCTTTTTCTGTACACCTAGAGAACAACTCTGTGTGATTACTGTGCTGTTTTCTTGTCACCGAAAGGAGAACATTACACTTCCATTTCTTAGTCTGAAATTATTTTCTTCTTTGGCTGATATAAGCAGGTATTGGAGATCTGATTCAAAGACAAGATATAATCAGTAGATGTTCTTGCTTGGATAGCCTGGTGAGGGTATTTGATTGGGCTGTGGGTTTTGAAATATTCTTTATGTGTTTTCCAGAATCCACTGAAATTGCTGTTAGCAGCTCTGCTGACCATGAGATAGAAACTGCGTGTGTCAAATCATTTTCAAATTACTTTTGTTTAAGAGAATAATTTCTAATTTTGTTATTACTTTTTAATGTAGAAAGTAGGGCATGACGATAGGTCTGATTTTTGGAAAAGAAGTTTACAGTGAGGATCAGTTTCTCCAAGGTCTTTACCTCAATCCATGCTATGAGATAAGAAATACCTCACCAGTTCCCACTTCTGGAAGTGGAGTTGGATGTCTACTCTCCATCCTTTGCTGTATTTTAATGTCCATCCCTTAAAAGGTCAAAATCTTTAGAACCTGCATGGGGAAGCCTTACTCAACAAAGCAATAGCTTTGGGGGGCTCATTCACATTAAAATCATCAAAGTGAATGAAGCTAAAACTTCTGGATTAACGTGGATCTAAAATTCCTACTTTGTTTTTTTTCAGGGATTTAGGGGTTTTTATTCGTTTTGGTTTTGGAATTTTTTTTTGTTGATAATAATATGAAAAGGTTATTTGAAAAAATATAATACGTAAATTAACATTTGGATGGTTAATCTTTCTTAGAGGCTTCAAAGTTTTTCAGTGTTTTGGAATATTTGGCTGGTTCATGCAACTAATTTTTTAATTAAATGGGCCCATAAGCTAAAGAAAATAGTTTTGTTTTTTTTTTCCTCAATACAGTGGATTTTTCTTTCAGGGGAAACCAGCTCTTGCTGAAAGAAAGAATAACAAGGGTGCAGAGAGATGAGTACTGAAAATGCACAAATAATGTTTTAATACGTGATGCTATAGCAGATACACATTTGTAAATCAGTAATTACTTACATTCCTGTGTGAAGATAAACATGGAAGAGACATAATGGCTTTGAGTTTTTGTCAGTAACAGTTCCTAGAAATAATATAGGAGTCATAAACACAACCTACAATCAGTCTCCTTCCTGTGTTTGACAATTTGCCAACTCCCAAGGGATTTCTGGTATGTTCTCCCCTGAGCTGTTGATCATCAACCTGGTATAAATCAGATCAGCTCATTAGGAAAGGCCCATAATCCAGGGAGAGCACCAAAATGTAGGATATGATCATTAATTTTGACAGAAATATGAAGCAAGGGAACAGAAATAGAGGTTGTTGGAATTTTTTGTCAGGAATAGCATATTTGCTGAAAAAGGCAGTTTTTAGAATAACGGAGAATAAATATGAATTCTGTACAAATTGGGCAGATTTTTTTATCTAAAAAGTTATTTATTTTTTAAATTTATTTCTCTTGCAGTGGTGGAAACAGTTTGACTTTTTATTTTGAAATAGCATGTATTTTTAAAATGTAGCTTGGTTTTATTTTTAGAAGTATATTTTAAAAAGCTGAAAAATAAAAGACATCTTTTAAATTTGTTCAAAACTGATTTCTTGAGGTTTATTGTTGTTTAAAAGAGAAAAAGCAGGATTATTTAATTTTAAAGTAATTAATGTTGTTTGTAGATTGTTTTATTTCTCTCAGCTTCTTATGTTCACTTGACAAATCAGCCTTTTACTAATGAATATCATGTTCTGTGCTGCTGAATGTTGCACAGTTCCACCTTGATTACACATTTCAGGAAGGTAGTATCTGGAATACATGTGGACTAATTCAGATGATGACAATGCTGGTGCTTTTAGCAAATTCTTCCTGATTTATAATAGTTCATAGAGGAGGAACAGATATGTTTTGTTCTGATATAATATGTTTTGCTTTGTTTTAATACTGTTCACTTAGGTAGAATTAACAGTTACTATCATGACTAAAGCTGGGAATGAAACTGTAAATCACTTGAGCTGAACACATAGCCCTGAATCTAGAACTTAGGTTTCTAATAATAGGTTATGAATGATGCTTAGTATTTATAGAATTAAATGGAATTTAGGTGCCAAACAACTGTTCTCTTCTCATTCCTGGTGTAATAAACTTCTATTTACCTCATCAGAGTAGAGAGAAGAGCTGATAATATGTCACCTGTCTAATGCAAAGGTCTTGATAATGAATAATTTACTATTCTTGGAGATGTTTGTGAAAATTAAGTCTCACCAAGAGTAAAACTGTGCAGCCACTCAAGTGAATCAGAAAATACACTGTAAGTAGTTTGAAAATCTGGCTCAGAGCAAAGAGAACTTCATCTTTCTGGATGACAGTCTGTTTTCACATAGCTAAAGGCTGTCATTCGTGTTTGTACTGAATATAATTCAGCTAAACAACACTAACATGGTGACAGAGAAGTACAAGACAGCACCTCCATCACTGGGAAGGTAAAACATTCTCAAGAATTCATAAGCCCACAGTATATATTTCCAACAGTTATTGTAAATTCTTTTGGATGCCTTGTTTACTAGGCACTGTGCGTTCAAGGAAAATAGTTAAGGGAAAAGTTAACTTGCCCTTCATTTTTCAAGAAAATTAGGTCCTTGGGGGTGAGTCCTGTTCGAGTTTTGCTTAACTGGAACTCCAGCTAGGTGCTGAAAATAACCACATGCTTTGGGAGATGCTTGTGGGAACTAGGGGTGAGTCCGATGGAGACCATCCCCACCTGGCTGTTACCCAAGAGGGGAGATACCACCCAGTGCTGTGAGCTGCTGCTGTGTGCCTGCCCAGCTGTGGGGCACTGTGCCCAAAGAGGCAGGGAGCTGGCATGGAGAAAGGGAGCAGCAGCCCCAGTGTTTGGCCTTGCAGGTAATGCCATCAGCAGGGGCTGAAAGCTGAGGGTCAGCTCAGAGCTCAGCTACTCCCTGTGGGTGCTGGAGGAGGTAACACTCCACCACTTCAGGCACAGTTTGTTCATACACACATCAGAAACCACATCCCAGCTGCTCTGCCCGGAGAAGACTTCAGGGAGACCTTATTGCAGAGGACCAGTACCTAAAGGGAGCTACAAAAATGATGAAGAGAAGCTTTTCACAAGGACATGCAGTGATAGGACAAGGGAGAATGGCTTTAATATGAAGGAAGATAGGTTTAGATTAGATGTTTGGAAGAAATTCTTTGCTATGAGAAGTTCTTTAATATTCTTTACTACTTTACTGAAGAAGGTTGCCCAGAGAAACTGTAGATGCCCCATCCCTGGAAGTGTTCAGGGCCAAGCTGGATGGGGTTCTCAGAAACCTGGTCTCATGGAAGGTATCCCTCCCCATGGCAGGAGAGTTGAAACTATATGATCTTTAAGGTCCCTTCCAACCCAAACTTTTCCATGACTATGATCCTGTCTACAAACACTGCTACTGCTGCTTCCTGATCTGACAGAGGTAGCAACGATGAGCGGAACAGAATTCCACGAGGACCCTCCTGCCCTGGAAAGCACACCAAACACCACTGCTACTCCACTCAACAGCATCTTAAAAGAGTCATCTGGCCTGGTCACAGTTATTCCTTTCTTTTCCATTACCTGTAACTTGAGTTTGAACAACTTGCTCTTTGCTCCACAATCATCTGACCCCTCCCTGCTTTCACAGAACCAATTTTGTAACCAAGACTGTAACTCAGTCCCTTCTCACAATCTTCTGCATTGAAATTAATGATTATTTTTTTCAGTGTCAAATCCTCACTCATTTGAACATTGTCTCTGCCATTAATTAACTCTCCACCTTATTTTTTGTCTCCCTATATTCCTTCCTTCACATGACCGTGTTCAAAGTTGGGGGTAGAGGAGTCCAGGATGGGAAGGAACAGCATTTTATAAAACTGACTGTTCCTACACCATTCCCATATTGTGTCAGCCATCTAAGGCAAGTAGTATAGGAATTGTTTAAAGGGATGGCTTAGCTTTTCACAGTCCAAACTGCCCAATTCATGCTTCTTAATCCAAATGCACCAACATTCACACACGGCAATTTACAGTCTCTTTCCTATTTCTCTAAAACACATTGAGGTACTATAAATCTGAATTGCTTAAAACGATTACGGTTCCTGCCAAAAAATAAAAAAACCTCCAGCCAGATTTATTAATGTCATATGAAGCATCATAAATACTATCAAATTAGTGACATTTCCTTACCATGCCTGAATCATAACTGTTCAGAAATGCTTTATCTTCATTCTTTTTAAATGTGTTCCCTTCCAGTCACAAGACTAAATGTTTCAGGTCTGATTAATTTTCCTTTTGTAGGAATTAAAAGTCCAAGCATGACCTTAGAGGGACTCTAAAATTGCTTCCCAGTTTAATCTTTAAATCAGAATTCTGGATTTTTTTAATCTTCTGAGGCAAAATCTAGAATGAGACTGTTGAAAACATGTGAATAATATGAATGTCACTTCCATACTCTTTGGCTTGGAAAAGGAAAAGGTTTTGCTTTTTAACACAGAAAAGTGCTATCTGTCCCAAATATAATTGTTGCAAGAAGGGTGAAAAAGCTTTCTTGTAGTGTAAGTATAAAGGACAGCCTTATCTCATCTTCTGTCTCACAAGGCAACAAAACTGTTGTCTAATCACTGAGCAGGTCTTCAGTCAAGGAAGAGCAGGCGTTAGATTTGAAATTAAGAGAATTGTTTCATCCCAAATGAATATGTGGCATTGGATGCAAGTGGAAGAGCCTGAGAGGTCAGTAACAACACCACTAAAATAGGAAAACATCTCATTTTCCCCCTCCTTTCTCTCTCATGTGCACTGATGCAAGCTCTGAGCAATATCTCAGGCAGCTAAGAGCTTTGATAAAATTGAATGTAATTTAAATGCTGGAGTAGCTCCAATGAAAAATGAAGGTGGCTTTAGAGTTAGGGGCTACAAATTTGGTCTAAGGCAACCAGTGGGATTCTCAGTAGTGCTTGGGAACATCAGAACCCTTTGCAGTTCCAGGAATGGCTCAGGTTTTCTCAGGGTGTAATCAGAGAGTAGTTAAAACATGACCTGAACTGTTGAGATGCCCTGGCAGGGGATGTTAACCTATAGGATAAATCCTGGGCTGTCATATTGCTGTGAAGATAATTAGCACTGGGGTGTGTGTGTGTGGGGGGTGTTTCTTGTTTTTTGTTTGTTTGTGTTTNTGGTTTTTTTGGGGGGGGGAGGGGGTGGCTATGATCTTAAACGACTCTTTACTGCAAAATATTCACAAGTTCTTGACAGAGGTGAGACTCGACTTCTTTTGCAGGCTGGTACCCAGCCACTGTCTCCTCCCAAAGCCACACAGAGCCTTACAGTCTAAACAGTTACCTGGCCTTTGCCAAATGCTGGAAGCCAGCTACCCCTCTGTCAGGCTACAGACAGAATTGTTGGGCAAAAACCACGAATCTGAATCTCACTGAGACAGCAAACCATGTATTCGTGCAAGAATATACAGTCAGATCTGCAAAGCATGAATAAAAACAAGACCTTTTGAATAAAAGCCTTTTGACACAATGTGTGAGATGGTGTATTCTAGTCTACTTAATTAAGAGGTTTTTGAACAATAAACAGAGACATCCAAAAGAACATTCTGATGGTGCTGGAGAACTTCAGCTTTCTTTAGAAAAATTTTAGAGCAGTATAATCATCCATCAAGTGTTGAAATGTACTGGTTGTGATTTGGCTCTCTCTCTTTTTTCCTGCTTCGGGAGCTAGAGAAACAAGTAGAAGAATGACTGACTGACTCAACTTTCTTTCCAGCTAATTAGGAGGAACTGATGAGGGGCCCAAAGGTAAGTGGTATTTTTTGAGAAAATGAAGAATAGCATTCACTACTTTTAGGATGTGTGAAAAGGGTCTGTAGAGCAAAGCTAGGAAGGGTCTTGTTTGCTTGGTATGCAAAGAGGTAGGTAGGGTGTCTGGGGAACGCAATCCAATTCAAAGCAGGCAGGTGATCTGATAGGCATTGTATCATCTAGAAATCTAGATCTAAAATCTAGATCTCGATTTATCTAGAAATAAATCCCCCAAGTGAAAAAGACAGGTAAGAAGCAAAGCATAATGGTTGTGGTTGAATTAAGAGCCCTTAAAAGGTTTGAAAATAATGTTATTTAAAAACAGTACAAGTGACTAAGAATGAACATAAATGGATAACATATTGTAAGAGAAAAAAAAACACAACCAGAAAAATGCACAAAGTTATTCTTAGTGAAGGAAAGAAAAATCCGTATAAATACCTCTGAAGCAAGAAAAAAGAAACAAAAACAACAATGAAAACAGAAGTTCATTACCAGATGGTAAAGAAAATCCTGGCAAAAAGCTAGTGTAGCTAGGCTACAGTGCAGTTTGCCTTCTCTGAAAGGCTTCATTACAAAAGTGGCATATGACACAAAGTCAGAACAAGGTTCAATAAAGATAGAGTGAAAAGCATTGAGGATTATTTAAGGAATAAACAGTTCAACAGTTCATCTACAGTTCACTCTTTGGTGCTTACAGGAGTAGCTGGCTAAGTCACCTCATCATTTGTTGTCATCTTTGGTACCACACGAGGGATGGGTGGTAGAGAGAACTGAGGAGGGGAAAACTTCTAATCAACTCTGAAAAGAAAGAGGGATCTCACAGAGAAATTCAGATGGCTCAGCCTTACTTGGACTGTTGGAATGAGACTTTAACACATCATTATTACATAAACTATAATAATAATGTAGTAAAATACAGCCAGCATGGAATTTTCAAAACAAGTCAAATAAAATTATTTTAATTTGTTGTTGTGGGAGGCAGACAAAGGAGGTGCAGATAGTCTATTCAATTTGCATTGCGGATAACTTATAAATTTGAATTTTTAAGGGTTTGACACTGTCTCCCTTTGTATTCCTGTAAAACAGCATGGGGAAATTTTTCTAGATAAAATCATTGCATTTGCACAAGTGATTGGTGAAAAACACATGTAGGGTATTTTACTGGGAGGTGCTGCAGTCCATATGTTTCTGTGTGTGGCATTTCAATTAATAAATGCTGGAATCAAGCATGTACTGATGAAATATTAGGATGGAATTCCACTCCTAGTGCAATGAAGTCAAACTGTGCACAACCCCTTACATTGCAAATTTACGTGAGCCAATGAAGTCACACTGGTGCAGAAAGGCTGAGTGCATGTTGGCATGGCATTAACAGCTGTGCTGCATGTGAAGAAAGAAAAGGGGTAAATATTCTCCATGACTCTATGTTTATGAGGTCCCAACTGTAGAACTGGGAAGCCTCAGTGGAGAAAAGGAAAGAGGTATGTTTTTTGAGGGAAGGTTAATGGACCTGGCCCTGTTTTTCCAGGAAAAGGAGAAGTGATGCAGAGCTGCAGAGCTGAAGCCACCCACCTTTCTTTACCTAAGGCAGCCTGTATCTACCCTTTTGTTTCTTAAGGGTTAAATTGATAAGGATATCACTGTTTTCCCAAATGCCATTTTTTTCTCCACTCTCATAGGCTTTTTTAGAATCTCTGATAATTCCTTTGATTTTCCTTCTTTGAGTTCTGTGCAACTTCCCTAAGTACATGGCTCAACCCTGATTATCCTCCTTAATATATCTCTTTTAAGGAACTGCCAGTTCTCTTTAACACTTTCTCTGTGCATTGGCCTCCCATAAGCCCTAATTTGTCAATTCTCTGACTGGATTGAAGTGTACAGTCTTGCACTCTGGTGTTTTATCTCTTTTTATTCTTCTTTCTTTATGGTCTCAGGTTTGCAAAACCTGTCATTTCACTGGCTGTACTAAATATTTCATTCTCCAATCATTATTCCTTCTTTATTAGACAAAAGATCTCATAAAACCTCTAGGCATCTGCTATTTTAAATTTCCCTAGTCAAAACAAATCAAACGAACGAACCAAACAAAACAAACCAAAACAACAAAAGCACCTGACCAAATAAAGAATTTCTCAGTGTATTCCAAGGATTGTATGGACAAATTTCTTTTTCCAAAAGCCCTCTAGTGAGTGACATTTTGATAATTTTGATAATTTCAAGCCCTATTTTCTGGAGAACTTCACCAGCTTCTCTCAGAGTTTTATCCACTTAGATTTCAGTTTGATGTCCTGTACAAGATTTCCCCTATAACAGCCACAATATTATTTTTCTTTCTTAATCACCCACATATTTTCAGCAGTTTTAACCCACTAGATTTCTATTACATACCTCTGAATACACAAAAATAAAACCAGAACTGTGTCTCCTCAAATGAGTAAAGATTTGGCACAGCTGACACAGTTTTAGCTTGGATGAGTGACTGAACTTAATGTCTCCATTTTTTCCTTAGTTTCTACTCTGCCAAAGAATAATTTTCTCTTATTAACCTTTGAATTTTTCATGTCAACATGTATCTACAGTTTTTCATAACAAAACATCCTATTTCAAAACCCTTTCCAAGTTTTAGCAACCAGAGCTGACCTCCCTTTCTGCCTTTCATCCACATGACATACTTCACTTTAATTGAAAAGTTTACAGGAAATCTGGGGCTTGAAGAAGCAGAAGTATCTGCCAACTTCTAGTATGAGGAGGACAGTGATCAATTATTCTATGTATTTAGGAGAGGAGGACAACAAATATTTCACAGAATCATAGAATCATAAAATTATAGAATCATAGAATGGTTTGGGTTGGAAGGGACTTTAAAAATAATCTTGTTCCAACCCCATTGCCATGGGCAGGGACACCTTCCATTAGACCTGGAGTCTCAAAGCCCCATCTATCCTCGCCTTGAACACTTCCAGAGATGGGGCATCCCCAACTTCTTGGGTAACCTTTACCTCACCAACCTCACAGTTAATTTCTTCCTAATGTACAATCAAAACCTCCCCACCTTCAGTTTAAAGGCCATTCCTACTTGTCCTATCACTACATGCCCCTGTGAAAAGTCCCTCTCCAGCCTTCCTGTAAGCCCCCTATTTGGATCACTATTTTAGCAAGAGACACAATATTTATTACTTTTNTTACTCTAAGACAGATGAAATATAGGGATGGAATTTGTGGAATATACTTCACTAAGAGGTTTTTAAAAATGGGTTAGATAAATGTCTGTTGGCAGTTATCTATTTGAAAGATTTATATTGTGGTGACATATGAACACAGAGCTACACAAAGGTCCTGGAGACCATTTCAGAGTGCTGTAAATATAAATATAATTAATGGTTCATGTCATGCCATCTCAGAAAATAAGTAGCCTGCCTAGAAAAAGAAGGCATTGTCTCTTCAACATAAAAATTAATGAAAGAAAAAAGAACCCTTTAACATTCAAATGAGGTTTCACTGTTGTGATAAAGAGATTTCAAAAAGGGTAATAAAATGTGAAATGTCAACACACCAAATAAAATGTTCCTTAGACTCTTCACAAGATCCTGATTGAGTTTGAGCTCATTATATAAAAAGTACCTTCAGCAGAAGGCAGAAATCTGCACAGAAAAGCCAAGTAAAAGAACATTCTGCTGTTATAAATAACTCTAGAAGGCAAGACCAGCATTGTACTTGAATACAATGTTCAAACCTCTCAAAGTTTATGTTATGATTGAAGAAAAATTGAAGAAAACATTTCTCTGGCTGATTTGGAATTTCAGTTTCAATATATTGGGAAAAGAAGTTTTAAGACCTGAGAACAAAAATATGTTGAAAGACTGTTGAGGGTATATGACAAGGTTAGAAATAGAGCTTATTCACTCCTCTTGTACTTTCTCATTGACACAGGCAGCAAATACAGATCAGTGTTTTGTGGCAGGTTTAGCAAATGAGACTCAGGTTGCATGATGTCCTATTTTTCCTCACCCTTTGTGTAGTAAAAATATAGAGATACCAAAATATTTAGAACAAATTGAAAAATCATGTAGTGTAAAAAACAGTGTTTGGTTTGCGTTTTTTGTTTTTTGTTTGTGGGGTTTTTTGTTTGCTTGTTTGGGTTTGTTTTGGTTTGGTTTTTGGTTTGGTTTGTCTGTTTGTTTTTTGTTTGTTTGTTTTCCCCAGTCTCTGGACTCATAAAACTAATCCACTAAAGAAGTAGAAGCCTGTCAGGTGTTTAAATTTTACTGAAAATAGACCTGTTTTCTTTCACCATTTTTCCTCAAGCCCTTTGATGCAATTTCCACCATCAGATGGATTTTCAGACTAATAATCACAAGTCCTGATTATAAAATATGGATAGCAACCAGAAAAAATATGTTTTCAACCTTTTTCTTTTTAGTTACTTTTAACCATAATTGTTTTGTTTGCTTGTCTACAGAATTAAGCAATTTTGCTAACAACCCTTTGGTATTAGAGTAAAGGAAATTATCATGAGCTGAATTATGGTCACTGGGCAGAGGTTCTGCTTTCAGCCACTGGCTGCTCTCCCAGCTCTACTGAAGGTGTGAAATTTGTCTCTGAAACGTTGTCCTTCTCGACTCGCATCTTCAGCCCTTTTGTTCTTAGCAATTTTTTGCTACTTTAGCTTTCCATCTATTCTAATGCAGTAATATAAAAGCACATATAACATTAGCATACAAGTTTATGGGCACGTGGTATAGATGGATTTTAGATGTATACTAATGTTCACAAACATTCTGTTACATAAGTTAGTTATAGAACATCAACATCGATTTCAGTAGAATTAATCCTATTTTACTAGAATGTTTCAAAGGGCGTGATTGAATTTTTCCTTCCATAAGAATGAATTCCACCATTAAGAAACCACTTTTAATGGAATTCCTAGAGAGAGATGATGCTAAAAACATTGATTATATATGCATGAAAAGAAAATATGACCACTTATCTAAGGATACTTCAGTAGAATGAATGAGAAAAATCCAGTATTTTTTTCCCAAGAGCTGCAAAGTATTTAAAACTATTTTCACACAAGTAAGGGCCAAAACACTGGCTTAGCAATGCAACTGTTTTTCTATCCAGCCTTTTGCTTTTTGGAGCCAACATTCTAATCATCTTGTTGATTACATGGAATAACGTGTGCACTAAATAGAATGTTAATGTTGTTTTCTGTGCTTGCTAGGAAGAAACGGTTCCAGACACCTGTCTCATTTTCTCCAGACACATTTTCTGGAAAATGGTATGATTTGTGGGATTGTGCTCAGAGTGTAAAAGAAGCCTTTGGTTAAAAGGTGGTGTAACCCAGACTTGGCAAAGTAGATGAAGTGCTTTTATGTCATATCAGGTAATTTTGTTCAGGGAGGTTTTTTTGATAGGTTGGGGTTTTTTTGGTCTGTCTGTTTGGTGTTGTTTTAAGAACCAAGAAAGCGTGTCATGGCCTTTATTTCTGAGAAGGTTAATATCAACATCAAAAGACAAAATGAGACAATCCTGACTTCCCTACATGACAGGGAGCTGCAAATGACCAAGAGTAGCTTAGTCATTGGAAATTGCTAGACTTCCCGTGTATGGCAGAAATCTTGGAAATTCAAATTTTCGATTGTATGTATGATATGTGTATCATACTGAGCATGCATTTACCTTCTAACCCCATAGCAAAAATGTTGATCTGCTGGAGAAATATGTTTGAATTGGTATTACAGTTTCTGACAGGAAGATCACTTGAGCAGATTATCTCTGTAGCTACATATTATGTTTGTTTGGAGAGAATATGGGAATGATAAAGCATGAAGACTTCTGATGGTTGTGGAGGCTCTCCAAAGCATGGTGAAATCCCATTTGAAGCACAGCTGGTGGCTTTGGGCATACCAAGAGGGTCTAAGAAGGCTTCTGGTGAGAATACCTACCTCTTAAAGGGCTGTAAGAATAGTTCAAGTGTCATTCTGAATAAAAAATAAAAAAATAATGTGACAAACGAAAGTCTCAGGATAAGCATGTCATTTCTTTTGTGTTTACTGAATAATTCTGAGTAGATTGTGACCCTGAATGCATCTATTGCTTGAAATGTGACATATTTAGGCAAAAAACTGAAAATATTTGCATTTATAAAGTTAGACTGAGATTTAATTAAACAATTAGCTAGCTTAGAGTTCTCTTAGAATCACATGTAGATGAAATTAAATAAAATAAAACAGAGACTGCAGCATTTTTCAGTTAATGTTAATGGTATTTGCAGTAAACAGAACAGAAACATGGACTCTACTTTCATGTTCTGCCTCTCCTCCCCTTTCTCTCTGAATAGAAGACAGCTGTGTAGATAGTGAGTGGAAATTTTCTTCTGGTTTTCCCCACTGCTGATATTTTATTTATGACATTTCATTTTTATATTGCATCTTGTTTGAATTGAACAGGTCTTACAGCAAGCTGTACACAGTAAGCTGCTTGGAAATAAAGATTCCAATCTATTCCATACCAATCTATCTGATGAAAAACTTAATATTAACTGAAGGTACTTATTGCCTCTTTGCTAATATAGCACATCTCATCACTGCCACAGATAATTTGATCTGATGCTGTGTAATAGAAGATGAACATTTCAAGGGGGATCAAGAACATCTTCACAAACTGGATGCGAGTGTAGAATGTGATCCTTACAGCAAGCACTAGCAATTAATGTAAGTCCTCAGAATGTCACAGCAGATATTATTTGTCACATTAGGCAGTCTTGTTTTGGATAAAATGAAGTTTATTTGATCTGATAAAAACCAAAAAGTTATTTAATTACATTTTGAAGGTTTTTCCAAACTAAAAGATGCTACAAACACAAAAGACAAAAATAAATTCCTGCAAGATTAATGAAATAAACAGAAATCAAGGAAGACAATAATATCAAAGAAAGAGACTGTTAGAAAGGAATTACAGCAAAGAAATCTCAGTGCAACAGGCTATAGGAAATGTGACCTGCAGTAATGGGCTATGGTGGTTAGACAGACTGGTTTTAAAACTAAAAAAAAAAAATTACGGTTCTGTGGATCGTTTTGAGATCAGAGGCCAGACTGCTGGTCAGATTACAGGTGTCCAAGAACAGCCCTAGAAGAAGCCTCAGGGTGTCTCAAAGTCTCAGGACTCAGCCCAAACAGCTCAAATTTACATAGGAAATAAAAAATGCAAAATATGTCCTCCTCTTTATGCAGCACTCCCCAGGCTGCAGTTTGATTCCAGCCTGCTGTGGAGTGTAGTACTAGCCATCAATGCTTTCAGAAATGACATAATAAAAGACACAACTGGAGAAGAGGAATGGGCTTAGAGAGCTTCCAGAGCAAACTGGACAAGATTAGTTAAACTTCACAGAATATTTATATTACATAGTCACATAAACAGACATTGTCCTAAACCTTTGCTTGCAGTCACATGCAACTGATAGGAGAAAGGTACTATTTAATCCACATTTGAGGTTTAAAATCCACATGGGACTAACTAAAGATGGAGGTGCAAAATGTTCTTGGAAGCTTGAAACTCCTTTCTTATACAAAAGAAAATCATACAAACCCCACCCCCAAACCCACTCAAATCAGCAGATTATCATCCTCCCCTTCTCATTAAGAAATTATTACTTTATTTGAGACTCTGAAATTATTAAGCTGATATTGTATACATCATGACAGTCTACTTTGAAAGCAGCCTCAGTCAGACATCCTTACGTCCTCTCAGTCCAACACCTCCCTGTGTCCCAGTTTGATCCAATGCTACACATGGCCAGAGTGTAATGAGCCCTGTGAAGATGTATCAAGTCTGAGGGTTGACCTGCAACCTCCCAGAGTGGCTTAATAATAGTAAGACAACTTCTCTGGAGCTGCTTTGTAAAAGAAAAGGTTTTAATAATGGCCAAAAAAAAAAAAAACAAAACCAAACCAAACCAAAACAGAACAAAAAAACCCCCAAAAAACAATCAAACAAAAAACCCCCAAAAATAACCAAAAACCACCAAAAACAAAAAAACCCAAAACAGTATCAAACAAAAGAAATATATGCCAAACACAGTGTAGAAAGAACTCTTGCACTGGCTAAAGCAGTCCAAAAAAGATCTGGGAAGTTCTGTGCAGTCTTTTAGGTACTTAATGGTCCAGGTGGGTGTTTTGGCACCTTGCCCAATGAAATTGGCAACAGGTTTTGAGGTGCAGGTCCAGGTGTGGAGACAGTCTCTCTGCTTGGCACCTGGCCAGTTACTGGGAAAAGGCTATCAAAGTTTCTGGCTCTTTTACTTTATAAGAACAGCAAGTGGTGAATCTTAAACCTTTCCCTATATGGAAACTCCTGCTCACATGTGGGGGTGCATTCCTACATCAGTTGACAACACAAATTTGGGGTGGTTGTTTTTATTTTTTGAGACCTTCTGCCCTCCTGCAGGTGTTGGCCATATCCTAGAGCCCTAGCACAGCTGTGCAGCCAGGGAACAGTGTGCAACACACAGAGCCTGAGGAATGGCACTGAGGAGATGATGACTGTGTAGGAAATGAGCAGCTTGAGCTGATTGTCCTCAGGACGGTGGGATGGGGGGATGTGGAGACCCTGGCAGGAGCAGCTGTCCCTGAAGGGCCACAGCCCAGGGAAGGGCCTGTCCTGTGGGAGGGAGATGGGGGGAAAAGAGGGAAAAACATTTTAATTTTGCCTTGGTTTCTCCCTACTTGAGTCTATTTTAAATGACAATAAATTAAATTACTTTTCATAGGATCATAGAATATCCTGAGTTGGAAGGAACTCACTAAAAATCATCAAAGTCCTACTACTGGTCCTGTACAATACACCCCAAAAATCCCACCACATGCTTGAGAGTTTTGTCTGAATGCTTGAACTCTGGCAGGTTTGGTGCTGTGACCATCTCCTGGGGAGTCTGTTCCAGTGCCTAAACAGCCACTGAATGAAGAAGTTTTTCCTGATATGAATAACCTCCTCTGAGTCAGCTTCAGGCCATTCCCTGGGGTCCTGTCACTGGTCAGTAGAGAGGAGATCAGCTTCCCTCTGCTTCCCACCATGAGGATGTTAAAGAGCGCAATGAGGTCTACCCTCAATCTCCTCTTGAGGTTGAACAGACCAAGTGACCCCAGCTGCTTCTCCTATAGCTTCCCCTCCAGATCCTACACCATCTTCACAGCCCCCCTTTGGACACTCTCTATCGGTTTTATGTCTTTTTTGTATTGTGGATACCAAACACACAATACTTGAGTTTCCCCAAGCCAAATCTGCTTGGTCTGTGGAGGTAAATGATAAGTGAACTTCCTGTCTATATCTTAGCCCATGAGCTTTTCCCTCCTGTATTGTTCCCTGTCATGCTGAAAAGGGGGAGTGGGTGGGTGGATAGGTAGGTAGGTATCTGGCCAAGGTCACCCCATCACAGCAGTTCATGAAGACATAGCAGCTGTCTCAGATAGGTGGATATGCTTCACCTGCAAATGTTATAGTTATTTGCACTGATCATGTAAAGCGCCTGTGATTTCATTATTTTGGATGCTATCACTACTCACTCATCCTTCCCTTCTTTGGTAGTAGCTCACAAGCCTCAAAGATGTTAGTTGAGATGTAACATTTTCTGTAGGACTGAAGAAATATAGCCAAAATAACAGTGAAAGGGAAAAAACCCACAAACCTGCATTCAGTTATTTCTTTATAGATTCTGCTCTTGATTTTATTTCCTTGAAGATGTGGAAGTGCACCTATGCATTTTTTATTAAATAGGTTATTAATTAATATATTTCACAGCAGAAAACAAAACAAAAAACAGCACAAAAACCCCCAAATCATCAGTCGCTTAGGGGTAAAATTTCAATTAACCGATTCTTGTTTAAATAGTATGTATTTAATCTCTGTTTTTCTGTAACTATCTAACGGCACAGCAAAGAAAGAAGAAAGGCAAACAAACCAACCCAAACCCACAACAACCCCATCAAACCCAGCAAATGTGGAGATTAAGGAAGAACTAAATTGCAAATGATGAAAATAAATGTGTAGATATCCATGGGTAGGCATAAGATTCAATTTATTACATACTGGAGGTGGAGTCTCATTTTCACCCATTGTAACATCCACCAGGAATCATAACAAGGAGGTTGTTAAATCCTGAGCTAGTATCTCAAGTGATGATACAAAAACACCACTGGTATAATTTAAAAAAAAACAAACCATCAGATAAGGAGGTTATAGAGTTCTGTTCCAGTAAAATGTTGGATAACCTTATTCAGTAGCTATTTACCCTGTCTAATGCTCATCATTTATATTGATTTTTTCCCTATTATTATTATTGCATTTGCAGTTTAGAAACAAATCCCAGCAATTATTTACTATATTGCATTAAAAAAGGGATTGATCTCATTCTATTTACTGTATCTCTAGTGCTGATATCTTTGTCATAGCTGTTAAGGCCTCTCTTCTAGTAGACACAGACTGAATAAATGGAATTAATGTTGTTTCAGGTGTGTTGCATCACATGAAACTTCAGTGAGTATTACATGTTTCTTTTAAAGACATTGTGTTCTGATCTTCCCTATTTAATTTGACAAGCTGTCTGTACTAACACATATACAGGGGTTTGGAGTGAAATACTTAAAAAAAATTCTATTGAGCTAATTAATGTCAGCTTTTCATGTTTGGCTGTGAGTCTGCAAAAGTTATGCTTTTGCAATGCCTTTGGATGAGCATTTAACAACTGCTGCTATGTGAAGTTGTTACTTGTTTCCCCATACGTCGACAGGCAGATGCTGCTTTTAGTTCTCCAAACCATGTTTTACAGAAACAAAACTTCTGGCTTAAAACAATTTTTCATGATGTCAGGATTTCAAAAGTAACCTTCTGTGTCCAGGAAAAGGGTAACAGACTTTCCTTGTGTTGGCCTTCAAAGTTAAACAAGAAATGTAGAAGAAACAAAAAAAGCTCACTGCAAAAAGCAGTAAGTGTTCCTTTGGATTTTTCCTTTTAAATCTAAATGTCAAAGAATAGGAGAGGAATTTTTTCCCCTTGTAAGATGTAACATACCATCTAAATAAGTAAATAGTAATATACCAACTAAAAAAGAAGTCTTTGTCTTATTAGGAAAAACCTGTACACCTTCAATAAATCAGGAGTTGGGGAAACATGATGATTCCTTAAGTTGTGGTTGCCTGAAGCTGGTGAGGATGAAACTTCTCTTTTCACCACTACTAGTTCTGCAGTCTGTTCAGAAGGATTTTTTCCATTTTACAGCACAATATTATCACTGATGTCGCCAAGAAGAACAACAGGCAAAGCAAATAGGTAAAACCTTCTCTGTCTGTGATTCAGCTTTTAGCATCTTCTTCTAAAAGGGCTGGGAATAAAATAACCTGAGTTTGAAAAGTGAGTCAGTCGTGTGGATACAAGAAGTTTTTCCCAGAAACTTTGTGAAGAAATTATTTATTTCTAATTTATTATGGCAGTTCTTTTTGTATTTTGGAGACAACAATGGTTTTTCCTTTCACTGAAGAAAAATCTTTGCTAAAGACGTCTAAATATTTCTAGATATAAGCTTGTTATGCTCAAATTCTATTAAAGATTGATTTTTCCTAACAATTGATCAATCTACTGAATTTTAATTGTGTCATCCTCTAGGTTTTGCAACAGGTTTCAACTTAAAGAAGTACAGTTTTATCTTACAGTCAGCTGACACAAATCTGTTTTCTTTTTCCTACAAGTTAATAAATTTATATTAAAAAATATATTGGAAATACAATAGAATGACTTTACTTCCCATCAAGAAGGATCTGGAATGAATAAATTAAAAGATGTTTTTTATGAACAAGATATTTGATTCTCTGACTTCAATTGAGATTTTTCTTTAAAGTGAAGTAAATTTCAATATTTTGTATATTCCCTTTCCTTGTTCTTCCTTATAACCAATAGGGACTCTTCTCAGCACTCCAATTTACCCTTCTAATGTTAAATGACACTTCTCCTTACTGAGAAAATGTTACTTTATAGAAGACAACATGCTATGCAAGAGTAGAGCTAGCAAGGCTGTATTCTTCAGGTATTTATAATTTAAATTTTGATATAGGATACCCAGACAGAGCTGAACAGCATTAAAAAAGCTTCAGTGCTGTGTTTTAGCACTCTTGTAATGAGTACTAACCATAGAATCCAAACTGTGAAAACTTCAAAATACAGAATCAATACTCAGTGATGTTTTAGAGTGAAATCAAAAAGACTGGAGTTTTACTAAGCAATAAATAGCTCCAGAAATACATAACAAGGGGTTTGAACTATGTGCAAGGAAAACTGAATATAAGGAACAGTTGCTACTACATGAATGGAAATGTCAAAATGAAGCAACAGAAAATATACAACCTAAATGAAGGAGATTTGCTTAAAGCAGAGAGCAAATAGTCTCTATGCTATGGTTACATAGTATTTAAGGAAAAAAAATCCTAAAAATGGCAAAAAGTAGCAAGACAGGCCAGAAACACAATTCACAAATCTGGGGTTTGTGTATACTCAAAGCCTTAAAATCTTACTTTATTAAAACAAGTGCTTTTCAACAGTCTTGAATTTGGCACTACTAGAGCTCTAAGAAAATAGTTACTTGTCTGGCCCAGTTGTCATAGAAACAATTATTTATTTCCATCTGGATAATCTTTATCACTAAAGATCTGAAGCCAAATGAAAAATTGAGCGAACTTCTGTGATTTTGGTAAATTTTTTTTTAAAAAAAAGGAAGACAACATCCCTAGATCGTTCTATACTTAGATTAATGGGGCACTTGTTGGGGTTGGAATGGTCGGGGCTAGAAGGGACCTCTAGAGATCATCTAGCTCAGCCTCCCAATCAAGCAGCTTGCACAGAATCACATCACAGACAGTTCTGAGTGCCTTCAGAGGAGGAGACTCCACAACCCCTCTGGGCAGCAGTGCTCTGCCACCCTTGAAGTAAAAATGTTTTTCCTCTCCTCATTGAGTCCTCCACCACCTGTGACAAAACATTATTACTGATGGTCTGCAGGAGCTTCCTGGAATATGTGTGCCCTGCAGATATCAGCTGGTTGGAATCAGAAGTTGGAACCATGAGTCCAGGGCCTTTGATCTTGGCTACTCCCAGTTGTTTGTAGAAGGCCTCTTCCACTTCCTTTTCCTGATCAGGAGGCCTGTAATAAACACCCAGTTTCACCCATGATAGCCTGCCCCTTAATCCTTATCCATAAACTCTCAACTAATTATGCAACTTGCCCTAGACTTCAATATATTCCAGTTTCTCTCTCACATAGAGAGCAAATCAACCACCTCACAGAATCACGGAATATTCTGAGTTGAAAGGGACCCACAAGGATAACTGCCATGTCTCTGTAACTGCAATAAGATCATGGTCGTGCTACTGCACACAGATCTCCAATTCTTGATTTTCATCCCCCATGCTGCATGAGTTGGTATAAAAGTATTTCAGAGAGATAATAAAGCATGAAGGCCTGCCAGGCGGGGTGCAAGAGGATCCGCCATAGCTATACACACACCTGAGGTACTTGGCATTCTTATTCTCATGTGGGGAGGCAGCTAAGGAATTTTGTTGTTTCTGTGGTTGGCCTGGCTCATTCCCAGTTGGACACAATGGTGTGGACATTGTCACTTTGGACACCGGCCCCCGGTCCTTCACTATAAAGCTCACCTCACAAAACTAGCCTGCTTGCTGCCAAAGATTCCCTTCTCTCTTCTAGGCAGGTGTCCTAGAAGAGGACATTCCTCCCTAAAAGGCTATAGTCATCAAAGAATTTCCCTTTGTCATCAAAGTCAAAATCCTCATGACAGCATTCATGAAGTCAGGTGTTGATTTCCATTACATATCTCTTTCTGGCTGCATCCTTTCCTCTAACTGGCAAAATAGATGAAAAGGTAATTTGGGCACCATTTTTCATTCGAATCTCCAGGGCTTTGTAATCTTCCTGGATTCTGCCTAGGTTTTGGCTTGTGATGTCATTCATGCCCACTTGAAAGAGTAGCAATGGATAGAAGTCTGCATTCTTGACAACCTGTGTCATCATCTGGGCAACATCATAGACCTTAGGTCCTGGAACAACCCACATGGCTCCCAGCAGATTGGTACCTTGGCTTTAACCCAAGACTGAAAAAAAATTAATATCTGACTGGCTCTTTACTTTTGGAATATCTTTTCAGGTACAGATTCTGCTATCATGAATCAATTTTAGTACCACTTTCGCTTAATGACAAGCCCTAATGTAACAGTGAGGTTATGCTCGTTTTTATACACTTAGCACTGTATGATTATCAGAGATGACCTGCATCCAGAGAGCCCATGGATGCATTCGGTTAAGACGTGTCCCATTTTCTAACGAACAACAAAGGAGATAACAGCTGGGAAGATTTATAGCTAGGTCCTGAAGGAATAGTCTTCATTCAGTAGGTGTCACAGAATCATAGAATCACAAACTGGGTCAGGAACAGAGTGGGTTGCCTGGTCCAACATTCCTGCTCAAGCAGTGTCATCCCATAGCACATGACACAGGATCATGTCCAGACAGTTCTTGGGTATCTCCAGTGAGGAGACTCCACACCCTCTCTGGGCAAACTGTGTCAGTGCTTGGTCACTGCACAGTAAAGATGTTCTTCCTCATTTTCAAGTGCAACTTCCTGGGCATCAGTTTCTGCCCATTGCCTCTTGTCCTCGTGCTGGGCACCACTGAGCAGAGCCTGGTCCATCCTCTGACATCTCCCTACAGACACTGACAGACGTTGATGAGGTCCCCTCTCAATTTTTTCTTTTCAAGACTGAACAGGCCCAGCTCCCTCAACCTTTCCTCATAAGAAAGACTCTCCAGTCCCTTAATCATCTTTTTTCCTCCACTGGACTCACTCCAGGAGTGTCTGCCTTGTTCTGGGGAGCCCAGAACTGGAGACATCACTCCAGGTGAGGCCTTGCCAGGGCTCAACAGAGGGCCAGGATCACCTCTCCGACCTGCTGGCAATGCTCTTCCTCATGCGCCCCTTATATTCTTGAACTAAAGCAAGAAACCTTCCTGCATAAGAAAATTCCCACAACTAGCCGGCCACCTCCAGCAGCGACATCACAAGGCACCAATGTGTGAGTTGTAACACATCCCACTTGCACAGGGACATTTATTTAGTGATGCAGTGAACACAATCTGGAACTCACTGAGTCATCTCATTAAAACCTGTGTTGTCACTTTTGCAAGTTGACTAGTCAGACTAGACCTCCACTTCAAAGAAGCAGCATTTTAAATCCTAAAGTGAAACAAATTACACTTATAACAATGTAAGATAATTCAAGGGGTCTGCTATGGGTTGTCCGGGAATTAAGGAAGAGTGAATGTTATGTTTGTCATTAGAGCGATATTGCAAGAGTCACTTATTGACTGAGCACTCTTATCAAGAAATAATTTGATTCAGGGAAATGTTCCTATTAATTTCTATTGTAAATCAGCCATTTGGATCAATGATTGTCTAATTCAGCTCTACTCCAGCAATACAGCTGCTTAATCCTCTGTGCTAGTGGGTAAATACGGATTGGACTAGACAAAACATAAGACAAACACAATTTTAGTTTATTTATAAAACAAACAAAGTGAAAAGCTGATAACTGAACAGAAAGACAAAAAGAGTTTGTTCTTTAACTATTTCCTAAGCAAATGAATAGTTATCTGAAGAGTCCAGGCCCTTGCAGCACACAGACTTGGAGGGACTTCTATCCCTCTGCTGAGTTGGATCTGCAAGACAAATTCAGGTACTCTTGAGACTCTGTAATGTCTTTGCTATCAGCTGTCCCCTCTAAAATGCTTTGCAAGAGAACATTAGACACTCCAGGTGTTTTAATCACACAGGCTTGAGATTTTGCAAATGAATGCAAAATAGACAAAAATAAGAAATGATAATTGTATAAAAAAATAAGAAATGAGTAGGAGATTTTACACTGTAGTGATAGTAACACAGTGTACTCAAACATATACTTATGTGATCACTGAACTCCAGAAAGAACTATTATTTAATTCAACCACTCTGAGTTTATGGAAAACATAATTATGAAAAGCTGTTAGATAATAGGTCAACATGATATGGCAGCATGTTCTTGCAGCCCAGGAAGCCAACTGTGTCCTGGGCTGCTTCAAAAGCCCCAGGGACAGCAGGTTGAGGAATATATAAAATATATTCTTCCCCTATATTCTGCTCTTACGAGCCACCACATGGAGTCCTGCATTCTACTTTAGGATTCACAACATAAAAAGGATATGGGCCTGTTGGAGTGTGTCCAGAGGGTCACAAAGATGATCAGTGGACTGGAGCACTTCTAAAGAAACAGGCTGGGAGACAAGACATTAAGATGACAGAGATACAGATTCTAATTAGTTTCATACTGTAAGAAAATTTGTGATGTCGTGTCTGTCTATTGGTGGGACATCACTAAAAAATGCTTTACCAAACTTTGTTCAAACAGCACAGTCCATCAAGCCCATCTAGAAAAACACTGTCATTATGTATGTGATTATGCTTATACTGGCTATTGCTGTGTTAAAACTAAATGTGCTCAAGGATATATAAAAGATACATATATATATATGTATAAGGTACATATATATATAGACACACACACCAGAATTCACTGCATATCCCGAGCAATAAAGCAAAAGTTTTGTTTTGAATGGCTGAGCAGCTGCAGATTGGATTTAGATGGTGTAGACTAGAGTTTAAATGAAAATACAACAATATTCTGAACTTCAGAAACTAGATAGGGGCACTGGGATATCTTACTATCTAAATGTTTATAAGCTCAGTGTAAAAAATTTGCTTTGCCTACTTATTTTTCCTAGATTCAGCTTTCAGATCCACTAGACATTACTGGTATGAAAAGCACGAGAAAAACCATACTGAATTGTAGTAGGCTTGCTCTGCTCTGATATCTTGTGTCAAACTGCACAAGTTTGGGGAAGTTTATGAGAAACTTGCAGCAGCTGAATGTATGGCATAATAACCCAACAATCAGATTACCATTCAAAGATTAACTCAGGGCTGGAAGCAAGAGATTTACTTCCCTCTAAGTCTGTGCTGTAGTTGTAATGAATGATGGGTTTTGTTGACAAAATTGTAACCAGTCCTTTTCTAAATCCTCCTTACTTCCAGCCTAAAACTGCCTCCTGCAGCAAAGGGTTCTATCAGATAATTACAGTATGAAATGGAATGTGTTCCCTCTTTGCAATTTTCAGTTCATCACATTTCAGCTTCATCTAAAGCCCACATGTATGCTTGCTATGAAAAAAGGGAAACAGAATTCTTTGTCTGACCTTTTCCAGATTATACAATATGTGTACATTTTTTCTTATGACTTAATTTACTTATTTCCATTCCATGGTAAACAACCCTCTGATTTTCACTTCTTCTTTAGTTTGATATTTATTCATTGGACCTTTGTCAGCACTTCTCAGGTCCTCTAGCTGTGTTATAATAGCCTCCTTAAGACGAGAAGAGCTACATACTCCAGTCAAACTGAGGTCACTTATTACATAGCAAAGTAATGATATTTCTCATTCTTTGCTTTTATTTGAATATTTCACTTTGTTGGTTTTTTTCCTGAATGTGAAATTGAAAGTAAAACAAAGATTTCTACTGAATTTTCATGTCAATTTAGTATATAACTAGCTGAATTTTATTATGCACTCCTGTACATTTAGCAACAGTTGGTTATATCCAGCATTTTCTTGATTGCTAAAACAGATTATTTGATTTTTTTTGTTTCTTCCAATCATCTCTAGGTTTTACTAACCTGTCTATTTTGTGTCACCTATGAATCATTCTGCGTTCTTATTAAATAATCCTAAATGAAAGGTTTTCATAATATTTAATGTAAAGTGCAAGTGCTAAATACTACATTTGGTTAGATAATCACTACATTAAAGTTTGATTCATCCCTTGTGTAATTTCAGTGACACAGTTAGGATTTTACCTAGGAAGCTTCAAGCCCAGCTGCAATGTTACACGTGTTTGCGCAGAAAAAATATTAGTAAGTGACTTGGATCCTGATTCAGGATGCCATTTGATGTAAAACCAGAGCCAATAGTAACTGATTCAGATCCCAAAGAAAGGTGCCATTTGAGGTTAATGGCTTCTGAATATTGTCAAATATTATATTGAACAAACACAAAAGGATTCAGAACTGCTTTGAGTTGCTCATCCCATGCATTCCTTCCCTGTCCCTCCCTAACCCAGACTGCCAGGTTCTTAAACATGAAAAAATGGTACTACTGGAAGAGAAAGTTACAACTACATATGTCAGAAAGAAAAGACAACCAACAATATTTCTTACACTTTGCAGATTGCAGACAAAAGTAATTTAAGAATTTTAATAAATATGTGAGAGCAAAAAAATAGAACCCCAGACTTCTGATGAAATCATTGACAGGATTACTTCAACAGGTTTTACATTGTGTAGAAACTGTTCAAGTGCCTGTGTGTTAATTTTTTTGTACTGGTGTATAGTTCCTTAAAGAGATGGCACAAGTATAGTGGAATTGATGTCTTATAAAAGATCAGATTTTAATCTTGGGTTAGGAAAGCACTTGGAGATTATTTATTGCAAATCAGCATCATAAAACTGCATCACCTCACATAGTAATCACATCATTCAATGTAATTATGAGCAACAAGTGAATGCTTGCTAATGTGGTTAGGATGCAAATTAGAGGCCTTTATTATTCAGGAAGAACAGCTTTATTAATAAAGACTTTACATTAAATAACTTTCAGCCTCCAAAGTGATCATATGTCAGAATTGAGACACTCAGACTTGCTCAGAAGAGACTTTTGCTGACCATGAAGACTTTTTTTAGTCACATGGCAGTTAATTAATTCTATCTTAGAGGATTGGAAGACTCCAAGTCTGGAAATTACAATCAGGTACAAAATCCTCTTGACATGGCAGTTGCAATAAGGAGGATAGTCCTGAGCTTCAGCCCAAAGCCAGCATATATCCTCAGTTTATCAAAACTTCTGTCTGCCAGGTTTCAACATAGACAGCAGAATGCAACTGACGCATGTGCTTTGCAAAGAACATTGGGTTTTTTTCCAGGCTACATCCCCCAACTTTTCTACTGTTTCCAGTATTTCTCTTGTTCAAACAATGACAGTTTCTCCCTTACCTGCAGACTAGTCCCAGCTCTTTATTTAAAAATGCCCAAAGGGAGAGCTACAAGTGGTAGCTCTCCTGCCTCTGTGACTTTATCAGGGAGCAGATCCAGCTGGTGCTTGGCACATCCCTGCCTCCTCCAGTCTCTGGTTTCTCAAGTGTCCTGTTTACACCAAGGCCAAGAGCACAAGGACATAACAGGAGCACAAGGACATAATACCTCTGCTGGAAATCCTCCTCGGACTGTTCTGATTCCAGACAGAGTAGGGACAGCAAATACAGAGAATGAGGCCTCTTCTAACAGCTGAGGACCCAAGTGCCTTGTCATGGTCAAGGGGACAGAATTTCAGCTGCCTGTTGATCTTTTTAAAAAGAATTATAAATCCTTGTAGACCCCTGAAGAAGCACCACTCTGGTTTATGCAACTAACCTCTCTACAATGTACCAAATACCTAACACCAAATGCTGCTAACTGAATTAAGCAGATCACTGCTCTTTCTCTCAATCAATCCCCTATTCAAAGATAAGCTGCTGCATTCTTATGCTCCTAGACTCTAAACCCCCAGTGTCTGAACAAGCAAGCAAGGGAAAAAGCAGTTTAATAAGTGGTCTGTACAATGCATAGGTTGTGGGGAGCAGACTGGTTTTCTTTTGGCAATGAGTGCCAATAACATTTAAATCTAGATTACTTTTATATTATGAAATACTAAATAAATAAGGTTTATTCTTAGGGAACCTGCAGTAAGAATCATCATAATAATAACTTATGATAATAAATAATAAATTTTTATCTTTAACAGTAGGCATCTAAACCAACACAGGCTCCCTTGATAGAAGCAGAGATCTATTTATCTAGTCCTGAAGAAGGATTTGCTAATTTTATTTATATCCCCTGCTAATCTATTAACTATAGGGAGATCCCAGAATCTTAAATTGGGTGAGGAAATCCCATATTGGTATTCTGTGCTTGTATCAGAACACACCCATTTCAGAATTCCTGGGGAACTTATAGAGAAGATCTATAATATTTATAAAATTATATGTATCACTTGGAATAGCTGCAGCTTCTGTAAAATCTTTTAATATATTATTGCAAGAAGATTCAGCTACATTGGAAAAGACAGCAATCTAAATGTTAAATCTCTTAAGAACTTAAAGAAAGGTGATAGAGGGTCATGTTGAAGCATCAGGAGAGTCTGAACACAGAATCAACACTACCACTGAGTACCTCAACATCTTCATTTATAACTTAGTAAATAGAAGAGAGTAGGTAATGCTGAGAAGGTCAAAATGAGAGACATTGTCAACAGTGTAAGTTAACAATTTCATTAAATTAGATGATCTAAAGTAATAGTGTAATAGAAATTGGATCAAGTTCAATAGTAACAAATTCAAGATGTGTTAATTGAGGACTGTTAAATCTCCAACTATGAGCTAAACAAGGTTAGATGAAAATTACCAAGGAGAAAAAAAATCAAATGTATTTTATAGCAGCAGACTCAACACGATAATGTTTGACATTTCTTCTAGTATGTTATCTGAAATATCTGTTTCATTACATGTCACACATTTAAAAGCATAAAATACCACAAAATCAAGAAACCCATCAACTTTTTTTTGTTAGAGAGCGTTAGAGAGCAGATGTACTAAACATTCAGATCACACTGAGCTGGATCTATCAGTCAAGCAAAAGGGCAAGGAAAGGACATGTTTTAGCTGGAGCTTTATAAAGACTTATGGCTTCCAGTAAAATTCCCCGAAATTGTTTTCTGCAGTATATTTCAAATACATTCAGAGGTGGGTCTGACCTCTACAGGCTGATGATGCTTCCACTTGGCAGCTGATTGGCTCATCATTCTCAGTCTCTTGAGCACAAGGGGAAGACTTTACTGTTGCAGAGAAAGGTTTTTAATCAAGATGTGCCATCATCCATCCTAATCTTTAATATGCTGGATCTGTCTTGACTTATGAAGAACCTTAATGACCAAAAAAAAAAAAAA
>VZDJ01000346.1:21743421-21860116 GCA_008694505.1 Cyanoderma ruficeps
TTCATCAGAATAGAATAGAGGACACTTTCATAAGGTTGTCTATCAAAAGAAATTCACCTTCATGTATGATCAGAAATGTTAAATGTTAAAAAAAATCAGTGATTTATCTGCTAGTACCAGCTTTCAAACACATACCGGAACAGCTTTATGCTTCTCTTCCAGTAACAGTGGTCACTCTGATTGCCAGAGTTGCTTTAGGTAATGCAGCTCTTGGCCATACAGGCCTTTTTACTCCCCTTATTATGGGAAGGAAGAACAGGGATGGTGGGAGGGAGGCAGCAGTAGTGAAACTCCCTGGAATCTGAGCCCAGAGGTTCAGACCCCTTTGCATTTCCTCAGGACTCAGCCCAATGGTGACTTAAATGAAGAGAGAGACAGCTTCAATCTCTTGTCCGAAAAGTAACTTAATAATACAAAATAACAAACAATAAGGTGTCCACTGTATTGGAGTGAAGTGGATCAAGGCAATAATGGGACAAAAGGCAAAATGCCAAAGACAGGGTTTAGGGTCAGACAGAGGTACTTATGCACCCTGGTGTGGATGGGGAGTTAAGGTGGAGTCTGAGGGAAGGGTCCAATGGGGGACAACAATTGAGAATATTAAAATTCTTGCACCAGAAATCGACCTATGATAACACAGAGAACCAACCATTTTCTAGTAACAATTTGCATAGACAGCATGTCAATAAGCGTTTTGCTTATGGCACTGAAAACAGGGTTTCCCAAGGCGTTTTTCCAGGGTTCTCTTCTTCCCTGGAAAACTGTAGAGACACAGTAGCATTCAAAAAATAATCAGAAATAATCAGACTGATACTGATGGTCAACCAGAGCAGGTATTTCCACCAGTAAGATCTTGGTTCTGCTTGAGAAAAGTGACAAGATTTGTCAGTTCAGAATCCATTTTCGAATACTGTCATATTTTGCATAAGTTGCAGAAGTCTGCTCAGACTGGATAAACAAGTTCCCCTGAGTATTTTTAAACATCCAACGCACCAATGCTCTTAGCATCCTATGACACACACAGGAAACCCTTTCCCTCCTTCTGAAAATATTCATCATTAACTGAAAAAAAAAATTTGCAGCCTTCTGGGGGTGTGAGATTTGTCTGAACTTGTGGATTCTCACAGTGGCTGAAGCCTTCTGTATCTACAGCTGCCACTAGCAGCAGTGTGAGCACAGCAAGGGGGAGATTTTTGAATCAGTCCACAAAGCCATGTGCCACCACTGGAGGCTGTTGAAGACAGAAATGCTTTAACAGTTTCTTTATGGAGTAGTGAAAATAAACCTGTAAGCAACTTCCTTCTGAGTAGGCCTCTGTGGAATTCATGTGTTATTGATGGTATAAAACATACCTTTTGCATTGTCTTTAGGAGCTGTTTTCCTAAATAAATCACAGTAAAATAAGTATATTATTTCAGAAGCAATCAGCCTTTTATAGCTGTGTTATCTAGACAGAAGCAGCTACAAGCCGTGGCAAAGAACTGAAAGGCCAATCTCTCTCAATCTATTCCAGTTACTTTCAATCTGCAATCTTCATTTCCCTGGAAATTTGCTGACTGCTTCTGAGAAGTCCACAAAAGATGGAAAAGGAAGCTCTAATTTCAGGCAGCCTATATGGGCCCAGAGTCTCCATAGAAGGAAGTTCCTCACCCTCTCTGGTCAGCACTGTTTCAGTGTCTGAACATTCATTTTATGAAGATTCCTTTTTTTCCTTATACCTAATGAAAAATGCAATTTTTTTGCCTTGCCTCTTGTGCTTATCACTGTGCACCTGGAGGAATAAGGCTCCACCTCCAGTGTAACAACCCAACAGGCAGCTGTAGAAAGAAATAAGATTTCTTTCAGTCTCAGTTTATTAATAAGCACAAATAAAATTTATTCAAAGAGATATCAAATCCATGAATGAAGTTTAAAGAGGTGCTCACTGTTATTCATTTCTTTTGTCCTTAGTCACAACATTGATGTGCACACCATACCCAAAAAGTCCTTCCTGCTGCATATTGGTACCTGCTGCCCCAGATTCATGAAGTGTGTTGCTTCAGCTCTGGTATATTTTGTGAAAGTATTCTGCCACCTAAAGGAGATATTTCAGACAATACCTCCTCAGAATAGTTGATTTGTCATGATGAATTGAGACTACATGTAGTTATCCCAGTTTTAATTTTATTATTAAAAATACAGTTTTCACACTCTGAAACTATTTCTCCCGCAAACAGCCAATCGTTTACCAAAATAATTTTATTTCAGTAGGCTTCATGGCCTCAGCCTCTCAGTACCTCATTTCCTCATTTTTAAAATGTAAATGCCCTAGAATTAAAACAGTATTTGAGATTTTTGTCAATGACTTCTATGTCTTCAGAAATTATTGGTTTTTTTCAAGGTCTTGGCCTCCTACTAAAATTTTATTCTTTTCAGAGCATTTAAAACAAAATCTCTGTGTCTTTTGGCATTCTAAAGGGCTACAGCTTTATCCCCAATTAAAAAAAAGTAGAATTTCTGAGACATTGGCTGAAGGAAAGAGAAAAGGCCAACTTAAAAATACTCTGAACCCTGAGCCCAAACATGAAGGTAGATGTAGAGATGTACAAATATAGAAAACGCTTCAGTTCCTTGACATATGGAGTAGTTCATTAAACCAGCTAATTGATAACAGATCTATTATTCATGCTTCCCCTAATGAGCCAAATATGCTTTACATTAGTTCTATTGCCAGAGTTCCTTATTCTCAGCTGAAAGCAGTGACATCCAAACCAATGTTAGCCAGAAATATTCTCAAAGTCTGAAGTTCAGACCAGCCCTAAAGTAAATGAGTTTTTACTCCCCAGGTGAGTCCAAATTGTGTTAAGTGAAAAGGTTTGGGAGCAGGAAGAGAAAGGGTGGTAATTCTAATAGAACAACATGTTTATATTATCTGACATTTTTCAATATTCACTAACAATTATACAAAAAAAAATCAATTATTTTTCTATATCTTCAGGTTAGTTGAACTCAACAGTAATTCTTACTCGAATCCAAAGAAAAAATAAATATATGTTTGGGCACACTGTGTTGCGGGGGTTGTGTGCTGCTTTCCCGCTAGCTCCAGCACCGAGCTCACTCACATTTAAGGGTACGGCTCGGTGCCTTTCTGATCTTGTGGGTCATGGCCTCTGGCAGAAGCGTGGCAATGGCAAGGAAGAAGAGAGGACTCACATGGGTTTATTTTCACCCAGAGGGGTGCCCACGCAAGTGAGTCTTTCCCTCTGGGTCTCATCTTAAGATCTTATGTGTAGGGGTGTGGAAAGGGGCAGGGGACAGTCTAGAACCAATCCCAGAGGGTGGGGGAGTGACCCAGAACAAAAGGATGATCAGTAGAACAATTCCATATATAGAAAGGGGAGTGGGAAGGCAGGGACTCTGCCAATCACTTGCCCCCCCACTAGAACTTTCTAGTCATCTGGGCAGGGTTGTAGAGTGATGGACAGGACCCATAATTAAGGAAAAAACAAAAAGGGATTTAACATGGGGGTGAGGGACAAACCACTGTACAGAAATTTGGTAAATCCAAAATGCACACCACGACACTATGTTACTATCATTGTAGCCCAATATTTATCAATATAATTGTCACATCTTATATTTTTCTCAAGATTGTATACATTTACAAATCCTCAAGCCTACATGATTAAAACATTCTCTACATTTCATTTGATATGTAACATAAATTATAGTTCAGAAGAGAAATCACATTTAATAATTTATTTTCTGCTTTAGAACACTGAAATAGCTATTTAGATTTTTGCACTTGGGCATTATGCAATTACTTACACTGAGACACAATTTTCAGGCTTGCATGAAATAGAATTAAAGCCTTCCCTTATTTTTATATATATTTCAATAATCAGAGTTCTAAATAAATCTGTGAAATTGCTAAGTAATTACAATACTGAGCTGTGTATATCTCATGTTATCTCTTCCACAATGAGTCATTAGTGGCCAGATCATCCTTGTGATTCTGGGAGACCTTGCTTTTGTGGTTTCCAGGTTTTGTCTCTATTGTCTTTAGTAAGGCAAAATTAATTCATTTACCCAAGACACCAGTAAGGATACCAGTTCATTCTTGCCCAAATAATTTAATAAAAGAAGACTGACTGATTTTTCAATATTCACAGGAACCACAGGCACAGGTAGCAAATAAACTGTCATGTTTCTCAGTTCCTTCTTCAACAAAACGCTTTGTCTATTTTTTAATTCTCTGGTAGATTCTTGCAGTGCAGGAATGAAATTCAGTTTGTATTTTTTAATGATCATAGCAAAATGTCTACATTGACATTCAACATTTCAGTTTTTGAAAGCTTATCAAAAGTTTTTATTAGCAAAACAATCCCATTTCATGTAGATGGGGACAAGTTTTCCTTAAAATTGTACCAAAGTTGCTCATGATTTCCTTCACTATTCTATGTTTTGCACATACTGGCTTATGCTTTCCCTTGAAATCAGGGAAACTCTTCTTTTTACCTATATCTCTGTTAATTTCAGTTTTGTGATGTCATCCACTTAACATGATGCAAGTGACTACTTTTTCTCTTTTTTTTTTTTGCTATAGAGGTATTTATTTTCTGAGGAAAACAAACCAAACACTTTGCATATGGGTTCTTTTTATTATTTTTTGGCCATCATCATTCAGTTGCTTTAAGATTTTTTGACTATGAAGAGGAGTCAGGCAGGAACATAAAGAAATCAAGAGTAAATAAATGTTCTGTACCAAGTCTCACCAAGCAAATCTGTTGCTTGATACCAACGGGGTGAGGTTCAACATGGCCAAATGCCAGGTTCTGCACTTTAGTCACAGCAACCCCTGGCAGCACTCCAGGCTGGGGGCAGAGGGGCTGGAAAACAGCCCAGAGGAAAAGGACCTGGGGGTGCTGGTCCACAGCCACCTGAACAAGAGCCAGAGTGTGCCCAGGTCGCCAAGAAGGTCAATGGCACCTGGCCTGGATCAGCAACAGTCACCAACAGGACCAGGGAGGTGATTGTCCCCCTGTGCTGGGCACTGGTGACCCCATCTCAAGTGCAGTGTCCAGTTTTGGGGCCCCCATGACAAAAAAGATCAGGAGCTGGAGTGTGCTCAAGGCAACAGAGCTGGGGAAGGGTCTGGAGCACAAGTCTGATGAGAAACAGCTGAGGGAGCTGGGGCTGTTCAGCCTGAAAAAAAAGGAGAATCAGGGGAGACCTTATCCCTCTGTACAACTGCCTGAAAGGAGGCTGTAGCCAGGTGGGAGTCAGTCTCTTCTCCCAGGTAACAAGAGACAGAACAAGAGGAAATGTCGCCACATTGCACCAGGGAAGGTTTATATTGGATACTAAGAAAAATTCCTTAATGAAAACTGTTCTCAAGTATTGAAACTGGCTGTCAGATAAGTGGTAGAGCCACCATCCCTGGAGATGTTCAAGAAACAGCTGGACAAGGCATTGAGTGTCATAGTCTATCTGACAAGGTGGCGTTCAGTGAAGGGAATCACTTGATGATCTCAAAGGTCTTCTCCAACCTATTTGATTCTGTGCTTCTGTAAATCAGAAAAATTTTTGAAAGAAAGTGAAAGTGCTTGGTAGCATGGTATCTCCATACAAACATATCAAAAGGGTTTTTTTTTTGTTTGTTTGCTTTGCACACAAGTTGTGTACAGTTAAGAAAGTTTCATAAAGGCCAGTTTTATCTTCAGACTGTGCTGTCTAAATGAGATAAAAATACTTCTAAGGCTCAGCAAGTACAAAGGATCTTAGCCTGCTGAGGAAGTGTCAACAAATATGCAATGCAATTATAATTTGAATCAGAGAATATTCTGAGTTGGAAGGAATCCACAAGGATCATCAAGTCCAACTTCTGGTCCTGCACAGCACCATCCCCAAGAATCACACCATATACCTCAGAGCATCCAAACATTTCTTGAACTCTGTCAGGTTTGGTGCTGTGGCCACTTCCCTGGGAGCCTGTTCCAGTGCCCAACCACCCTCTGGATGAAGACTCTTTTCCTAATATCCAATTTGAACTTCCCCTGACACAGCTTCAGGCCATTCCCTCGGGTCCTGTCGCTGGTCAGGAGAGAGAAGAGATCAGTGTCTGCCCCTCCACTTATGCCCATGGGGGGATGTTGAAGACCACATTGAGGTGTCCCCTCAGTCTCTGTCCAGGCTGGACAGACCAAGTGACTTCAGCTCCTCCTCTGGCTTCCCCTCCAAGCCCCTCACCATCTTCACAGCCACCCTTTGGCTACCCTCCAATAGCTTACATTAATATTAATTTATTTTATTGCGGCTCCCTAAACTGCACATAGCACTTGAGGTGAGGCAAGCATCTCAGGTGAAACCTGTCCCTAATGGATAGTCACAGGCTTCTAGGGCAGCCTGCATTCTTTCATAACATCTTTTAGGTAAAGACTGAAAGTTGAAGTATTACTCTACATTACCGCATCAGTTTTCTGAAGGATCATTTCTATGTTTGCTGCTTGCAAAGGAGAATGGCACAGAGGGGTCCTGGGAAGAGCAGGCTCATTAATACTTAGGCAGAGTTGCAGATTATGCCAATCAGTGATTTCTACTTGATGAGGTCTGAAATATTTGGAAATTGAGATTTTTTTTTGATCAATGTTTATTGATATTAGGTTTTTTTTAAATAAAATCTTTCAGGTTCCCTCATTTTTATTTGAAATCCTATATTAATACTAACAACTTTTAAAACCCCTTTCTGCATCTACTCAGGTGGGGAATTTTTTTAGAAAGATGCATTCAGTAACATGTTAAAGCAGAATGGAAATGATGTAAGGAAACCTAGTGAAAGAAAATCAAAACTGACTACCAAGAAACTCTCCCTGTCAATGAGGGTGAATAGGGAGCTGTGAATAAACAGTAGGGCAACAGTGGAAGCTTCATCACAAAACCTGGTGAAAAGAGGAATGAATGAAACCATGAAACTGTGGAAAACCACCTCATACAGTAAGAGTGAGGGATCACTTAGCTCTTTTCCTTTTCTATAGGCCAAACCCTGATATATTTTAAAGTAAATGCCATGCTGTTGTCCATGGGAATTTTGCTTGTGCAATGATATCTGGGTTTTACTTTATGATTTTACAGACCCAATTCAGTGTGGGCATAAATGAGCATAATTACTGTTGACATCAGTGAGGTGAGACCTACCACAGTGCATGACTTAATTGGGTGATGGCATTTGCATTCCCCATGTATGCAAGCACTGTTCAGTGGCACACAAGTGTGCTTAGAATACTATCAAGCATTAACCTTCAATTTGTGTGTCTAGTGCCTACAGTGTCTAGAATAAATGCTTGAACATTCACAACTAAAATTAGAGCCAGCTCAGATACTGATTTTTTAAAATTTATTTGTTGTTTCCCCATTTTTTGGAAGGAGAGGAAGCATATTTCTCTATTAGGAGTTCTGTACTACAGATAGAACAAGAAGCTCTCCTCTCTACGAATATCCTACAATATCTAGGAGTATCTTAAAACCTCACAGTCCTCCTCAGTTCTGCCCTGGATATTTCTCATGTCTTAAATTCCCTCAAATCCCAGTAGGAACTGTAGAAAGAAACACAAGAAATTTGCATTGCTCAGCCTTGAAATGCGCAGCTTAACTGCATAAATAGAAATATTTGCAAGTCATAGTTGCCAGCTTTACTGGAAGGCACAGCTGTCTGCTTAACCCATCATAGCAAGACTCTGCCTGTATAGAAACAGTCAAATGTAAAAATAACTATGTGTCTTCTAGCAAAAAAAACCAATGTGGCAGAAAGAGCACAGTGCAGTCAAAGAGATGGATAATTGCTCAGGTCACTGCTTTTCTGCTCATTATAAATCAAAGGCAAGAGGAAGCCCTGTCTGGCCATTCTGTGCAGTCCATGGCTGTGTTTATTCAGCTTTGTGTCACCTTTGTGTTGCCTCTATTCCTTTGCATACAATTCCAGTTATAACCCAGCACAGTCCTGGAAGTACAAGGGCAGCAGTAGAAGAGCTCAGCTCCCAGATGGATAAAATCATAAACATCCCTTTGCAGCTCTTGCTGTGCCTGGCAGCCCTTGTGAAGGTTGACTGACCATGTTGGGAACTTCTGTGAGCTGTTTCACGACTCAGACAAAGCTGTGTGTGCTGCTGTTGTGATATTATATATTGCCACAAAATTTTGGCACATTGAGAAGGGCTGATGTTTGCAGAGAGGGGAAGATCACTGGAAGGAAAGACCAGAGTAGATTGACCTCTGATTAGCCAGCAAATTCTCTCAGCCTCTAATTGTACCTCTCTGGGAAGAGAGAACAGGTATCAGTGATTCCCTCCACATGTCTTTCCAACATGACATGAAGAATGAGATCTGGCAGCTGCTGAAAATTGTGTTCCTTATAGTCATTGACTGCTGGAAGATGGAGTTTTCTGTCCTGGGCACAACATTTTAGTGTCACTTGCTAATCTGTCCTGGGCACAACATTTTAGTGTCATTTGCTAATCACCACTCTTTAGGTGCTGCTTGGCATCTCTGAGAAATGTGCATATATTAAAGTGTGACCCTTGTTGAGCCAAAACCAGGAGGAGAAATGCAGGTATTCTCTTCCAGGTCCCTGGGCTCCTCAGCTGGGATTGTTTCACCTGTACTGTGAGTTTGATGGTGATCACATTTACAGCAGAGCCACTCTGACCTGAGCCTGCTGCAAGCTGCTGGTGGGAGTCCTAGCTCAGAGAACCAGCAGAGTAATAGCATAAGGGAATGAAGAGAAGATTTTGAGTATTTGAAGCCTCAGAGTTAATTGATTTGCTGCTGCTCACATGAAAAGTTGGGGCAGAGCTAGAGGGGATCCAGAACTGCTCCATCCCGCTCCATGTCTCCCAGTGTAGCTGTTCTTTGCTCTGTTGAATCCAGTGAGGCAGAATAATCTGTTTTTCTGATTTCTGGGTCTGTCAGTGCTGGATGGTAACAGTAATAGCAATAGTCAAAATGTCATCCTTTGAGAGATCTACCTTATTTTCCCATGCAAGAGCTGGTCTATGAACTAGGGATGTGTCTTGGTTTAGAAAGACAGGTATCTGCCAGGGAAACTGGGGTTCCCCTTAGAATAGAGAATGTAAACCCCTCACTCCCTGCCAAATTATAATTTTGCAATTAAGGGCTCTCAGGCAAAGATTTGGGAATAGGAATAACAGTTCTTTACTAGGAATATCAATAATACAAATGTGGTAGAAAAACAAAACCACCCCACCAAGCCAGCAAACAAGCAAAAAATTTGGAAAGCCCTGACAAGGTCAGAGCTACAACCTGATGCCCTGTTGGTCAGGGTGTCAGAAGCAGTCCAAAAGTGAGTCCTCCTGGAGTGGCAGATGTGGTTCTGTTGAGGTAGAGATGATCCTGTAGCCAAAAGGGTCCAGAGGTGGTGAGAAGGGTCCAGTCTTCCTCCGGTAATTGGATGAAGCAAGAGGACGTCCTGGTCCCGAGTCCCAGTTTTATCCAGGTAGGAATGGTTGGCTTCTCCCACTGGGTGGAGCATCTCACAATAGGATGATGGAATGTGGGTATGTGTTGGGAAGGGGAACAGCTTGGGGAAAAGAACAGCCTGGGGAGTCCTAATGGCCCATCATGAAGAAAGATAAGAACAATGCCCTACCTGGTGTTAACCGTTGGGCCATTATCAAAAGGCACCCGCCCCCTCCCTCCAGAGTAAACAAGAGATAAAGAGGAACAACCCCCCAACTGTTTTCAGCAGATGAAAATGGAATATACTCTATAACCCAGAACAGGATGTAAAATTCTAAGAGTGCTAATTGCAGAGTCATTGTTCTTTGCTGGAGATGTCTATGTCATCGTATTACTGCTAAGCACAGGTAAGAGAGAAACAGTGGATCTATGTCCCAATAATGGAGTCACCCTGGACCTAAAACTCACAATCCCATATTTTATCTCCAGTTTAAATAAATATTATGAATATATTTGCATCTCACTAGTGCCCAGAATTGACCAGGTACCCTCATGGGTCCTAGGAAACAGCCCTGTTTCATGCTATTGTCAGACTTTTACAGACAGGCAGGTACTTTTGAATGTACTGGTGATTAAGCTCTTGAGAGAGGGGTTCATGGGTCCTGGGTGGGAACTACCAGTTCTTCTACTCCTATTTAGAACAGTTAGATGTCTGAACTAAATCATGTAACCTGAGATAAAAGCAAACACATGGCAATGTCAAAACAGAGGAACGAATGGAGGAAGATGGTATTTGTTACAATTCTTTTTTATTACTAGGTGTCTTTTTGGCCCTGTGTTTAGTATTTGCTAGAGAGACATTCATGCTTCCATAAATGAAATTATGGCAGTGCTGTTAAGACAATTTCTTTCCTTCTGGTAGCTGTTGTGTTTGTCATAAATATTCTTCCTTCTTAAGGATGACAGTTAAGTGTTTCGATATCCATATCCTGGTGTCTTCTCAATGAGACAAACTTTCTGTGGAACATTTCATAAAGTTTTTTTTTTCTGTTGTCATTTCTGTGAAGCCAAATATTCCTGCAAAACCAAATGGTTGCTTGACCACAAAATTCCAGCATCTCTAATGCCTTTCAGACTTTTGAGAGACCAATTCTCTGATGATTTCTCTGTAGCAGACCTGCTTTCAGCTCCTGCTTGGTGTTGATATCATTGTAGTGTAAACTGAGCAATGACTGTAATCAAAACTTCAGTGTTTTCCCCAGAACACAGCAGGTTGCTATGTGGGTGGCAGCAGGGCAAAGAGAGTCTGCAGGAATGGTTTTTTGGGGGACTTACTGTTGTCAGAAAAGATTTAGCCTGGGGGCTGTATTGACAGAAAAAGAAGCAGAACACAATAAATTGAAGAATGAACTGTATTTTCACAAGCTGCTCTCTGTTGGTCACAGAGAATTTCATGCTAAAATTCTGTTGTTATCAGATCACTGAGCTCAACAGCTCCTTTCTGCAGAAGGTCTTCTTTCAATTACAAATATGTTTCCCCTTACAGTAGTAAAGTTGAATTCAATGTCTTTACTGTTTTTGGTGTAATTTTAACTCCCACAGACCTGGATTAATGTACTATTTTTATAACTCAGAATTGAGACACTTATGATTCACAAGTCACAGAAGTAACAATATTTTGAACGGATTAATATTCACTGACAAAATAATACCCAGATATTTCATTTATTTAATGACATGCAATTCTGCTAGGTTGTTTCTTCACCATTAGCCTGATATAGTTCTCCCTGCTAGTTTGAACCAGAGTTTTTTAAAATATATGCAGTACTGTGACAGCCTGCTACCTTTTAAGTGTTCCGTGGCACTGAAAGAAATCTCCCAATCCCTATGTAATTCTGAGAATGTGTCCCAGATTTATGACTAATGACTGAGTGTTTACTTTGCTCGGTGCTGAGGATAAAGTTTTCACTCCCTGATTCCAGTCAGTGAGAGCAATGCCTACATTACCTGTCAAGCATAAAATCCAAGGGAGTTGTGTGGCCAGGTTGCACCTCTTAAGCTCTGGCTTTGATCCACTGCATCCATTGGAAATGGATCCATTTCCAACCATGCCTTAGTACAGGCATATAAATGCACTCAGAGTGCTTTGTGCTGCAGGAGGATGACTTTGCTGCACAGGCTGCATAGGCACCCTGATTACAGCAGCAAATTAGATAGAGCTGGGAAATGTTCTTGGTCATGGAAATGTGACAGATAGTACTGTGAGACTGTTTGAACAGTCCCTGGTGCAATTTCAGCCTGTTATTAATGGTGTCCCCAAAAGTTCCAGAGCACTGCCTGCATATTAATGTAGTCTGGGGGCCATTCCCAGGACATGATGTGTATGGAGACACTCTGCTTTGGAGGCTGAGGGTTCATTAAAAACATACCAGTTGGCTTCAGTGCCTAGGAATATTCCTAGGCACATTCATCTCTAAATGCAAACATTGCCATAGGGTCTCCTCAGCACTCACAGATTAGCTACAAAGGACATGACTACAGCTCTGGGACTTTCTGTGCCTTGTTCAGATGGGCCACCTCACCCAGGGCTCAGAGGAACCAGGCTTTCTGTCTTCACTGTCTCTTTTGGGGACTGTCCTGCCCAACACCAAGATCCCTATCAGTTTTAGCAAAGCCTCCTTACAGTTGTGAAAATCCTCCCAAAAGGATTGGTCACAGACACCAATGAAAACAGGACCAGTAAGTGTCCTGAACTATTGATATTCAACAGTAGTCAACATGTGTATAGATAAGGTGGGCTGGATTTACAACTTCCTCTGCCAGCACCAGAGCATCAAGGTGGGTGGAGTCTCAGTGCCAGCAAACCAAACTGAAATCAAAGCCAGAAGCCTCGTTAGTGTTCAGTGGTCTCAATGTGAATTGGCCACTGTAAGATAAATATCTGATGGCAGAACTGGAAAAGGAAATATCTGTGCTGTCACAGGGCCTGAAAAGTTCTACAGATTTCAGTGTTTCATACAAGAGAAACAACTTTAAGGAAACCAGAAGCAGAAACATGTGATTCATACTGTCAGTTAAATCTAGTTTGTGAATCTGTGCTGTTATCAACTATTTTTACATACCAGGAGATTTCTCAGTTAAACATAACATCATTTCTCTCTACTTATTTTCTCCCTAATTATTTCTAAAGAAAGAAACTGCAACACATATAAAAATTAAAGTAAAGCAGGCATGCAGATAGCCAGACCTGGCCTGAGGTTAATCCTGCAGAGTAAAAGTGTGAGAAACTGTTCATCACTGCAAGTAATGGAAGAGGAAAAACAGGTGGCCTAAGCCAAAGTGGAGTTAAGCCAATAACACAGTAATGGAGAACCTAGGAAGTAAAAGGTATTAAATGAGTATTAGGAACTTTAGTGAGTGAAAAATACCAAAAGTTATTAAAATGAGTGTACTGGCTCATCAACAGTGACTCGTGAAGATTGTAAAGATTGCCAAGATTGTCACAGGAGTGTTAAATCAGGAAATCCAGACCTCATAGGAAAGAGGAACACAGCAGTGAACTATTCACCTGGGAGGGGAGAAGGTGGGACATGTCAAATATATGGTAGAGAAATGATGAAGTCATGGTTACTTGAGAAGTCCCTGTTGAGCAGTGCAGCATCTGATGCCTGCACTGGGGTGGAGGGGGGAGAAATAGAGCTCTGATCTGCCCAAATCATGTGTCTGCCTTGTTTCGCCAGCCAGGGGCATGTGAGTTACCTTCCTTAGCACAGACTGAGGGACACCATGGAGAAGATGGAGTGTGGGACCAAATATCCCAACATTCAATCTCTGAACAATGTGCTAAGTACAAGGACTGCCATAACATTACTCAGAAATTCTGGTCAAAACTCAATGCAATAGGCCAAAATAAACTGTGGTGCCATTTAATTAACATTTCTGGGGACAAAATTGGCCTGGTTTAGCAGACTGGGTCTTTTAAAATGGTTTTGATTTCCAGTGGGAACACAAAAGTAGGAGAAGAAAAGTAAATTGTCTACCTAGGCAAAAACAAAAAAAGGCAAGGGAAAATCTAAATTATACATTTTCCCTTCTGTTAAATGAGATTGTAGTTGTAGAGTACACACATACTCCTTGATGCATCAAGAGCTGTTCAAGAATAGAAAGTACAAAGTGCACTGAAGTGAAATCTCCAATTTGAGATGTTTTTTTGCTGCAGGCAATGAGATTTGGAGCTGTGCCATATAATTCAGTGCACAAATACTAAACCTGAGGTATTGGCTCACATAAACAGAGGATGGAAAAGACTCAGGCTCTGTAGATCTGCCTCAGAACAAGGCATTGTCCATGTTATCAACAAGCCCACAGCTCAAACCAAACACAGCACCATGGAGTACTCTCATCCAGGACTCAAAGACATGCTGAGGAAATCTGCAGATTCCCTACTGGATCTGCCATCTCCCTGGGGATGTGCCTGGCACCCTCAGGCATTTCAGCTGCCAGCAGACACTTGCCACTCTCCACCAAAAGTCTACTGAAAATGATCTCAACAGATTCCTGGGCTCCACCAGCTTTAGGGTCTGGATCTCCATGAGAGTCTGAACTCCAGACCACAGACAGGCACACACTGATTTTTTTTTTTTTTTTTTCCACTTTCAAGCAATAAACACGGAGTGACATCAGGACCACTTCCAGGTAGCCAACACATCCACATGGGAATCAGATCTTCCCTAAGATCTCTTGGTGACTCATGCTCTCTTGGGACTGGGACAGCCCACAGAATCCCAAAGGACATAAGAAGCTCATATTTAAGCAACTTAGTTAAATGTCCTTATGATCACCTACAATGAGATGTTTCTGTTGGAACAAGAGAAGACCAATGTCTTCCCAGCTGCATTACAGGTTTGCAAGACTTCAGACCAGCAGTTTTAGTTTCTCATTTTTCATTTTGCAGGTTATAGGGAGTACAAAGAATTTTCAAATTTGTCTGAAGAAGATGAGACAGGAGTTAAATCATTAATGTTAGTGAAATGAAAGTTTTACAACATTTCTGTATATTACATCAACAAGGAGGTAATGGTTAGTCTTGAAGCCTTAAACATATTGAGTTTTTAATGTCCTGTTTGGAGAGCAGTAATAATTCTCAAAATTGCCCTCCACTATTTTCCTGACTTGTAACAATGAAATGTAGTAGTTCTTTTTTCCAGAACTACTCTGGAAAAAAGAAATTTAAAGTAAAAATAAAAATAAATTAATGGTGACAACCTCTCATTTATCTTCTGGACAAGTTTGGGTATTTTGGTTTTTTTTCATCTTTTATTTGCAGTGCTACTTACACTGCTTTCCATTATTGATCCATATTGACCCATTCTCTTAAGTGATTTAGTGTTGTATAAACACTTCCAAAAAATCTCCATGTTTTTGTTACTGCATCTGTGCTTTAGAGGTCAAAACAGAGATAAAGGCAGTTGTAAAGGGCATTTTTACTAACTTTCAAAATGTCTGATTTTTTGACTTTGGCTAGGCTATGAGCATTAGAGATTTAATATTGATATTTTTTAGAAAACATGCATTACATATTTCTGACTCAGTGACTAAGGCAAAAAAGATCACCAAGAACTTCATCTGTTCTCTGTGGGTTAGGTACCGTTAGTATTTAAAAAGCAAAGTGTGTGCAAGGGTCAGATCATGTATTCACAGAATCATTATTAGGAAAAAAATTCCTTATTATGAGAGTGGTGAGGCACTGGCACAGGTTGCCCAGAGGAGCTGTGGATGCCCCATCCCTGGAAGTGTTCAAGGTCGGGTTGGGTGGGGCTTGGAGCAATCTGGTCTCATGTAATCTGTCCCTCCCTGTGGCAGGGGGGGTTGGAGGAGAATGTTTCTTCAGTTCCCTTCCACCCCAAACCTTTCTATATTCTCATGATTATGAAGTTTTGTGTCCATTTCCAAGATACCCAGCACAAGAAAAATGTATAGTCTTGCCATTGGCAACATCAACCTGTCTCACTGAAATAATTAATCTGTATGCATGATAAAGATTAGAAATTCAGTTTCAAGGCCAGACTGTATCTGATTCCAATGATCAGCTATTACTTAGAAACAATCTACCATATGTAACAATACAAATTCTTAAAACACATCAGCTGGCAAAAATTCTACCCTCAAAACACCATTCGCAGAACACAGGTTGTCAATGCAGATCAGGCATTTTCTCCTGTAATCTTCATGATCAGGTGTGGAAACAACAAAGTAAATATGAAGAGGCATATTTTAAACTGTCATCACCACAACAAAGGAAAGATATACCTTGGCTCTACCAGTATTAATAAAATGGAAGTCAAACATTGAGATGTGAACATAAATAGCAATGATGTAGTGGACTAAAGCAGATAAAACAAAATATATTTATAAATGCTGAGAAGCTTGACATTACTTGTTAAGCATTAATATATAGTAAAGACATACATGGAATTTGATACCAAGCTAAGTGGAATGATTTCTAGGAAGTCTGAATGAATGGTTGAAAACTCTATCCAATTAAGGGGTCCTGACCTGTCTGCAAGAACAGTATTTAGAGAAGAGAGTGAAAAGTGCAATGGATGTGACATCCAAAACAAAATGAGAAAAATATAATGGCATCCTAATAAGAAATGTACTGTAAATTTTTCATGTAGAATTTTAATAGGAATTTCAGAATATGACAGCAGAGGAGTGCAGCCACTCTGTCAGAAAGGAGTGTCCTCTGCATTCACGTGAGTGTGGCGCAGTTTGTGTGTGTTGTGTGTGAGCACACACGCCTCTGACTAAGGCTGTGCCTGATGAAATGCCAAATCCTCTGCCCCCTCACTGGAGGCTGCCTAAAACCAGTGCCCCTCAGGGCCCAATGCAATGTGAATTCTTGCTCTAAATCACTGCAGCTGCAGAGATGCAGGTACAGTTGGACAGAAATTTGTTACAGCTCAAGACAAACGCAGGTATTGGGGATTGCTAACAAGGTGGTTGCTAATAAAAGATATTACCCCAGAAAACTAAGGCAAATAAAAGCAGTGCAGGAAACACTGGCTCAGGCCTAAAAGCAAATCAGCACAGCGTGGTGGTACAGACAAATCAGCAGGTCTTGTCCTTCAGAAGAACAAATTACTTCAGGCACAGAGACAAGCTGCTTAGTTTCTACAGCTTCCTGGCCTATGGGTGTTGCTGGCATTTCCACATCATTTTCCTCTGCATAAAGATGTTGCCTCTTATGATTCCACTCAAGAATAAACAACCTCAATCAAGGCTGTTCACATTAGGATACAACAGGAACTCTCATTAAATTTACAGCCAGTGCAATGAATGGATCCGACCAGCATCTGTCTGTATTTGTGGTGCTGCTCCAGCACGTCAGCCAGGATGGCCGGAGCTCCATTTCCCCAGCAGCAGCTCAGGGAGTCAGGCAGCAGCACCTCAGCACATCTGTGCTGTGCCAGATGTGACTGTGGCACAGAAACAACAGCTTCATGAGCTAACCTCAGGCTTAAGAACTAACAGCAGAAGACTTAAGGCTCTGTGGAAGCCCAGGCAGTGAGGGGTTACAGCATTTACCCATCTTGTTGGGTATGTTCTCAGTTCATAAGGAAATCCAAGCTGCTGTACTCTTCCACTAGAACCTGGTGTAACTGAACAAGGACTTCTGTCTATACATGTTCCCAGGAGTCACGACTTGCAGGACTGGGATCAAAATCTGGAATACAATCCAAGCTAAAACTACTACAAAACAAAGCCCATCTATGAAATAGAATCCTTCAAAAGAGATCTGAAACAAGTTGCTAATTCTCCTGGACATTAATAAGCTATTCTTTCCTCCTCTAACAAGGCAGACTTGGTTTCCTGAAGAAAATCACCCCCAATCTGTCTTTGACTATTAACTCATATAATGGATCTGACAGCAGATGGAATTTGTGCCTGGAAGAAGTGCCGACCCTTTCCCAAGAAATGAATAGATCTTTCGTTTACCAAGCAGAGTCTATATAAATAGAATGGCAGTCAGCAAAGAGGTGGTCTCCTGGGAAGACAAATAGCTGGTTGTGTTCCTGACAGCAGGAATACAGTTCAAGGAAAAGTACCTTAATTTATTTCACTTATAACAAGGGGGAAATATTACTAAGGAATACTGTTTTCTGAAGTGATGTCTATCTGCCTTGGCCTAATCCATTTGGAAAAAAGATTCTTAAATGGACAATGGCCCAGATGTTCTCTGGTATTGTAAAACTGTGAACAAGCAGGACCTGCTCCACTTCCTGTTATGCTGTGCACCTATTTGTAATGATTTCCATGGTCTTGCTCTGAATTTTCACCAGTTCTAACAGTCATTATCCTGCAGCACGAGAGCTGACAGTGGTTCAGTACTGAACACTAAACAGCCCAGATATTAAACAACTCTCCCTTGGCTTTGCTCTACTTTCTCTGCTTTGTCTAAGGTTTTACAGACCAACACAAACTGTTTGAACACATGGATGTTTACAGTCTCTGAGATGCAGAGACAATCATAAAACAAAACTAAGCTTAAGCCAGCTGGGGTCATACTAGCAGCTCTCTCAGCTGCAAGAGGGGTTTAGACAAGCTCAAAGTCTTGTTTGGTAACATTCAAATTTATTTCAAGTAGAAATAAATATTACTACATTTGAATCAACCTGTTGATAATCACTCCCCCTGTGCTTTGATTTATAATAAGAACAAATGAAATTTTGCTGTTCTGAGGTCAAGTTATAATTCCTTGTATCTGGTATTATCAGATAACTATACAAGCACAGTTACTTTTGGCTAATACAGACTTTGTTTTGTCTTCTTTTTTTATTCTTTTCTCCCTATCCCTGTAACACAACTTGTAGGTAGATAAGCCCTGAGCTTCACTTGGTGGAAATTAGTGGAATGAGAAGAGGAATAATTATCTTTCTGTATGGATACACATATACGACAGCTGAGTGGTTCAGCTGACACGCAGGAGGAAAGGCATCCCACCCAGAGGAATTTTGACAAACTTAAGGGATGTGATCCTGTGAACATCAGGAAGTTAAAGAAGGCCAAGTGCAAAGTCCTGCACCTGTGTCAGAGCAATCCCAAGCATGAACACAGAGAACTGAGAGCAGCCCTGAGGAGAAAGATGTGGTGGTGAATGAAAAACTCAAAATGACCCAGCAATGTGCTTGTGCAGCCCAGAAAGCCAAATATGTCTTGGGCTGCAGCAAAAGCAACGTGGGCAGCAGGTCAAGGGAGGTGATTCTCCCCCTCCATTTTTGTGAGGTCCTGCACAGAGTGCTGTGTCCATCTCTAGGGCCCTCAATATAAGAAGGACCTGGAGCTGTTGGGGCCGCTTTCCTGTAAAGACACACTGAGAGAGTTGAGGATGTTCTGCCTGGAGAAGACTCCAGGGAGAATTTGTAGTGCTTTCCAGTGCCTAAAAGGGCTACAAGAAAGCTGGAGAGGGACAAGGGCATGCAGTGATAGAAAAAGGCAAATGGCTTGTAACTGAAAGAGAGCAGGTTTAGAATAGGTGTTAGGAAGAAATTCTTTGCTGTGAGGGTGATGAGACACTGGAACAGGTTGCCCAGAGAAACTGTGAATGCCCTCTCCCTTAGAAGTTTCAAGTCCATGCTGGGGCTCTGAGCAACCTAGTCTAGTGGAAGGCGTCCCTGCCAATCAAAGGGGGTTGGAACAAGATAATCTTTAAGTCCATTTTGACCCAAACCATTCTATGATTCTGTGATATATTGTTCAATATTCAGATTTAGTATTAACAATTATGATCCAGATTTATTTCATCCTCTTTTTAAATCTAGACTTTAAACTAAAACTCCCACTGGTTTCACTAGGAGCATTTCAGTGCCCATGTAAAGAGTAGGGATAATTTTAGAAATGAGATAATTCCTTTCATATTACATACAGTGACCTGAAACTTAATGTCATTCCAAACTGTTAATAAATTTAGCCCATTTCTGAGAATCCCCATTAATCACATTTGTTTTCCCAAGACATGCAGACTAATAATTGAAATATTAAACAGTACAGCATTTTTATTTAGCAAACTCAAATTCTGATAAAAGGACAAAAAATACAGAGTAATCCCATATGTGATGCAACTCCTCTGAGTTCTTGAGAGCTGCTTGCATTGTAGCTTGTTTTTTAAAAAAAAATTTCCTTTAATCAGAGAAAATTATACTCTGAGTTTCACCATTCCCAATGACATTTACCTATAAGCTGATACCAGAATATTCATGGTTGACTTTTTGGTGGGATAAAAAGAGTACATAGACATAAACATCTTGCTATATTCCAAAAAGGAAAGACAGAGGTTGGAGCTATATGAAATTAACTAGCCCAAAAAACAGAGCAAAGCATGGTGAGAAGTTAAGGATTGTAGTTTTTTTCAATCTCTGTTTAATTTAGAATTTGTTATCATCTAATGCTATATGACAGCCTAGAAGCAGAAACTAAAACCAGCCTGATTTCACCCTTGTGATGTATGTAAAACCCAGATAAATTCATAGTGTGTTGATTACAGAAGTGGTACCAAAGAAATTATCCCAATTATTTCTCAAGCAAGAAGCAGGAGAGGAGTGGAACTGCTGCTTGCCCCCGTTCCCTGAGGTATCCTCCAGTGTGGTAACGTAAACAGTTAAAACATATAACAATCCCTTGTATTATTCATTTTATACACCCATTATTGTGACTGTCAGATATTTCTGTAAACATCCAAGGTTTCATACATCCCTAAATAGCCTGAACTAAATGCACATAACCTCATATCCATCTTCTGTAAATGGGCAATTGAAAAATAGTGAGAGATTGTCTCCAGAATCATTAGTGTAGGCTCATCTTGTTTGGGGATTTAATAAAGTTTTCCTGCTGCAGTTCTGTCCATTCCAAAGATCTCTTTTTTAACACTCAGGAGTGCTGGGATTTGTACAGCAAGAGATGAATGGACAAATGCTGCTCACTAGAGATTTCCCCCCCTTTCATGGGGAACTTTTGTGACACTGAATCTTTACAGTTGATTCTTCTGTTTTCTGCTATGGAGTTGTATCAAAGATAGTTTACAGTGTCCTATCTAACAACATTTCCAGGTTTCTTAGTTAGAAAATTAATGGTTGAAAGGTCTTTTGTGGTTCAGTTGCATAGTACTGCTTTCACATGGGAACAAATATCCATGTAATCTTTTTGTCCAACCTCCATTTTTTCAGGGGGTCTTTTTTCAGAATTATTAATGTTTTATTTATTCATATTCTCTCCATCTTCTGCTTTTGTTCCTGTTAATATATATCTATATATCTATATATCTATATCTCTCTCTATATATATATATCTCTCTCTCTCTATATATATATATATATAAATTTCTGTTGCAATGCAAAGCCTTGCAGGACTTCATCTTGGAAATGCTGATTTGTGTGAGAACTCCCTTAATGCTGAAGTAACTTCAGTGAACATCAGCAGGTCTGTGGAAAAGGGTATGGATGGGCAGAGGTGGGCAAGGCACCATCCTCTCTTGTCACAGTTTAACAGGCATGGAGTGTTTTCAGGGATGGCAAACCCATTGTATCCCTGTCTAAGAGAATAGCTGAGAGATCCAAATATTCAGTCGAGTTGCTAAGAAACCTAAAGAATTTTAAAGTATGCAAGGTTATAAGGCTAATCTAAAGTTAGACTAATACTGTGTAGCATCCCCATGGCAACCAGGAGTGAACGGCATGTGTGGTGAAAGCAAGGAAAAAGACAGAATAATAATCAGCAATAAAACCTTGGCAGGGCTTATTGGGATTGTGTTATCAATGAGTTAAAGAATGCTGCTGGCCTGCTGAAGTTCATTGTCTGCTGGGGACACAGCTTCTCCTTGCTGGTCCAGAGCAAATGGTGGATGCCATTTCTAAAGTAAGGCTATGCTGGCCACCTCTGAAAGGGCCAAAAAAAGAGAAATTGACCTGAGCACATCCAGTGTAACAAAACACTCTTTATTATATAATATAAAGAAGAAATTTTCCATATCAGATCAATTTATTGTGCCACTCCTCTCTTTAAATTTCCTGGAGCCCTGATCTGTTTGCTGTGTTATTTCCTCTAAAGCACAGTCTGCTCAATTTTGCCAGTATTTGCACTGTCTTAAGTATGTGAACTATATCTGAAGCAGAACCTGGGTACAGAATTCAGTTTGAAAAATCAGCTTTCTCTAGTATTGTCTTACAGCACTGGGTTTTACCTGTTCATGTTCATGCTCTCACATAAGCAAGGGACAAGGCTCCTGTCTGAGGAGATGTTGTCTAAATACCCTGCAGACCAGTGGGTCAGTGACTTGAGGCTTCATGGCCACCACCACGGTCCAGCTCACATTTTCCAGCCTCAGCCTTGTAATTCAGCCACTAGTGCACATGAGCCACTGCAGTGTTTCCTGAGCAAAACTGTCCTGAGCGGTCAGTTTAAAAATGGCAATGCCCTACTCCTGAGGTTCACTCACTCAGAAAAGATCTGGTTTTTGGGTCTTTGAACCCAAGTTTATTTGAATGTTTTCATTACACTGAATGGTAAATTATAGCATTTTTGAACAGACTTCTCAATGCTAGATAACAACTGCCCTGACACTTCCCCTGAAATCTTCCTGGTTCTCTTCATGAGTCCTTGAGAAGACAACATTGGTAAATAACTGGAGAATATAACTGTGTACTGCAAAAATACTGAGGTGAATCTTTCTCACTCAGCCATCATCAGTCACATGCTTCTGTACTTTGGATTTCTGCAAACACTAAATTGCTACAGATTGATCCTCTCAGCTTGACCACCAGTGGTTGGATGGATGTGCATGAGGTTCATAAATATTCTTTGGATCAAACTAGTTAATGTTCTTTTGTGTTTCACAGCTGAGTGCCATTACAGAGTGGGGATCTGAGCTCCAGGTTGCCTTCTGGTTGCTTCTCACACCCTACTGGCACAGGACCTACATGGAAATGCTTTCTGTTCATCCTACCTGAGCTGTGGTACTTAGCAAGTTAAATCCTCATTTCTACTGAGATTACAAAGGCAAGCAAAACAGGCACTGTGTAATCACCACCTGCTCTGGAATGAATAAAATACAGTCTGTGAGAGTTATGGGTACTCCTGAGCATCTGAGGCATTAAGACGCCCATTTTTTGCTTGGTAAAAAAGGATCTCACACAAACAATTACAGCTAAAGACCATTTCCCAAGTTTCTGTTGTCATATAAGATTAGAATATCTTAGAAATTGAATTCTCTGATTAAATGTGGATTCTTCCAAGGCAGGCATCCACTTTAAACTCTCATTCAAAGTCTTTACAAGGTCGATCATTCATCTTAAGCACTGCATACAGTTGGTCAAAGAAATCACATTCCTGTTTTCATCAACTCATTGTATCTCCACCAAGTGTAATAGAGGGTCCCAAACACCTCTGTCACAGAGCTGTAGTATAGTTCTTTTCACTGTACTAAGTTCAAAGATAACGAGATGCCTTTCTAGCTAGAGATGGGGATATAGAGAATGCTTTATTTTCTGTTCTTCAAAACAAACAATGTTGCCAACAGCTCCAGACGGGGGTAATCTTGAAAATTTTTGGAAATTTGGAACCTAAGCAGGTTTGATAATGTTTTCCTGCCTTGGCTTCATGACACTGGAAGTTTAAAAGAAGAAACAACTGATCTGCTAGTATGACAATGGATTACTTGTTGAAGGTTACACAGTAAGACTGAGGCATAGTAGAGATCTGAATTCAGTTTTTGGGAGCCTATAGGTGTCATAGAATCATAGAATCAAATGCTTTGGGTTGGAACAGACCTTAAAGACCATCTACTTCCAGCCTCCTGCCATTCCCCACCCTCTAGACCAGGTTGCTCAGGGCCCCATCCAGGCTGGTCTTGAACACTTTCAGGGATGGGACAACCACAACTTCTCTGGGCAACCTGTGCCAGTGTCTCACCACCCCCTGAGTAAAGAATTGCTGTCTAATATCTAATTTAAATCTCTTCTCTTTTAGTTTGAAACCATTACTCTTTGTCTTGTCATTATTTGGCCATGTAAAAAAACACTTTCTCTTCTTCATAAGCCTCATATAAGTACTGAAAGGCTGCAATAAGATCTCCTTATCTCCAAACTGAACAACCCCATCTCTCTCAGCCTCTCTTCATAGGAGAGTTGTTCCAGCCTTCTGAGCATCCTCTTGGCCCTCCTCTGATGCCCAACAACTGCTCTGTCCTCTTCCTCACTGTGTTTCTCCCACTTCAATCCAATGACAGTTACATAACTTCTGTCCATTGGGAAAGATGTTCTTCCCATCAGATGAACTTTACACAGGCTCCAACTGACCTGGAGCTTCTTCGAAACGAAGGAAAAGAACAAATTGTGAAAATACTGAGTTCAACTCAAACCTCAAAGATGTCAGTAAAAGTCTTTCAGTGAGTTTCAGTGAGCTATGTATCAAGTCCACAATGTTTAAGCCATAAAACACTGTGACATTCACATTAGATAGTCAATGGTCTATGATGTCACATGTGAAAATCCGCTTTACATCATAAAATTAATCTATTCCATGATGACAGTCAAATATTTGTAATAACTAGAGAATCAAGGACTCATGAATTTTTACTAGTTCAGTCTTAAATGCTTTCTATGAAATTGTTTATCTTTTCTATTTTTAATCTACATTTCCTATGCCTCCAATTTAATTCATTTAATATGCTACTAATGCTGAGTGATCAAAATGCATACAGAAAAAAAAAATCAGCCATGAACTCATCAATGAAAGGACAAAAATCATTCCTGAATTCCTTAGTGAAAGTAAAAAGCATTATAAAACATTTGAATCAGGTTATTCGAAAAGACCTAATTTTAATGTAATTGAGTAATTTCACTATATTAAATAAATAATAATTGACTTTGAAAAGTGGCTAATTAAGCTGGCTGATTATAAATTTAAATTAAGAGAAGTTTCCATTACAATATTTCTGGGTAATTCCATTAATGTTTCAAGACTTGGGAAAAAAATGAAAAACAAAACAAAAAATTAAACCATCATGAAACTTTATTTGAAGTGTGAGGTAATAATCCAGTGACTGCTGCAAGTTTTCAGACAAATCTTACTGCTCCAGGTTGGGATCCTCTAGGATGCATACCAAAGGCTAATAAATGAGTGATTTACTACCCTTTAGGAATCTTCTTTAAATTTTGTTGGAAGACTAGAATGCTATTTTAAAAAGTTAACTTTAAAGTATTTCCAGCCTGGAAGCTTCATTGCCTGAAGATTTCATTTGTGGTGCACAGAACTGGTTATTAGGTGAAGAAACAACCTATTTCAAGCTTTTAGGACTGTTATCAAATTATTTCCAGCCTTTAGCTGGATCCCAACATTTTAAGCTTGCAATGATTTTCTAAATAAAAAATAAAAAAACCCCACAGTTCTGGTTTTAATATTTTTTCCTTTTTCATACATTTCCTTTCAATATATTAATTTGCCCAACATAACCACAAGCCATTAACAGGAGAAATGTCATTCCCCTGTGTGGCAATATCCTCTTCTTTTGCCTTTTCAAGAGACTTTTTACAGATTCATTATCTACCCATCCTTCTGTTTCCAGTGCACTTTACAGTATCTGGGTTTAAGGATTATTTTTCTTCCCATTTTTAAAGCATTTTCTTCTCAATTTGGAAGCTGCTGCTGCCACAAGCCATTCTTTCATTGAGCTGCATATCCCAGGTCTGAAATTCATCTTAGCATCTGTTCCCTGAAACTTGAGCAGATGGAAGAGTCCAGGAGTGACTACTTGTGCCAGCAAAAGGGAGCTTTGTCTTTCTGTGGTAAATGTTCTGCAAAAGGAAAACCTAACCCCAGACAAACTTGTCAGGAAACTTGCAGTAGTTAAGGGAAGGGATCTGTAAGTATATACAGTAGTAGTTATGTCTTTGGGTGGAAAATAAACAAGTTGATACTAGCTAAACTACAAAGCAACTATATTTTCAAGTGTATTTATGACTGTATTGAGTAATTTTCCTTTAATTATCTTCTGATTGTCTGTATGATCACCTTAAGTTTTTGTCAGGTGCCCTTGGACAGCTCCTGAGTAAGAGACAAGTAGAAAACCTAAACCAATTTTCAGGAAAATCCAATTAAAATATGCAGTGACTCTATAAATATAAAAGGACAATCCAGTGCAAAGGTATGCAAGGACACTGGATACCCTGTAAGATGGAGAGAAAAGAAATTCAATATTTCATCTATTTCTTTGGTCTTTCTTGCAAACTAGCGACTCTGGAACCTCCAGAGAAAGATGTACCTTCTTTGCACCAGATACTTGGGTGCTGAATTGTGTCTTCTATTGCATGGTGTCTTCTGAAGGTCTCTTTGGGATGACTTAACCCCAATACCACTTAAAATGTGGTTCTCTGTTTTTTAAATTCATTGAATAGGAATCTATGGTGCCTGAGACCCAACCAGAACTCCTCAGTCATTGTGAGATGCCTGGCTGCTGAGATGAGTAGAATAAGGGACATCAGTTTTATTGATGAAAGCACTGCTTGAGGAAGAGCAGCTTTAGCTACATAATATTACATTTCAGCTATTCAAATTTCCTGTGTTTCTTTCAGAAGGAGTGCAGCATTAGTCTTCGCATGGAGGCTAATTCTGAATGCTGGGAGTGGAAGTCTTGGTAAGAGTGATTTGTCTAATTGATGAGAGCATAGTCACTTTAAAGTCTCTCAAGAGTGCATTTCTTTTAATGGTTATTTTTTCAATTGTGCACATAGAAAAATAACATTGATTTTATATCATGCACAATATAGCATAATAATATATCAACAAATATCTCCTGTAAAACACAATACCTCTACTTCCTGACTGAGCCATTGACAATACCATTCAATTCAGGATTTAATTCTCCCCATGATGTACTCCTTGCATTTCTTGACTTCTTATCATCTTGCCTTTACAGTTTTCACTGATTTATTCTGTTCTTGCTTTGTAGTGAAATAAGCATAATGCCAACTTTTTATTGACTGATAAGCTTTCCATCTCTCCTGACTCTCCCCATAGGTGAGGACACTGCCCAAGAGGAGCTCCTGGAGGTGGACAGCCCTCACCTCACGGAGTAAGTGATTGCACACTGGGTTGGTGGGTTACCCTTCTAAAACTTAGGAATCTTGAGGTCATGGGTGTAGTAGTAATTCCATTTGACATCCTGAATCTGTAATCCATCAATGCTGACAGATCTTTAAATGGTTTTTTAAATTAAATTTCATTTGAGTGCATTTTTTGGCTCACTTAATTTATGAGTCTCCGTGACAGAAGTCACCAGCAATTTTTAAAAATAGTATGAATTGACTTATTTTGATCAGAAAGAGCCCAATGACTTAGGATGTTCTGGAAAATAGAGAAGGGAAATGTTGTTTATATTATAAAGAACTAAAAAATATCCCGGTCCCATTAACAGGATTTTGCTATTAAAATAATAACTTATTCAGAGACACTTTGCATTCCTAGCTGAGCAATTAGACCCGGCTTCTGGAAGCTGTGCTTTAATTCAGCTGTTGTGTTGACTTGCATTGGGAGTTCAAAAAAATTATCGACTTTTATGTGTAGACAAAACAAGATTAAAAAGTTCAGTAGAAGCACTAAGATTTTTCCATAGTTCTACTAATATAAGGTTCTTATTTTCTGACTGGTCACATTGAGATAATCACGTCATTTTCTGCCTGGATTTGTCCAGCTCTCTGCATTTATTCAGGCTATGTTAATTTCATCCTTGTTAAAAAGTGACATATATGAGTAGCTTTAAGAAAACAAGGTATTTCCCTTACACTCTGAATAATGAAAGATTTTCTGCCCACTGAATTTCATACCTTTTAGCACTGTAAAAGGATGTTATTTTAATTTTTTCTAAGCAAAACTTATATTTTATTTTTTAACTTCATCCAATAAATTTTTAAAGAAACCGTATTCTTACAGTTTTCATCTAGTAGGAAAATACCATTCCTACGCCACCTTCCATTTATAAACTTCTAGCTCTGTTATCCTTGGACAGGGGAAAATATACCTTTTATGGTCATCCACATAAGGAAAGACAAAAATAATTGTTCACATGGACGCACATGGAGGAAAAATCTTCAGTGACAGAAACGATTTTTTCTTTACTTCAACAACATTTAAAATAATGTGAGATGAATTCCACCATGGCTGCTTTCATTCAGCCCATTGCAGTACAGCATGATTAGCCACCTCAGATTTACCAAACAAAAGTTATGCCACAGTAAACTGGTCACCTTCCACAACAAAATTTTGCCTTCTTTTGACATGGGGAGAATAGTGACTGTTTTACCATGGACAGCAAAGCATCCCACACTGACTCCCACAGTCTTCTAGACAAACTGGCAACACACAGACATGAAATGGTCTGTTTCATGGGCAGGAAAATTCTAATAGGAATGGGGAGCAATGTCTTTACTCAGGCTGGCAGTCTGCCACAAGTGGGGTCCCCCAGGGATTGATACTGTGCTCCACACTTTACAACACATTCCCAAATGATCTGGATGGCAGGATTGAAAGTGCTCTCATCAAATGCTCTGATGACACCAAGCTGGGTGTAGAGAAGGATACATCAGAGGGAAGAAATCTGACTGAGAGACCTGGAAAGGCTGGAAGAGTGTGTTAGGGAGAACTGTATGAAGTGTAACAAAGACAAGTGCAGATTCCTGCCCCTGGGGTGACATAACCAAAGAGCCCTTGTGTGTATGGAGAGCAGCCTTGCAGAAAGGGGCCCTGGGGCCTGGTGGACGAGAGGCTAAACACATGTCAGCAGTGAAGCTGCTGCAGTAATGAAGGTAAAGAAAGAAAATGAAGGTAAATGAAGATGAATAGGATCCTGGGCTGCATTCACAGGAATAAAGATGTATTTGTCAGGTCTGGAGTACAGCTCTTGCTCCCACAATTCACAAAAGACACGGACAGACTGAAGAACATCCAAAGACAGGCTGTGAAGATGATCAAAGGGCTGGAGAGCCCCCTCTGTGAGGAAAGACTGATGGAGTTATCTTTTATCTTTGAGAAGAGCTGGCTCAGGGATGACATCATCACAGTATTCCAGTACTTAAAAGGGCACCTAGAAAAAGGGTGAAGGTTCTGTGCTCACAGGGAGTCACAAGGAGAGGACAAGGAGCAACGGGGACAAGTTGCACAGAGGTTTAATCTCAACATAGGAAGTGAACATTTTACAGTGGGAACAATGAATCACTGGAACAACCTCTCCAGGGATGTGGCTGGGTTCATATCACTGGTGGTTTTCAAAATGTGACTGGATGGTGTGCTAGATGATCTCACCTAGGCTCCCTTTTCCATGAAAGTTTGGATGAGGTGATCTTCCAAGATCTCTTCCTACCTGGGCTATTTTATTATTGTTTAATATGGTCTTGCCTCACCCCTCACATGGGTGATTAAAAATGAAATTCTGACCTACTGTTGTAGAATATAAGCACACCCAGTTGTGCACATCTCAGCTGATGAACAGTAAGATACCACACCTGGACCTTAAAAGAAAATCTTGCAGCTGTAGGACAGATCTAGGTATCCTTAATGAATTTTGCCAGACCATTTTTCTATAAGAAGCCAGTGGCTGCTTTCTGGAGTCATTTCACTTAGTAGGAATAAGGACTGAAATGAAAATTCTGAAGATCAATAAAAACATTTTAGAACAAAAGGAGAAGGCTCAAACTTTCCTAACCATTCCACATCTGAACAGGCTCTATACTGCTCATACTAACAGAAAATAAGCAGAGATAACTGAAAAAACAGATGAAGCAATTGAAAAAAGCATACTCATAGCAATTTTCCCACACAATTTTAATGTAAGAAAGAATCTTATCTATGTACTCAGCTGGGTTGCTCCCAGTACATATAAGCATGGGCAGTGAACTGCATTTTGTGCTACAGATGGCTTCTACAATTTTGACTATTTGAAGTATCATATTGTCCTGTGTCACTGAGTCTCCAGGGTCCCCAACCTGTTCTTTTTTTTTGATATATAACAGAGAACATTTTCCCCTTCATTTAACTCATGGAAAAAAAATCTTGCACCAGGAGCTCTGTGAAGCTGAATTAATTTGTGTCGGTGGAGCACTGTGAAGCACTGTGGGGAGACATCTCTTAAAATTGCAAAATACTTTTGCTGTTACAGTCAAACTCTCAGTGGAGTGATATGAAAAGAATGTTAAGTGTGAAAAAAATGTGCAGTTTGTGAATGGTGCAGACGTTTACTGACTGTGGTGAGCAAATGCTGGTGTTTACTTCATCCACTCAGCTACAGAAACAGTCACTCAGCACTAATTGCAGCTTTGCTGCTTGGCAAACAGGTGTGCTGAGACCTTCTTAAAATTCAGGAAAGAGGGCGGCATGGAAAGAGAGTTTATTTCTTTGGTGCTGACGTTTTGCTGTACTGGATCTCACAGTGTAATGGCATACTGTGAAATGATTAAGTGGAAATTAGCATGTTTGCTCCTTTTTGAATAAATACAATTTCACGGTTTTGCCTGTTTCTGTGGGTCGCTTCTTCCTCAAGGTTTGAAGCAAACTGCTTCAAGGTTTTTTTGGCCTAATGGGCTTTGGTCAGGCTTTTTAGCACAAGGTAAGGTACAACACTGGCAGTAGTTTTCAGGGTCTGGATCCAGAGCTAGGGTGGGATTTGTGTCCAGATAACTCTTGGTCATTTTTCAAAAAAAACCCAACAAACAAACAAAAAAACTCCAAACAAAACAAAAACCACAAACAAACAAACAAACAAACCCCACAAGAAAACATACAAAAAGACAAAAAATCTGGTACTGAAATTGGTTAACAGTGAGCAAGACCAAGACACCAATATCTCACCTACAACAAAGAACACTTTAGACATTGGGGATATAAAACATTGCAGGATACTCAGCCCAGAGTACTTTTGCTTATAAAGAGATTGGTACCAAGCATCGATTACCCTGATGTGCTTGATAACCCCTATGAGATGTGACTCTACAGGGCACTGGAGAATCCCAGGTGACAAGGCTGCACTCAGGGCTGTTCTGGCCTGAGCTGGAAGGAGGTGATAAAAGTGCAGGAGTCCTTCTGTTCACAGCCCTTTGTGTTCACAAGGTAAAGGCTCCTACCAATCCTCTTTGGTACCTGTGACCACAATTGTATGGCCCCCATGGACCGGGGACATGACAGCCTGTGACATCCCTTCACAGGGTTCATATAAAATAACTGATAAAAGCAAATTTATTGTAATTTGGATCAACTGAAATACTGCTATGGTTTTATGAGTGAAAAATGAGTGAACTGTAATGATCTGTAAACACTCTTACATGATCTGTAAACATTCCCACCTTTACTAACAGAAGAAATGAGCCTAAGTTTTTCCCTTTAATGAAATCTGTGTTATTTATCTTACCGTCTTTGGCTGGACATTGTCCTAAAACACAATAGGGCAAGGTCATCTTTCACAGATTCTCTAAGTGGGCTGGGAGCTGCCACTGAACTAATGACTAATTTTCTCTAGCTGCAGAACATAGACAGAAACAGCAGGTGTTTATTTTTTTCCTCCTTCTGATGTATCATTTAGGAAGGAATATATGTAGAAATAATGAGAAAATAATGAAAAGATAAATTCTTTGGGCATGAGGAGTTTATCTTGTGACAAGCTGGTGAAGAGTAACAGAAGCATCAAAACTTTCAGAGCAACCACAGTTTACAGAGCAGTTAAAATGAGACAAAGATTTTCTTTCACAGTCTTTAACTACAATAAATATCATTATCCAACACCCTCCCGAAATGATTCTGCCATTTGCCCTACAATTGAGAAAGAATGGAAGGAATCCTAGATGAGAGAGGGGACATTCATATTTTCAACTCTAAAACAGTACTTCTCCAGGCACAGATAGCTGTATCCTACATTTCTTCCCAGGTTTAGTGTTAACAATATGCTAAAAATCCTACCAGATAATATTTTCATTAGGGACAAAAGCTGTGTATGGATTTACAGGTTCAGCTTCCTGCATCTTACAATCAAGCCCTGTAGAACACAGTAAAAATGTCATGGAATTATGGAATTGTAGAATGGTTTGCGTTGGAAAGGACCTTAAGGATCATCTAATCCAACCACTCTGCCATGGCCAGGGACACCTTCCACTAGACCTGGTTGCTCAAAGCCTCATCCAACCTGGCATTAAACACCTCCAGGGATGGCGCATCCACATCTTCCCTGGGTAACCAGTGGCAGTGCATCACCACCCTCACAGTAAAGAATTTCTTCCCACTATTCAATTTAAACCTACCCTCCTGCACTTTGAAGCCATTGCCCCCTGTCCTACCAGCTCAGTTTAGGCAGCTCACTTCACATTTTGTGGATGTACTTGCTGTGTACAGCTTCTGACCCCTCAGCCCTCAGCAAACACAATCTCTGCATCTTCCCTGCTTCTGCAGAAACCTCAGAAGAGCTGAAAGCTTGGAAAAATTGCCTTTCCTCTTAAATGTGCTCCTGGGTCATGGTGGTTTACACTGTTTCTAATCCCTAGATGGTAATTTCTTTTCCTAGGTGGAAAAACTTCAGTGCTTAAATTGACAGATGTGTTGTTTGTTGCCCTTCTCGTTGCTGTTACCTTTTGTTTATGAGCTGGGATGCCAAACTTCCAACCTCATTTCTCATGCATTCTCTGCATCATTAACTATTTAAATTTCCTCTGCTTGGACGGCTGTTACTTCTCTCCAGCAATTCCCTCCAACGTGGCTGTGTTAAAATGCAGAAGCTGTTACACAATCACAATAGAAAAAAGACCAGATGGCATCAATAACTGCTAATATACCCCCATGTTTATGCTCCAGCACGTGTCTGATGGATGGGATAAGTGCTAGTCACTGGTATTCTGTTTTGTGTCATTGTTTGCTGAATTGTTTTTTTTTTATTTTAATTAACCATATGCTCCCTAGGAAGCCTTGAAAGCATTTAACATGGCTCCCCAAAATACACATGCATTGCACCTTAAAAATGGACAGCATTTTAAAACATAACCCCTTTTTCTTTGTAAAAAAGAAAATATTGTAGGAAAAGAAACTGAACTACTTTCTCTCCTGAGTTTCTATTCCTGTTTTTCCCCCAGCTGCTTTCTAATGAAGAGCCATCCTTTCACATATTTATTGGGTTTTAAGCTGCACAGTCTCTAAAGGTGTGGGTTTGCTATACGTTTTTTTTAATCCAAACACCAGAATAATTATCAATATGACCAGACAACAGAGTCACTTTCATTGTTCAATCTCTTAAGACTCCTGGCACCCCTTAGATGTTTGTGAAAGCAGTGCAGCACACAGACTGTCACACACTGATCTCTGTGCAGTCAATGAAAAGAAGCAGTCACATCCCTGAAATCTGGAATCCATAGTAAATGACTAAATAGGCTATCCTAGTTATGCTTTTCCATCATTCATGCAGTCAGCTTTCATCTGGCAGCCTTAGGTAGCAGGTTTCTGGATTTGCCCCCTCATCTCACTTACTATTTTCTCTCACATGTACTCAAAGCAGAGAGGTGACACTCATGACAGAGGAATGGTTTCTGGGGTTTGTGACTATAGGTGATTCTTAGAGGGAAGGGATCATGTTGATCAGTTGATCGTGCCAGGGAGAAAGTAAATTTTATGCAGGCTTTACTGATAGTTTTATTCTAACAAAAGCATTAGAACAGTCTGGTTTTCACCAGCTTAATGGGAATTCAAAAAGTATCCTAAATCATAGAATACCTTAAGTTGGAAGGGACTCACAAATATCATCAAGGCCAGTTCCTGGCCCTGCACAGGACAGACACAAGAATCACATCACATACCTGAGAGCATTGTCCAAACACTCCTTGCACTCTGTCAGGCTTGGTGCTGTGACCACCTCCTCTATTCCAGAGTGTGTTATTTTCATTTTACCGTGGCTTTTAGGGCAGGATTTGTATTCCTTAGCTTCCAAAACTTACCTGACTAAATTAGCTATCCAGCAATGTAAGCATTGACATCTGAGAAAGTTTCTTGTGTTCCTATTATAGTTAATAGAAAAGAAGTCCACAGAGGCAGCAAAGCATAGGGTGAGTCATTTAACCAAACATAGGTATCGACTTTAAGATGACATAAATCACACCCTATTCTTCATTGATCATCTAGAAATCCAAAGGCAACTTTTAAAGATGCTTCTGCCACCTTACATTGTCTCATATGGTAGCTTAATTAGCGTGCTTTGCCTCCCACCTTAGTTTCTTGACTTGTGAAAGTGAGATTGTACAATCAGCCACCCAATTTGCGAGAGATGAAGATAATGAGTTCATGTTTGTACAGTGCTGAGGAAATATTATATCCAACAAGCTGTGCCTTAACGATATAGTCTTAACCCATACTGATGAAGACATACTGTTTACATAGAGACAGCAAGAGAGCCATAAGCTCTGGTTCTGCTGGCAGCCCTTCAGGGTTTCTACATGGCTTTCAACATTAGGTATTTTGTAAATAGGAACATTAGGGCAGATATGTTGGAAAACTCGCCTAGAGTAAAGCAGAACGTTAGCAACTGAGCTGGGATAGTGAGGTTTGTTTTTTTTTTTTTTTTTTTTGTGTGTGTGTGTGTGTATAGCTCTGGTGACAATTGCTAATTGTCAGCTATAATGTAGCTCTGTTTTCCTGTGATTCTCTAATTTACTCCTGAGGGAATACAGATGATTCTTATGTGACATTTCTGTTGCCTATCAAAAGTCTTAGAAATGCCTGATATTTCAGGATGAAAGGAGAGATAAATATTATTAATTTCCATTGCAAGTAAGATAATTTGTTCCAAAATTTCTGCAGGGTTCATGTATCTAGTGAGTCAGGGTGTTTCATAACTCATCAGATTTTCAGCTGATATTTTATAGCTTTCCCATGTCAGAAGGAATAACTGATTGTGGTTGGTAAAAGCATGGATCAGTGCAGAATCATTGCTACCCTGTATATTATACAAATATCTTAAAACCAATCTTGGCTACAGTATTTCATCAAGGCAGCTGAGTATGATAAATCAGTAACAGTTGAAATCTGTGGTATCAAGACACAAAAGTTGTTCACTTATTCTCCTGGCAAAATTTGCCACAGCAGTTAATTTAACTGCTGTGGCAAATTTTGCCAGGAGAATAAGTGAACAACCATGTCCTTCAAGGTGGAGTAAAATACTGTAGACATGAGCCAATCTCTGAGGTGGTAAAGTCAAATTATAAAACTTTACATATAGCCATGTATATAAAAGATGACTTGATGGCATAATCCTTGTAGAAGAGTAAAACTACCAACATAGATCTAATCTATTAAGTAGCAGTCTGATTTTCCCTTCTCCTCCCTGAAGTAATAATGAAAATTACAGTCAGAAAAGCTAAACAACACAACCACATACAGCTCTCATGAAATAAAGAATGGCAATCAGNAAAAAAAAAAAAAAACAAAAAAACCCCAACCAAAGAAAAATACCAAACCCAAAGGGAAATGTAGGCCTATTCCTTATCTGAAAATAACTAATAACAAAAGAACAAGAAAATTTAATATTCAGTATTCAAATACTAGTTACGTGGCATTGGGTTATTAAATCTACTATTTTTTAATAGTAATTTAAGAGTCCAATATAGAATAAGAAAAAATAGATTAAGGAATTTTTCAGGAAATAGGTGTGTTCAGCACAACAGTAATAGTCTGCACCCAGTAATGAGTGGTGTCCCTCAAAAGTACATACTGGGACCTGAATTAATTAATATATTCATCAGTGACATAGTGAGTGGGGTCAAGTGCTCCATCACCAAGGTTACAGAGCACCAAGCTGAGTGGTGCAGCCTGAGGGAATGGATTCACCACAGGGACCTGGACAGCTCTGAGGAGTGGGACCATGAAAAAACCTCATGAAGTTCAACAAGGCCAAGGGCCAGGTGCTGCACCTGGGTTGGAACAATCCAGAAACAGACTGGAGGATGAAGGGCTTGAGACCAACCCTGCAGAGGAGGACTTGGGGGTGCTGGTGGATGCAAAATTAGAGGTGCACTGCCAGGGTGCACTCACAGACCAGAAAACCAGCCACAACCTGGGCTGCATTAAACAAAGCATGGGCAACAGATCAAGAGAGGTGATTCTGCCTCTCTATTCCACTTTTCTGAGAGCCCACCTGGTGTAATGTGTCCAGCTATAGGACCCCCAACATCCCGTTGGAGAAAGTTCCGAGGAAGCCATGAAGATGCTCAGAGGGGTGGAGCACCTCTCTGGAAAAGACAGGCTTGGGTTTGCCCAGCCTGGAGGAGAGAAGGCTCCAGGGTGGCCTTATTTTGGCTTTTCAGTATACAAAGGGGGCTTGTAAGAAAGTGAGATTTTTACCAAGGCCTCTAGTTACAGGACAAGAGGACACAGTTTTAAACTGAAAGAGGGCAGGCTTAGATTAGACGTAAGGAAGAACTTTTTAATAATGAGGATGGCAACACAGTGGAACAGGTTATCCAAGAAAATTGTGGATGTCCCACCATCAGAACGGTTCAAGGTCATGTTGAATAGGGTTTTGAGAACCTTGGTCTAGCGACAGATGTCCCTGACAGAGAGGATTTGAACTAGGTGATCCTTGAAAGTCTCTTCCAATTCTGATCATTCTGTGATTCTAACATTGATTACTGCTACAGAAAGCAATTTCTATTTTGAAATTATCTTCCATGTATAACATATTGAAAACATCAGTCATCATTATTCCACTATAATTAGTAGTAGGGGAGGATGAACTAGCAATCAGTCACTGACTTTGGGTGCTACAAATATTTCTGACATATTTGGGAGACTGCAAGAGATACAAAAAAATCCTGCAAAACAGGATAGCAAGAATGTGGTAAGCATGACCTACGAGAGAATCAGAAAGAAGTGAGATTATGAGAAAGTATACAACAGTCCTCAAATGTGCAAAAAAATTTTATTTCATGTTCTCTATGAAAGAAAAGAGGAAATCCGTAATAATTTGTAAGAAGAATGACTTTAGCTACAGAATGGCATGCGGATGGTGACATGGAGTTACAAAGGTGCCATCTCCGTCACAGGATGTCTCCAAAAATGCACCAGACAAGGTCAGAATATCTAAACAAGAAGATTGTCTGAACAGTCACTCAGGGACCCAGCAGTTACAGCTCTGTTCCCCAAATACATTCTCACTGTCTCCTGTGGAGAGAGCAGAGAGGGCAGGAGCTAACAGATGGGCTCGGCTCATGAGAAGCTATAACTGGATCCTATACAGATTATCTGAGTTATACAAATGGATCATTTTGAAAACTCTCTTATTGCCCTGTTCATAGAGGAGCTAATGTGGAGGTTATCATAGACAGCCTCATTGTGTGAAAGGCACTAACAAAGGAGGTTGGATTAGCCTGTGTTTGGAACATCCCTTCAACTGCTATCCAGATGCTTCTCCTATAACACACGGAACAGGAAAATATCATGGGTACATTCTGTCTGTAAGTAGGAGTAACTGACTGAAGTACTTTGCTCACTCAGATTTTTTAAAGACAGGTTTTCACAGACATTAGTGTAAGTTTGACAAAGAGTTGACATTAATTTGTGATAGAACAGGACATTTTTTATGGGAATATATTTATCTTGTTTCAATTAATGGCTCCTGAAGAAGGTGTATCTTCAGCTAGTTATTCAGCCCTTATTTTCCCTCCAAGCATTATGCTCCACCTCAGAGTCAGTGTCTGACTCCTTGCATGTCCTTGGAAGCTTCTGCAAGTTTCCATCAGTTATCAGATTGCCCTGCCTGGTGTAGCACCCTCCTCACCAGAGCCCATTCCTGCTCACCTCTGCCCCAATCCACCTCTCTTTCAGGTCACTTCTCTGCCTTTAAGCACAAACAAACACAAAACACAGCCATCCTTCCCTTGCTGTCTCCCAGCCTCCAGAAACCAGGGATGCAGAAGTGGCTAATTGAGTGTGGCATCTTGCTGGACTTGAATGGCATTGAGGAAAAGCGAGTGTGATTCAGCTAAAGGCTATGTGGGTATGTCAGCAATTACAAAACCCCAACTGGACAGCACAGGAGTGTGAAATGATGCTTCTTTAAAAAGTGAGGCCCTTGAGGTTTAGCAACACATTCATTAAATGCGCTGGTGCCCAGAAGTTATTTTGGTTTCAAGCCTTTGACCAGAATGAGGTCACTCTACATTTGCTTCCCTGTTAAAGGAATTTGTTAATCTTGAAATATTTATGCTGAGCTTTAACAGTGCTGCTTCTTTAGGGGCTGCTGCTTTTCTGGCACAATACTTTTTCCATGCTTTATTTCTATGAGGTAAATGTATCAGGAGAAACCAACTGTGGACCTGGCTATTTGTGCAGGAGAACACATGGGATCAAACCCAGTATCTCTGCCTCTCACACATCTACAGGAGGCTGCTCCCAATTTTCCACCCATAATTTCTTCTACCTAAGACCATGAATAAAATCTCTTCCCATGTGTTTCCTGGAAGACTGTATATGAAGATTTAAATAAATTATTTTAAACATCTTAAGGTGTTCAAAGAGATGCAAGCTGGATCTACTTTCTAGAATGCCTTCACCTGAAACAGAGCTCACCTTCATTGAGAAAAGACCCTTTAAAAACCAAAAAAAAAATTACCAAATTGATATATATATGTATATGAATTTGAAGAAGTAAGAAAGAGACTAGATGCAATAAAATTCTGCCTTGTTTCCTTAGGAGAAGATAGAAAAAAATAGTATTGAGATCAGTGACAGCTCCTTGAGGGAGCTGGTGACATATTTTGGAAGGATGTGTGGAAACAGACAATGTAAAAGGCTGTGGAAGACAGGTTTTATGAATAAAAAGAAGCATCAAATTCCACTTTTGACACATACCTTCTAAAGTTCTGCAAGTTTGTGGCTCTCAAATTGGCCAAGAATAGACAGTCATACTGACAGGTCTCAAATGGTCAATTTGAAAAACTGCTTCAAATCTACTTCCTGTGGTATGAGATCCCCATCAGACCCAGCTACACCTTTTATAAAATATTTATTGCTTTTCTGTTGAAGACTAGTGCAGCAGCTTATAACTTCAGTACTGGATGAGGAATTCAGAGTGCTTCACACTAACTAAGTTAGCTTCCCTTTTGCCTAAAGCAATAAATGTAATAAAATATACTGGATGAGATATATATTCTAAGTTCCACCGTGGTTTTGTGTTGCAGTGTGCATTTCGGGTTTTCTAAAGTTCTGTATATCTTGTTATACGTTTATAATGGTTTGTTCGTACACCCCCATCCCCAAATCCCCTGATGGTGTTTCCCTTGTGATAGGCCTTGTCAATCACCTTGTAAGATCTGGAAGATTCTGGGGGAAAAGCCCCAGGATTCAGCAAGGTACCCTGGTACCACCTTCTTTCATTGTTCTGTTAAGTTTCCCCATTCTGGGTCACACCCTCCCTCCCCTGGGATTGGTTCTAAGTTCTCCCCTGCTCAGGGTACGCCCCCTGTACTCAAGTTGAGGACAGAGGGGCTGCTCCTCACTCTTCTGCACATGGGAGGTATCCGGGTGGAATAAAGCCAGGTGAAACCCAAGCAGAGTCCACTCTTTCTTCCACACCATCGATCACGCTTCAGCCTGAGGTTCAGACACACCAAACCTTCCTTATAGAGTTGCCAGAGAGCGAGCTAGCCGGTGAAGCAGCTCCAGGACACAACTATAGTTTTGTGACTTGAAGTTACAATTTTCAAGGGCTGGGTAAGGTTTAATCACTAAGTGAGACCTTATCACACAAACTCAGCAATAAGACAGTTGCAGATCTCAGATGAAAACTTTTAAAAGGCACTTTAATTCATATGAAAAGAATGATTTCCCTAATCAAGAGAAACTATAGGCATGTCTCCTAACATAATCATCATCAGCTGCCCGATCAGAATGTGCTTTCCTGGAACACTGTTCCTCCCATCAGGTGCTGTTACGTGGAGATCGGAGGAGAACATCACTAAGGAGCAGCTGCTCATCGCCTGATTGCTCATTCTGCAATAGCCCTCACTAACAGGAGCTCCTCTCCTGTTTGGAGATCCACAGGTACAAAGTAAAAAACACCACTTTCTTCTCAGAACTGAAACTCCTCATGGCAAAATCAGAGCGACTCATACCTACTTCAGACCCTAGGGGTGAATTCCTGGCCTAAATAAAATCAAGAATAAAATGTACTTGCAGCATCTTGAAGCAACAGGAGACCTTTCATGGAATTCAGTTGGCTGTGATTAAATGGAGAAAACAAGCCTCATTAGGTAGATAAAAAACGTAAGTGCTGAACAGGAAGACAGCCCACCTGTCACAGCTGGGTGTTTTAGCACAGGGCAGCTACACACACGGAGCAGTGCTCAGCACAGCTGTGCAAAGTGCTCAGCAAAGCTCTTCCATGAAATTTTATGGAAGGGATAAGGTAGAAGTTAAAGTGTTCTGAGGCAGGAAACAAAAGGGAACTGCCTTCTGTAGAGAAGAGAAATGTCTTGCTGATCAAAACTGACCACAGACAAAGCAGCTGCGTCCTTACAGAAAGATTACACCTCTAGGAAATGGCCTGCTCTCTCCACACATGCCATTTGATCCTTTGCCCACTGTTGCCATGACTGGAATAAAGATGTGATTGTTGAAAAACACCTTTACCACCCTGATATGGTCCAGAGGCAGATTATGGGGGTGAAAGCTCTACACCAAGTCCTGTCAGAGGCCTCTACAATCTCATGGCAATTAACCCTGCCCAGGGGTATCTCCTCTGCTCAGCTCCAGCTACTCCTCTCCAATTGCCAGTGAGGCATTGCCAAAGGCCACTCTCACCTGCTCCTGTGACCTGGCAGCTGCCCAAGGGTTCTGCTGTTTGCAGGGGTCAGCAATGTAGGGTAAATATGGTGTAATGTGGTGTAAGTATATGGTAAATGTGGTGTAACTCTCTGGTAAGGGTATGGTAAATGTGGTGTGAATGGGGTGTAAGTGTATGGTAAAGGTGATGTAACTGGTAAATGTGGTGGCACTGGGGACAGGGCGCACAGGGCACACACCTTCTCAGCACAAATCCAGAGCTCACCAGTCATCATTTTTCTTGCCCAGGCTAACTGGAGGACATTTCAATGGCCAGGCAGTAAGCAGCCAAAAAGACGGAGGAAAAACTGCTGAAAAAAAGAAACTGCTTCCCTAGGAAGGCAGACTGATTTGCCATTTTGCAAAGCTTGAGCATCTAAACCAAAAAATGCAATTGTTTTTATCTTGATTTTGGGAAAACAAGTCAATAATGTAATTTTTCATTAAACTTACCTCCATCTGAGCACCTGTCGTCCCCACCCCTTCTTCTGTTTTTGCCACCATCACCTTCCTGTCCTCATCTGTCTGAGAAACATTCTCATCTGAGGTCTTCTCTTCCTTTATCCATACGGCACTGAATACTCCACAGCCCATATTTCTCTTAGACTGAGTAAAATTTGCATGTTTATAGTAAACAAAAACCAAAGCAAAACAAAACAAACAAAAACCCAAACAACCCCCCTCCCCCCCCCNAAAAAGCCATCCACAAGTTTTCATGGCTCAGAGCTCAAAAAATTATTGCTTCTGGAGTAAAATTCTACTGAGAAGGCTGAGAACTCAGGAAAGGCCAGGGGATCACAAGTAATTGTGTTACAGCTACTTAATGAGCTCCCAGTCACCTGCCAAATCATAGTAAAATTTGATATTTATTTTCATATGCTATCACCACCTACTGTGTGAAATACATTCTCTGAAATCACTATTTGACTTAAGTAGTTAGACCACTTGCAGATAACTGTTAATACTCTGAGGATATTTATTTACAATCAGGTCTCTCTTCATTTAAAATGCATATATGAGAAGCAATAGCAAAACATTGCTAGATGATTCACATTGTTTCTCTCTGCTTTTCATGAAGGCCTCGGCAAATAACAGAGGAAATTATCAGTAAATTTCCCATAAGAATTTGAAATGAACTTGTTTCATCTGTGCTTATGCAAGTTTCATTTTCCTTTCTGCAAATATGCAAGTAATTGCTTTTTATTGTCCATGGAAAGTGAATTTAGAGATGCAGTTTTTACATGACAGTATTTGTGCTGGTAATGATAGTGTACATTCCGTAGCAGCTTGAGAAAGAAATGTGAGTTACCTGAGACAGCAGCACACCTAAGTCTTTGAATATCCCAAATCAGCCTGTAAAGTTAAATATCAGTTAAAATAGTCATTAATTAAGCTATCGTAGCAAGTTCATTGGAGAAAGTGAGAATCTGTCTTTCTGTATTCTAAACCCAGAAAATAAGTCACTAAATTAACGTATCATTCATGTGCATTTCTCTTCATATGTAATTGCTGCGCTCTTTACATGTCTTTTTTATGCAGGAGGGTCTAATGACTGTGAATAGATAATACACTCTTGGGGGAAAGATTACATGGTTTCAGACTTGACTTCCTTGATTATAGAAAGAGGTGGCAGATTAAACTTTATGGGCTGTCACTCCTTCACTTTATGTGGGTCAACACCTTAATGACATTTTCCCAGGCACTGGTATCAAAGGCATGGAGCATTTGGGAGAGAAAATTGCTCTGAGACATGAATTCATGTAAAGTGCAGTGGCATTTATGAGAGGGGCAAGTCAGATCCCATCCAATATCACACTTCCTTGATCCGAGGTGAGAGAGGCACTATGGTTTGACTATGCAGGAGCTGTGCCCAACTTACAGGTGAGGAATGTGTCACCTCTTCTGCTCCTGTTTTCACCAAGCCTCATGGCCTGACGGGTCCCTGGGAGTTTGTTTGCCTTGCTGAATTTCCTGGACAGTGGTTCACACAGGCATACTTAAGAAACAAATTTAAAAACCCGAGACAGACAAAGTAATTCTAGAAGGATATTACTGCTCAGGGAACATCATTACAATTTTGTCTTCATGAAATTACTGACCTATATAATTTATACTCAGAAGTGTGAGTGATATTGTAGATGACCCATCTCCCATTAGATCCCAGCAATGGAGCTTGGCATCTTTTTAAGCTGATGCATTAGTATGTGTCACATTCAGACAGCCATCTGAAATTACTAGCTGTGATTAATATAATTAATTATATACATTATGTGTGCCCAAATTTTGGTAGGACCCTTTCAGAGGGTGAGATAATTTGATATATTAGCTGGAAAACATCCAGGCAGTTTATATCTAAAATGATTAGGAAGTATTAAAACACATTTCCTGCTTTCATAAATAATTCTGCAATGAGGTTGTAGAAAAACAATGAAGTTTACAAGTAATAATCAAAGCAATGTTAAAGCTGTTGATAATTGCAATGCAAATAGAACCTGGAAACATTTTCTGGTAAAGAGCTTTTGTCATGACAGAGCAATACAGCTTTGAGGACTGACTCTATTCACTAACTGAGGAAACAATTTGGTCAAAGGAAAAGATGATCCTTTGGTGGACATGACACAATATTGCCCATCAGTGCTTTTACTTCTTAAAATGGCTTTTTGTTTCAAAAGTGAATAAGCGACCTTAAAAGGCTAACTAAACCCAAATAAAAATTATACCTTTCCTTGTGATCAGTCTTTACTTTGTGACACAAAAAGGAACCAAAGCATGGATTTGTTCAATAAAATCCTGTCAGCTCCAAAAACATATATTATTAATATATTCTCACTCTCAAAAAAGTCCAAAAATACTTCACTCCTCCTTTTTCTAATATTCAGGTGAGCAACAACAACAAAAAATTTTCTCAGCTTTAACCATGACCGCAATAGAATTTCTTACACTTTGACACAAAATGTAAGATGTGTTTTATACTCCAGTAAGAAGTATTTCAGACAGAACAACGATTTCTCCATCATATTAAATTTTCATCAGTCTTGCTCTGCTGCACTGCAAGCACACATTGAAACCTGTCTGTGAAAAAAAGGAGGCGAGTTAAAATGGGATTATTAGGTAAACAAAAGCAGGAGATGCACGAAGCTTATGCTGTCCTTATGAGCAGTGTAGTAATGACAATACTCTTCTGTTAATAATTATACAGCGACAGAAATTGGGCGAAATGCACAACTTTTTCACAGTAACATTCATGCCATGAAACAATGAAGCAATACCTCCCATTGTGCTGCCCCAGATGACATGTCCACACTGTGCAGGACTGTAGGATGAAGTTCTGGCCCAGGCCTGAAACCTATTTACAGCCTCATGTGCCTACTGACAGCTCCAATGCTTTTTAGCTGCTGGGGGTCTCAAGAAAATAATGTAGTGGGCATGAAGGCATATGCATGTGTATAGCACAACGTAGAATTAAGAGAATGATAACATCTAAAGAAAGAACAGAAAAGGTTATCCTCTGGAAAGGTCCAACTAACAAGAAGAAACTTTATTTGTTATGGACTGGAAAGCTGAGAATATTGCCATTACCTAAACAATTTTACAACTTCCTCCTGCAAACCCTTTGTGTGCTCAGCCCAGCTGGAAAAATCCTCTCTAAGAGTTGTGCTGGCACACAGAGACACAGAATCTCTGCAATGCGTTAGCAGCTTCACTAAAGATACATCAGTATTCAGGTACATGGACATTTGCCACATGTTGTATGAAGTTGTTGTAAATCTTTACTTGGGAATTTTGTTGACTCCATTCAAGTTCACAGAAGATGGAAATATGACAACAAATGAGCTCAAATAAGAATGTGTAGGATGAACTTGCAAAGTCCTTTACAAGAATGTGGATCCTTTTTTTACCTCCCCACACATAACCGCTAAATATTCTCAGCCTGTTAGTATTATCTTCACCAAGAATGGCATCTGGTATTGCTGTTTTATACAAAACGTTCATCTAAACCTTTGGCGTGTTTTGGCCCTGCTGCTTGCCACTGCTGAGACAGAAAGGAAGGAAAAATTTTGTGAGGCTTTTAAAGTTCCAGTAGGTTAAGTTGTGCTATCACTTAAGTCAGAACCACCCCTGCATGTGACAACATGCTGAGACTAATTATTCTGACTTTTGATTGCTGTGTGCTAACGACATTATTTCATTGCACAATTGAGATTATCAAGTTTTTGCATCTTGTATTATTAAAAAACAGCCTGCTTGTATTAGACCAGGTTATTTGGAGTCAGATTATCTGACAGAGTATCCTGTCTCCAGCAAGGATCAGCAAGTGGATACAAAGGAAGAGCAGAAGAAAAAAGCAGGCATGCAGTGATTCCTCTTTAGGGTGCTCTGCCAGTCTCCAAATCATTTATAACTCACAGACTTCTTGGAAAGTTGCCTTTGCTGTTGACAGACTCCATTAGATCTGGACTCCATGAAGTTGCCTAGACACTTCACCTAAACTTCTGGCACCCATAGTATGCTGAGAGAGGGAGTTCCCTCAGGGTGCACTGGTTTCCTCACCCCTGCCAGCCCTGGCGCCATAGCAAGAGATGTACTATCCAGTGATATAATCACCTTCAGGATCCTGTGGGACCTGGTTTGTCCTCAGGCTGGAGGCAGAAAGAGTGACGCTTCTGAGGGCTCATCAAGCTGGGCTTATTGCCCCGCAGGGGAGACAACCAGAGCCCACAGCGCCCACCTCAGCAGGGCCAAGGAGCACCCTTGTACCTTTTATTCAGGGCTGGAACAGGGGGGTGAGTTCAGCAGAAATCCAATCACAACAACATGGGCGTGGCTCTGAACATAACTGATATACAAAGTAACAAATCAGGGTGATGTAGGAGGGGGAAGCTGGGATCCTGCCCAATCACTCCACGCTCTCCCTGGAACTTTCCAGACACAGTGAGAGGCCCTGGAGTGATGGACGGGGCCCTGAGATTGTATAACACAAGATTGAGGTATAACAGTAACTAGGAAGAACCCAAAGGGAACTAACAGAAGGGGTATATAGAATGAACCACTTACAATAAAACAGCATATGAATAAAACAAGGATACTTAACAGACAGAACTAGAAGATGCACCACCACAGAATTCCCTGTTCCCACTGGGTTCCCACCAAAGAGCTTGTTCTCACAGCCCAAGCAGCTCTTTTCCTTCTCATTGACATCTAGCTGCTCAAATTTCAAATAAGCTGCAACTCTAAAGAAAGGAAAACAAATTCCAGATGACCAATAACCTATGTTTTGAAAACCAGAGTGCCCAGAATTTTTTTCCATCTCTTTCTAGCTCACCCACACATTTCTTCTGGCTGTGAGACATTTGAATTTTAATTTCCCCAAGGATGACAGACCTGTTTTAAGCAGGCTGCCAAAATCTGTCAACTCATTTGTCCTTCTGCCAAACCTCACCAGCAGTAGGCTCCTTCTTGCTGTTTCAGAAAGGAGCTCCATCTTTCCTGCTCTCCCACCCTGACCAGAACTTGAGAGGAAGAGGCAAGACGCCAAGCAGGACTGGTTCAGCCCAAACTGGGGCCACAATTACCAGTAGTACTGGTTTGATGCGCCCAGCTTCTCCAAATGCAGACAGCTGCCTTCTTCTGATGCCTGCAGCCTGATGTTTGCTGATTGGTTTTTCATCAGAAGAGTTAAGACCTCCATCACAAACTAAATGCCAGCAGAACAACTGATTTTAGAGATGCTTTTCTACCATTTTCTGCTTCTAAATTCGTATTATGATAAATATTTAAGTGCAAATTATTTTTTCCTCCTTTGATAAAAAGTAAACTGTGAACTTCCTGTGAATGAAAAACTATGTAGTGATTGAAAATAATTTTAACAGATGACTCATAAGTCTGCATTGGTTTTTGCATCAGCAAATAAAAATTGGTCAGGATAGATGGAAAAAAAGTACATCGAAGTTTAACTACCAAATGCATCTTCCAAGCCTTCATTACTGAACCCTTTTCAAAGGAAGTCTTTTTCATCATAAATCACCCAGCTATATTTTGCATCTGCAAATTTTTTTAATTAAAAAGCAGAAGAAAAATGGAATAAGCACTCTTAGTGACACATCTCAAGAACAAAGAGCTCTCCAAAATGCAAACAATTAGAGAAGTCTAAGTTATATACTCATTCACACACAGGGAAAAAATCCCCCCCAAACCCAGTGAAGGACAAATTATTGTGCTAAGTGAAGGTTTTTTCCAGCTTTTGCTTATTAACTCTTTCTCCCTTACAGTCTTCTGTTGAAACTCTTGCAATTCATCATCAGCCATTTAACTTAGGGGCTCTTTTTCCCATGGGGCTCTAAACTTTTCCAAATTGGACCGAAACAACCCATTAATATGGTCAGCTATTGTCTATGTTCTTCTGCTAAGATTTGCCAGTACTGACTATTTGAGCTGAATATTGAGTGGGTGGGGGTGATTTAAAGGCTGGCTAGAATACTGGAGTATTCTAGTTTTTTTTCTCTTTTAAGAATATTTTCTCCCATTCTCTAATATTTGGTAATGTGAAGAAGGGGCTCCTTCCTTGAAACAGACATATTTTCTTTCACAGTCTTTTCTGGAACTTCTCCTATTTAACATTTCATTCTCCGTTATGAAATTATTTGCATCCTAGTCAGCCCAGGGAGAAGGGGGTGTCCCATCTTTACAAGTCCTTGAGAAGAAAGTTAAAGAACATGTGGGAAACACAGACATAAAGAAGTCAAATTATTTTCTCAGGATTGCGTCAATGGCAGATAGAAGAATATTTAATGAGGACTGAATCTTGAATTTCTTTTGTTGTGAACAAATTGATTTGAAACAATAGAACCAGCTGTTTTATCTCAACCAAATCAAGCAACATGATAGGTTGCTAGGAGTCAGGTATTTTATTTAGCTGACACAGGCTCTCAAGGATTGACCAAAGATCCACGTAGAAGTGGCTGAGAGTAAATGCTGCTTATCACAAAACCATGTTAGCCAAAGAAATCTGAACATGTTCCCTTCACGGAGCTTGTACTGAGCCCAGATTACTGAGCAGGATTCACACTTGCTGCTGCCATCTCTCATCACCTGAATTAAGCTTGGTGTTTACAACATTCACCCAGCAACTTCCCAGACAAAGTCCCTCCTTAGCAAAGAGCATTCATTGCACATTTTCCTTATATTTGACCACCAGGATGTATCAACTGAATCATCATACTGCCAAGCCTCTGTTGAAGCTGGGTCACTGTGCCAGACCACAGGAGGTGGGAAAACTGCTGAGTGGTGTTAAGGTCGTGTCCCTGTTTCAAGGACTATTTATACTCTTCACGTTGGACAGTTGTTGGTTGTCTCACCACCAGCACTATTGTACAGCCTGCTGGCTGGTGTATTTCCTGAGGATATGAATCCTGGGTATTGCATGCTTGAAACCTCCCAATAAGATCAAGTGAGTCTTTCTTAGGAGTTAGGATTGCAGTGAGTATCCTCTCACCTATATACTGAACACAGAGTGTTCAGTACCATTCCTCTGTGTTTCCTGTGTAGTCAAGTATTCTTTGGTGTTACTGCACTGTCGTTTTGAGAGACTTTCTACTGGTGGGTTAATAGGAAGTGAAAGAGGATTACCTGGAAGATGGCAGCAACACTTTGCTGTGAACACAAGGACCATGAAAGCCATCCTGCTTCTGACCTGCTGCAGTATGGACATCTGGCTCTGTGCCTGTAGGACTGTTCATCCAGCAGGTAAGGATGTCCCAGGGATCTTGGCATGACTGTACCTGCATACTGTCCTCTGCATTCAGCCTGGGCTCACCCTTCCCTGCCTCTGTCATACCCTAATGTTTCTATCACAGCTGTCAATAGGAATTTCCTAGACAACAGTCTAATGGTTTCTCCCTGCTTCTGGGCTGCTCGAATCTGTGGGGAGAACATGCACCTCTACAGGAGGCAGCTGTAAAGTTGTTTGCAGACTGCCCTTTCTTGGTGCCTGTAGCACCTCTGAAGTTCCCAAATGTGACAAAAGAAATTAGACCTGGAAGGTGAAAGGCTGGAGCCAGACTCAGAACTGAGACTTCAGCAGAACTTTCAGGATCAAGCCAGATTGGCCCCAGGAGAAGAGGCTGGGAAATTTATAGTCAGGACAGTTGCTGGCTCTGGGAATCAGGCCAATCTCATTATCTTGGACACAGTCAAAGAAGAAGAACTCACGGAGTATAAACCCTGCACTGCAAACCACTTATACAGCTCTGCTGTACTAATTACACTGGAATTGGTTTCCTTTTCAGCCTAAGCAATTGCTGGTCCTGCGTCACGTGGCACCTGGAATTCAAACTCCTGCTCCCTCCCACACAAGCCCTGCTGTTTAGTGACCTGCTCCCTGTTAACAGCCACTGTGTTCATGCCAGCAAGGCAGGTGTTTTGTTTTGGTGGTAGATGAAGTTATTTCCATATACAATTGATAAAGGGCCCTGGGATGAATGACAAGATGCTACATTCAATTATTGAGGCCAATCTCTGAACCGTTTTTCCAGGTTCACAAACAGCTTCTTCTCATAAAGGGCTTGAAAAACTTAATCAGGTGAATAATTAAATCCACATCAAGAGGCCTGCACCAGTTCAGCCTACTCCTGCTAACAATGCTCTGGATCAGCACATGGGGAAAGTCTCATAAAATGTTTTTTGTTTTTTTCCCATCAACTGCTGTTAGAAAAAAAGCTTTTTTTCAGCTGCTTGCTACCTCTCCTTCTGTCTTCCCTGAACAGCCTTGTTCAGCTTCCAAGTCACAACATGACCAAACAGAGAAACTGCTTTCTTTGCTTTCCCCACAGCCTCAGGAATTAATGCCCACACAGAAAACAAATGTGTGAGCACATAAACATCTTTAGGCACACACATGAATCCATCTTTTTAAATAAAGGCTTGCACACAGTTAATTTTTTTGTTGAACTAGGCTTAGTACCATGAAAATTATCTCATGAATTAGAATTTAGAAATCACCACATTATTGGTTTTATTTTAATTACTGGCACATGTGTCTAGAATAATTTTTGTCACAGTCCCACAAGGGCCATTTTTATGGTAGCCGGGCAAGAGAAGTACAGAGCTTTTCAATGAAAAACAAATGTTATGCAGATTGTCTTTAACAAAGGAGATATCCCTCTTAGTCCTGTAACATTTGTGTTTCCTGGGTTCTCTGGCATCCAGCTGCTGGTATTTGCTTAGGGTAGGATGGCATTGGTTCAAGTCAAGAGTTGACACTACTTCATGTCTCTGCCATGCACACAGTCCAGCCACAGGATACACCTCTCTGTCAAGGGGTTGAAAACAGCACAGAGTGCTTGCCCACTCTTCTAAGGGCTTAGACCCAGGCATGAGGGCTAAATTAGTGGATGGCAGCTGCTTTGGAGAGAAATCTGATTGCTGTCTCTGTAAGATGGAGCTCTAGACTGACTTCAGTGTTTATTCATTGCAAATAAACACTGAAAATTATTTAAGGTGGTGGTTAAAACCTCCCTGCGGCTTGAAATGAGCATGCAAGATTTCTTTATGGTCTGAGGGAAGAAAATCTTGTTCCACTGATGCCTTTAGATCAAGGATTTCTGCCTCTCTCCCAAGGACAGATAAGCACACACAGTCTACCATTAAAGTGTCTCAGCTTTGTTTTGTAATAAATATTGTAATAAAAATTCTATTTCAGGCTAGAGGCATTTGGTAAGCAAGGGTGAGGAACATTGATCTGAGCTACTTAGCCAATCAATACTTCTTTTGCATGCTTATCTGGAAACCTTTGGTCCTCCCAACTCCAGCTCCATTTCACCAATTACAAAAAGAAAGGTTAAGCTTGGATTTATTTTTATAAGCAACCTGATTAAGAAAAAAATATATTTTGCCTCTTTTTCAGTACTTAAAAAGTTCATAAAGCCGCCATCTAAATAACATATTTGCATCTCAGAACTGCATTTCTTCTTGATGGCTCCATAAAACAGCATGCTTGTAATGCAGATAACACATTAATTACTTTAGGAACATATTCCTGCATATTTTGCAAAACTGTGAAGTCTGTTGTGCTGAGTAGAAGGATGCAATGTTTTAATGTGTTTCCACTACAGAGTGCTGGATCAAGAAGCAGCAAAGGAGACTTTTAGACCATGGGAAGAAAAAAGGCCACAAGCCTGAGTATTCTTGGGAGTTTCAATGACCCCAAATAACAGCTGCCCAGTGAAGGGCAGTGGAGAACCACAGTAATGCACTGGGGGAGTCCCTGAGCCAAGGGAACCTCAAGAGGGGAGTGGAGACTCCCCAGGAGCCCACAGCTCAGCACCAGGAGACCCGGGCAGGGCCAGGAGTGACTTAAACCCTCTCCTCATAAAAGAATCCCTTAGGAAGTGCTGGAACCAGGGACACTGCAGCACTTGGCAGGCAAGAAGGGCACTGTAGCTCTGCCAGCTCTGCCAGAGAGGGATGGTGTGCAGAGACAGAAGTCTCTGTCCTCTCTCAGCTCTGTGCCCACCACAACTGATGCAGCTACACAGGCAGAGCTCAGAGGGGACACGCTGCCATCCCAGTGCCAGCAGCAAGAGCCAACAGATCAATTCCTGCCTCTGAGCCTGGTGTCACTAGCAGAATTTGGGGTTTTTTTCCTCATGGGTCTGTCTACATGACACCAGGCCTACTGGAACAGATGTGGTACACCAACTGAGGGAAAAGGAACTTAGTGCAAAAGTGAGCAGGGCTGATCAAAAGAGCTTTAATATGGATGTGAGGGGGAAAAAAATAATGTTAGGTTCACTAGAGATAAACCTCTCTAGCGAGGTGGCACACAAATGTTTGGGGGATGGTGTGAGAGTGAGGACCTCCAGGCTGGTCCAGGCTGTGCTGAGCACACTGGAGCCCACCTGAAATATCCCTGTAAGAACCTGCACAGCCCCTCAGCCATTGCCAGGGGCCCAGGGGATGGAGATCCAGTGGCAGCAAACACATAGGGGTGATTCATGGTCTCAGATCAGGCTATTTGCAGGAAAGTAAAGACATTGCGTTCTGATAAGGGCTCTCTTCATGAGAAGTTTGGATTTAGCTGTCAAGGGGATGTCATGAGTTCACCTCACACTCAATCCCATGGTATTTCCTGTGGACATGAGTAACCTGATGCACTGAGGTACAGCCCAACCACTTACTTTGGTTAAAAGTGTCCACAGTGGTTTCAGCCTAACAGTGGAAATGAGAATAATTACAGGATGAAGTTTGGAAGGGTGAGGAGAGTATGAGCCCTCATTCCTCACTTACATCAGTGAACTGCAGATAAAGTTGGTAAATTCCCAGTAATGCACAAGCCATGGCCAAATACAACCAACAGGACAAAGCATAGCAGAGAGATTCTCTTGATTTTTCAAAGATACACTTGGAACTCAAGCCTTTAAATTTTCCAGGTTTCATGAAACTGACTAGTTCAAGCTTTTGTTGGCAGTTTATTTTTTTAGGTTGCTGTAGATGGCAATGTCTTTGATAAATTATCTTTGTTGAATTTCCTTCTAAGTCTTTTTTTTCTTTCAAAGCTCATCTCAGTACTAACAAGGAACAAACAATGAATTTAAAACAGATAGTTTTAAATAAAAAGAAAGTAAATAGCCACTACTACCTAGCTCTTCCTGGTCAAAATGGACAGTCAAATAATATCGCTGTGATGCTACCTTTTCATACTTTATCTAAACTTTAAGGAAGACTGATAAATTCATGCTTAGCAAAAAAAATTAAGACAGGCATTTCTGAAAAGGAAGGAAGTAATGAGTGTGAAGTTATATCTCATGATTATTAAAAAAATCCATCCTAATTTGAGTGGGAAGGAGAAAATATTAATATTTTATGACCTAACTCCCTAAAAAGAAATTAAATATTCTGAGTACTCTAATACTTCGAATAAAACTGCCTTTGCTCAACTCTTTTGTGCTTGTCAGTGGATAGGGAGCATCCACCATATCTCTGTCTAACTTTAAGTTTTGTCATAAGCTTCATTTCAGTGATATTACTATATAGCCCATAATTTACCTTCAAAAAAACCTGAAGTTAACCTAAATCATAACAAAAAGGAAACAAAACAAAAATATAAAAAAAAAAACCTATAACCTGAACATGGACAAACAGCCACTGGTCAGTTTCTCTTATGACATATACTCTCCAAAATGAAGAGGTATTCCCCAAATGTATACTTAAACAAGGTCTAATTTTACTAAAAATCTAGGATTGTTTGTATTGAAGTTTGAAGGAAAATAGAAGATCCATTCCAGAGGATGTTAAATGATTCTGACTTTTGTTTTTCATCTGAGGCCAAAGATTCTTCTAAATTTTGTATTTAGAACCAATAAAAATATTTTCTTCAAAAAACCTGAAATACTATGCTTCAAACACAATTTCTTCCATTTAATTAATTACATATATAGATTTGAAATCAGTTACTTTTACATGAAAGAAAAAAATTGAAAGTATTCTATTCTGAAAGCATCAGGATAGAGCATTAACGGTTAGGAAAATACATTTATTTGTGAGTCAGGGAATTTCTCCACAAAAATATATTTCTTCACAATACTATAACACAGCCATTTTCTAGTGGTAGATGGCTTCTGCTGATGATACCCAAACTGGCTACAGTTCCTGTGTGTGATGAACTGCTTGCTCAGTTTGCTTTTCTCCTTTGTACTCTCAGTCCTCCTTGCAATACACAGCTTGTCAGAATGATTCAGAAAGTGTCTCCTTCCCACCTTATACTTAAAAACTCAGCATAAAAATTAAAACCCAAATAGTATTAATCTCTCACTTCTTTTCTCAATCCTAAAAGATGAAAAGAGGAAAGATGTAATTTACCCATCGTCTTGCTTCAACTTAGGGTTAATTATATGTAATTATATATAAATCAAGAAACATTTGTCATTTTTTCCCCAAAACCACCCAGTGATTGAGACACCAGAAATCTTTAGACAGCCTGTTTTCTACTTTGTGATTCATTTTTTTTTTTGTGCTAGTTTAAAGTTTTAATGAGTGTCTAATCTTAATCACTGGAAATTTCCTTTGTTTGGAGTTTGAATCCAATAGGTCTTCCTTCCATAGATCCCAGTCATGTCAGTAAGCAGGTTGTTGCCTGTTCTTCTGGCTGGCCTGTTATACACTTGAAAACAGTTACAGATTGTCCATCCAGTCTTCCCCTTTCAAGGCTAAGTAGTTGTTGTTTGTTCAATTATTCCTTGTAGCTCATGTTTTCCAGATCTCTAATTATCATGTGTAGGTTTTCACTATTTAGTCCATGTTAGTTTACTGCTTTCTCGTGCTGAAACCTGGGCTTTGAGCTTCAGAATACATCCCCCAGATAGTTCCTTTCAAGTGTCTGATACAGTATCAGCATTTTTTTTCTTCATTTTGGTGGGGGGTTTTGGTTTACTTTTTTATGGTTTGTTTGGTTGGTGAGAGGTTTGGGGGGGAGATTTATTATTTTTTGGAGGTCTTTTGTGGGTGAGGGGTGTTGGGTTTGTTGCGGGTTTTGTGGGGTTTTTTTGTTGTTTTTTTTTTAAGCAGAATACTACTGTTTGACCATATTAATGTCATCAAATTAGTGAAGGTACTTTTCCCATATCCCCAAATTCTCTGAGTTCCTCTGAAGTTTGTACATTGTTCTGAAACAGATGTGTTTCAAAATCATACCACATGATCTGATATGACACAACATCTAAAATCAAATCTCTCTTCCTGTAATACTCCTGTTTTTGTTCCTCCAACTGCATTTGTATTTGTGGCTTTTTTCCACTTTGGGAGAAAATTAAAATGCATTGAGAAAGAAACTGCACTAAAACCTTGCAAAAAAATATCCAAAGCTGCAAATGTATCTGGGAAAAAACCAGACAAGGGAAGCATAGACAAGGAGTAATTATACCAAACATTTTTAATAAAGGATGGACTTATTTGTGTGAAGAAAAAGAAATTTTCAAGCTCCATTAGGTTGCTATTAGAAAGCTCACTCTAAAATAAAAAAGAGATAAAATTTCTGAAGACTTTGTTAGTGTTCTTAACATCTATTTAGGCAGAGGCATTTATAGAGATCTGAATGTTGAGAATTTTTTTCTTGTGAAGCAAATAATGGTGACAATGACATTTTCTCCAAAGTTTTTGGAATAAGCTCTAGGCAAATTACCAAGAGAACTCTTTCTTGCTTTAGGAGGTTTTATACAGTAAGACCATTAACCTGGAGAGTCTTAAAAATATGTTGGGAGAGACAGCAGTGATGTCAACACCTTTTTGTGCTTAGGAAATCAGACCTTCATCATGTTCCAACAGCAAAGGTGATTTACCACTGGAACAACCTGAGAAGCACCACAGAGACTTCTTCACCACCAAACAATGTTCATGTTTATTTCCCATTAAAAATATGACTTAACTAAAAAAAAGAAAAAATAGTAATAACTGTGGCAATCTTCTGGGCAGCAGTGGGTTACAGCCATGCTGAGGTTACTGCAGCCACCTTTCTGTCATTTTTTCCTGCCATGGAGAGGACACTGGAGAGGTCTCACTTTTTGTGGGAGCTATTCTGAGGAACCATGATCAGAATCCAGTGATCAGCTTAATTTACAATGAGCTCACCTAAAATGAAAAAGCAGGCTGAGCTAACAGAAAGAAAACAATACTCCACTTTTCAGCTCAGCCATCTCTCACCTTCACCTGTCTTTCAAAGTAAGCAATTGGTGTAGGCAAGGAAGGTTTTCTGTCACTCTCTGGATAGGGATGAGGAAACCAAGGCTTTGGTCTCGCTGGGAAATCACTGTGCTAAGGTGGTGTCATGTTTGTGACATAGTCATGGACACAGCCCTGTGTTCTCCCAGCTGGCAACACCACAGATGTATTCACCAAAACAGAAACTCCCAGCAGCTGCCTTGTAACAGGAGCAATGCCTAAATCCCTTCAGCTTGGGATGGGATCCCTTCAGATGGGAATAGAGTACAAAAATAATTTAACCCCAAAGCTGGAAAACTCTCCTTCCCAGCATATCACCAAAATAAATGAGGACTTGTTTAGACAGGCAGATTTCAGATTTCAGACTTTTCTGTTTCAGCTGTGGTTAGATATTATATGGTTCATTTCACCAGCACATCAATAGAAAAAGCATCTCTCCTGAGCAAGCAAGGATGCCTGGCTCTCCTGGGGCAGGGATGGTCCTTGTCTCATCAGGGACAGCAGCACCATCTGCTCAGCAGTGCCAGGTCTCTCCCTAACTCATTCATGCACAAACAGAACATTAATGAAACTGATGTGTGGAAGTTTGGGATAAAATAGAAGCCAGGCAGCTCTACGTGGCTGTAAATCACTCCCCACCCTGCTGACCTGTGCACTGGATGGGATTTAATGCAGGGACCACCTCTCTGCAGGAGCCTGATCCCACAGACAGGAGGGATTTGTTGTCAGCATCCCCTCCTTTGGTGGAAGGCAGGATGGGGAGAAGCAATTTCAGGTTTGTAGACAAGGGAAGAGTGGTGAGGAGACTGGAAACTGCCCCAGTGAGCTGGATTTGACCTCCATTTCTTGGCAGTGGCACAGGAAGAGGTATTTTGCCTAGGCAATGTTTTAGGAGGCTGTGGATTAGTTGCAGTTTAACTGAAAACACAGAGCAGATTTTGTGTCAGTGGGAACTGTGCTGCTCAGAGACAAACAGGGGCAAAGGCACAAGCTCTGGAAAAAACAAGGATCAGCCATGTCACTCTGGGTATCCCAAAATTACCCTGTGATCTTTACCTGCAGTTCTCTCTGCTTTCTCACTGTTAAGAAGGAATTGTGTCTTAATATTTCAGAAAGGTTTATGAAGACTAAGTCATTAATATTTGGGAAATACTCATGTAAACTGAACAAACAACAACAACAGAAATGTCCTGAAGAAACCTAAGTGGGGCAGATTGTGATGGATATTCCCTTCACAAGGTGCTACCAGGCATTTAGGTATATGACTGATGCAGAATATTAAAATAACTGCTATATTAATGAAAACACATAAGGGACTGCAGCAACAGAGACATGAGGGACCCTCACAGGCACCAGCCCACCTTGAAACAAGTGCATTGATGATGGCAATTTGCAGCAGTGGCAGAAGAGAATAATCTTTTTTACAGGATTCTGGCTGAGAGACAAATTTTACATCAGTGAGAAATGAATATGCACAAAACTGCTGACCATGTAAAGTACAAGCTGGCATCTCTGGAAGTAAATTTGCAAGGATTTGTTGGCTTGCAGGCAGATACTGCCTCTGCTGTAGCTCATTCTTTTGCCATGCAGTGGGAGATGATGAAAAGAATTTTCAGAGCCCAGGTAAACAGTTGTCACCCAGCTCTTCAGCAGGACAAGGGGGAAGTGCTGACCCTCAGAGATGTCCCAGTACATGCAGATAGCAGAGTCCCCATGTGGAGGGGAGCATCTGTACCCTGGCTGTTCCCAGGTGAGCAGCCCAGGGCAGGGTGTGAGTGGATCACAGCTCCTCAGCCTCCTGCCCAGCCCACAGTGACATTGCCACTCCTGTCAGCATCTTTGCAGCCACACAGGGAGAACTGTCAGGAATATCAATTTTTCACTGCAGCTGCAGGGAAAGGCTTTTGTTTGGTAAACACAATAATCAGGTGTCAGGTGTGAGATTTTCCTTGAAATTTCCTCTTCACAAAAAATTCTGAACGTTGCTACCCACTGCAGTCTAATTCAGACTAAATACATTTCTTAGGTGAAATTTCCAAAGAAATGAGAAGGCTTCTTGTCCATTAGTTCTGCCACACAGAACCAGGTAAATTTAAAAACAAGTGAAAAACCAAAACAAAAAAACAAAAAAAAACCCCAAAAAAACCCAAAAAAAAACCCAAAAAACACAGAAAAATTTTAAAGGGGTAATTTTCTTCTTTTGCAGAAAAGTCTAAGGGAATCACATCACTCTCATTCTACTGCATGAAAAAGATCACAACAAGGGATCCAAATGTCAGTGGAAGACAGAGATCTGCAACAACTCCAGCACTCTTAATCCTCTTGAAAGTGAAATCTAGGGTGCCAGAGGCAGGGGAGATGATGGTACAGAGAATGGGCTTTGCAGAGATTTTGGCAGCGAGACGTGGGAAGAAGCAAGGAAAAGGCAAGACAGAACATCCCTGTCCTCCAGCCATTACAGAAGGGAGAATGTCAAATTGATTCGACACGGAGTACAAGTGGCATCTCTGTTTTACATTTTCTTAGAGCCAGGTCCAGAAATATCACCCAGGTGGATTCACAATTTGCTTACCCTTTCCACAGACTACAGAGACTGCTTTCAGAGATGTCAGCCATCCTGGACATTCTCCCTTGTAATACTCTGGCTTAGTAGCTGTCAGAGTTAGAAAATCACCTGGAGTCCATTAATTTTGCCGGCTTGCCTATGGCTGTTAATTTTCATCTTCTATAAAGCGTATGCCTTGTTACTTTATCAAACTGTTATATCTCCAGACAGCTTCAATGCATATACAACATATATCCAATAAATGAGCCAGATAACATGCACAAAGTAAAAAGTATAATCTACTAAACCAGCTGAAAAAACAGGTATTGAAAAATTTCACGCCTCAGACTAACTGGTCTATGTTTATTAATTAATATGAAATATTATTAGCAATAACATAGAATGTAGCATCTTTTTCTGTTTTGCTTCTTAATTAGTACAATAAAATGTTAACTATGAAAGAAATTTATGTCCCAGCCTTATTACACTGGAATTTTCCACTGCTGTGTTGAACACTGAGAAAGAGAATGCTATGTTGTAATTCTGCAATGATCTAAATCCTGAATAATTCAAAAGGGAAGTTCACTGAATGCCTGCAACTCTGATTACAGTGAAAGACAGTGGCACTAGACTGTCCACTGATTAAAAGCATCTCCAGTACCTTATTTATAATTAGGGACCTGAAAAAAACAGTGCAGGAAAAATGTGTAAGTGTTCCTCAAATATCATAGAAAATGCTGAGGCTGTTGAGTGATAAATTACCAGACCTGTAATTCAATCTTAGCTTTCTAATGATCTCATCGATCAGTCACATCTCACAGCTGTGATTCATGATATCATCTGAACCCCCTCCTATTGAGTTATGGCTTTGTTATAAATCCCACATTACCCATTATCCTTACACTGAATATACTCTACCTTATTACAGTAGCACTCAACTGCCCTGACAGACTTGAGGGGCTATTGCTTTTCCTATCAGGAATTCTGGTTCTCAAAGCATTACAGCTCAGCTAGGATCAGAATAAACTCTGAGCTGAGCATCTCTGCCTGACCTTAGGAAAGGGAGGATGAGATTGTGATTTGGGTGATAGCCTTGGCCTGGCAAAGAGCTTGTGCAATGCCTTGCCCACACAGGCTGCACACACAACCTTGCCCAAGTCATTTGAGCAGTTGAAGTGCTGGAGGGTGTGGCTTTATCCCCTGGAAGATTGGAGAGCAGAGGGGTCTGAGCCTGCTCCTGACACTGGTGGGCAACATCCATGCAGGGCTGAGAAAACCTGATGGAGAAGGAGTCTGGCTGAGGCTGCAGAAGCACCTTCATTGTGCCTGACTGTCTTTATTTATATAGGGAAGGTGGGGTGGATCGGGCTCCTTACTTCTCTGGAAAAAAAGGTATACTGGTATTAACAGTACTTTTTGCAGAGGGTGAGTCAACAGAATGCCTTGGAATTCCCAGTGGAATGGAGCCACCTGCACACACTTCACCACTCTGCTAGCATTGACAGGGGAAATGCAGTCAGTTTGGGAGAAAAAAGAATGGTTCTCAGTGCTTTGGGGTTCATTGCATGATGCCAGAATGAGTCTGTGTACCCCAAATTGGCCTAAACTGGAGCAAAGCTAAGCAGGGCTCTGTGTATCTGGGGGATCTGGAGAGCTGCCTCAGGAAGGGGCTCCTGAGACTCGTGGCTCCCTCCTTGCCAGGAGGCAGCTCTGCCCCCTCTCCATAACACCCAATTTCTTGGCAATGCTGAGGGCAGTGGTGGATGAGCTCTTGACTCCCCAGGTATCCACGGTGCTAAATGAGAGATGTGATGACATTATCCAGTGCCAGGGTAATGGGGTAGGAGTAGGGCTGTAGGGCAGTAGGAATGGGGCTGCTCCCAGAGGGACACAAGCCAGGAGACCATGCACAGGCAGACACTGTGCCTTCAGCAGCAAGGCACAGACCCCCAGCTTCAGAGTCACCCAACCAACAGCCCCAGGCAAGGCTCTGGTGCTGGGTCCACCAGAGTGCAGTCAGGAGTAGCAGGATGTGGGGCTGATGACAAACTGTTTTGTCCCTTGTTCATTTCTGCCTCTGGAATGCCACCAGTCTCACCTTCTAACCAATTAACACACAACAGCATGGCCAAGGACCTTCTCCTTTCTCTCCTGTCTCAGGTCACCTGTTCTGCTCTTGTCTTTGGTCAGACTGTAGAAGGTAAGTGTGTGAATGAACATGATGAGGACATGCCAGACCATGGATTCAATCCACTGAGCTGAGGAGGTGTTTGCTGTCAGTGGATCTCAAAAGGCTGAGGTCACATGGGCTGTATTGAAATGGCTTGTCATGCATTCCAAAACCAGGAGCTTTTGGAAAAGGACAGGGCTTGCTCTTGCTTAGCACACTGATGTCTTCTGATAATGCCTCTGCAACACAATCTTCGTCTGAACTGTCTCTGCACTTCAACAGAAAAGGATGTTACTTTTTTTCCCAAAGCATAGTGATTAATTAAACTTGTCTAAGTCAGTTTAATTCCTCTTTAAGCCCTTTCTCTATTTTTAGAACATATAATTCTGGTATTGTGACATTTTAAAGTTCAGTGACAGTTTGAGGGTAGTCTGCTCTGGAGTGTCAGGGTGAATTTTCAGTGAGCAATTCAATGACGTTTCAAAAAATTCTCACCAAGTTACTTTAAAAATTCTAGTCAAAAATAAATTTTAGACAGGCATCCTTATTCCAGCCATGAAAACCTTAGCCTCAATCTGCAGAATGCCCTAGATGCTAACCTCTGTGCATGGGATCAGTAAAAAAAGATGTGAGAAAAAAAATCAGAAAGACCTGTTCAGTGCTTTGCAAGAAAAATGTGTGGATGATAACCAAGTACAATAGATGTATATTTTTTCCCCCATAGCTGTAACTATTAATTTCTTTTTCATTTGAAGTGCTCATCTAATTAAGTAATCATTTAATAGTAAAGAAAATTTATTATTGTTAGTAAAAACTGGCACCTTATCCTAATTTTTGTGTTGTCATAAATGTTCATCCGTCTGCCTTCTGTAAGCAGACAGGGCAATGAGTGAGTGACCTGCTCACCTTTACTGATCAGCTGATCCTGCCTAGAGAGAGATCAGTTTCCTTTCCTGAAAAGGTCATCAGTAAAATTGTCAGAATTTTGCTATGTGTGGAGGTCAGACTTGATAGTTCCATGTATTTTGTTTTCAGTCAGCTACACCACATCCATCTACTTTTAATAAAGAAAAAAACCCAACACACTGTGTACTCATTTGTATGTGCTGAATCTAGTGGGAAAAATGTGATAGGGTGGGAAGGAAAGAACAAAGTAAGATTCCCAGAGCCAGTTGTTATCACTGTTAATTAAAAGAAACATCATTAGTTTCTCTCCTCTGTAAGCTAGGTGCATTTAATAATGTGAAAAGAAACAAAAAAAAAATTCATCTGTTTTCATGAATCACACCTCAAGACATGACTTTTCTTTAAGGACACATTCCAAAAGCCATTAATGAATCTGCATCAACTTCCGCAAACTTTGGTGCAAATTTGAGAAGTTGCCAGTTTGCTTCCAGCATCCAGTGTGGATGGTGGTCATTAATGCTCCCGGTAAAGGGATTCAGCTCCAACACTTAGACATTTTACTTAGGTGTTCACTTCTAGAGATGTGATTCAGTGGCTGCAGCAGGGGCTGGGGCCATTTGAGAGGCCCAGTAGTTCTCACCTGGAGGAGGTGTTGGTCCAGAAAGGATCAGCCATTGATGCACCAGCCCCATGTGGTTACTGACACAAGAGTTGAGAGAGCTGGGCAAAGCCTTCGGTCTGCAGTGACTATAATGGGACCTGAAATGTCTGACTCACATGGACATGTGAATTTTAGCATCTAAATCCACCAGTTATGAGCTGAAGCCCTTCCCAAGTTTCTTACTGAGCTCTGGAGTGCCAGCAGTGTGCACAGTTCTCTTCAGTTACTCTAAGGGCCATGTGAGATGTTCCTCATCTGTAGTCTGCAGTGATGGAAACAGAAACTAAGGATGGCTTTGTGTTTCCTCCAGGGAAGCCAAAATGCTAAAGGGGGAGTCTGGGTAGGGCTAGAGTTGCTGAGCTAGTTCAGCACATTGCAGAGAAACAGAAAGTTCTCTCAATACTTGTGATTACAAATTCATTTGAAGGCAGGAAAACACTCAGGATGTACAAGACATGATGTTAACAACAAGCAAGCTTTGAAATCTGACAAAGGGCAGGAATAGTCTTACAGACCTTTTAAATTGCATTTCCTCCTTGACAAAGCCATTACAAAGAAAAGCTTCCTTCTGTATAATACAGGAATAAACTGAAATGCGTATTTTACCAAACAGGCCCAGTAGCACTGGAGTTGAACTACCTCTGAGGACAAAACGAGATGCCACACTCTTTTCTGGACCTGTGTAGTCACACCAACCAATGCAAATGCACTGTGACAGCCAGACAGCCTTAATCACCATCACAAAAAGCTGTCACTGCCACACATTTATCCCCTGCTCACAAGACAGATTTGGGTCCTCTTGTTACTGAATCCATTGCATAGTCTGCTTCAGCAAGATAACAAAAATGCCAGTAGGAAGTGTGAAAGGAGCTGCCCCAGTTATCCATCCCCTGTCATGCACTGAATAACTGTTGCTTCTCTGAGACTTGGGGCTTGCTGGGGAGGGGAGAAGGGACAGCCAGACAGCTTCCTTTTGGATCTGTGCCGAAACTCAGATTAACAGCCCTACCAAGGGAAAACATACGTGAAGCACCCAGTGTGTCTGTTTTATCACTCAGGAATATAAATTAAAGAGTTTAAGTGGTCCTTAAATAGATATTTGGACTAATATTTCTCATTAGAATAGATTACATAACTGGCTGTTAGGAAGCTAAACTGTAAAGATTATTAAAAACCTGAAAGCATTTAGCTCCATTCCTTACATTTTTTGTCAATTGTGTAAGTGCTTATCAAATCTGGAATAGAATGAAGACATCCCCACAGACACATATTTGGTAACCATGAGATAGCATATGAAGCAAAGATCCATGATTCCTTCTCCAGCATCAGGAGCAGATAGAAAATTATGTCAGAAAGCTGCATTTTCTGATCACAGCATCTTTCCTTCAGGGATTCCTGGTGACACAAACTATGGAAGAACAAATGGGGGACAGAACAGAGAGCACAATGGAGCTTAATGATATCCTGGCCTTGCTGGGATACAGGCTGTGGGATCAGCAATCGCAGATATGAGAAGAACTGGGAAAGTACAGCATATCAAAGTTTTTGAAACTATGTAGTTTTGTAAGACTGCCAAGTAACACAAACAATAGGTTAATTCTGTAAGTAGTGGGAAATCCTTGCTTAAGGATGTGTCTGCTTAGAGCTGCAACAGCTTAGAGCTGTAACAGTAGATAAGACTGCACTGAGAAAGAAAATAAATTACTTCAACTCCTTTTTTGTTTGGATTTCAATGGCTTCAACTCTGACTTCTTTTTCCTCTGGCCTTTGAGTTCTTTTTCCTTGGGCTTCTTGCTTGGACTACTTCTTGCACCTCCTTTGAAGTCCCATCTCTCAGTCGCGTGGCAATAAACCATGGAGTTGTGTTTCAGTCTGGATTATGTAAACCTAATCTAGTCTATGCTATTAGACCTACAAGTGAGGTGTATCTTACCTTTAATGCTCTACAAATCAAGATACCAGTGTTACTTCCTTGTTTAGGCTTCTCCTAACAATGATGGAGAGGACTCCGTAGGAAGAATTAATTCTTTCTGGTTTAGGATGTGTTATCTCATATCCGAATTCACCTCAGTGCATCTTGGAGCAGCAACTGCCACCCCTTCCCAACCAAATCAGCAATCCTCCTTCTCTTCAAAGGACAGCCTCTATGAATTTAAGTTTAGAAGATAAATGCAAACATTTGTCTAGTTGTAAGATTAATGTCTAGGAATGGTCATGATTGTTATGTAATTTAAGTGCCTGGCCTGGCAGATTTGTATGGGAACTGGGTATTTCAGAATGATCATGCTGATGAAAGTTTAGAAGCACAAAAATACTCTAGAGGAAAATTTGGACTTTTGAATATGCAACAATGCATATTTGATGCCCAATTATGTATAAAACACTTGCCCAGAGTGCAAGAAGGAGAAAAACCTGGCATGTGCCTTGCTCTCAGATTCTCTTCATTCAAACAGAGCTCAGTGATTGGGCAACCTTGAGGGTGTGGAGCTCATGGTTTGGCCTAGTTAGCTCCAGAGTGCGAGTGAAACATCCACAAGTAAAATAAAAGAGAAACAATAGCTCTTGCAGTGTAACTGCAGTCCCGGGGTTTGTAGCTCTGTGGCATCCGTGGTTGCCATGGTGATGGTACAGAGTACTGCAATAGTTACAGGTGTAGTTAAGGTTACCAATGTCATTGCATACCTTTGGACTCTCATAACTTTGCCCTGCAAATACTCCTACTAAATCAGGCATGTACAATTCATTGTGAAGATATTAATCTGGATCTGCAACTCTGTTTGCACAGTGCTTGAAAATAAAGGAAAGCTTGCCTAGAGGATGAAAGTTTTATGATTGTTTACAACCAAGCAGTTATTTTCGTTTTTTTTAAGTTAAACAAGGTTTGCTTAATCCATTTTCCAGCTGGGTTAGGAGATGGAAAATACTGTTTTCTCAAAAAAAAAAAAAAGAGTCAGATGAACCTATAAACAATTTACATGCCTTTAAAAGGCACAATTATAATATTGTTTAAGTATAGGATTGCAAATTTAGCTTGTGCGTGTATTTGCTAAATTGGCTGTCACAGCCTGTAAATGTCACTTGCATATTCAGTTATCAGTCCTAAATACTCCTCTCTCATTGAATTCACACCTGCCTACCTTTGCCCTAATGTGCACAAGAAGCATTCTCAAAACCACAGAACACCTAATGAAGACAGAGAACCAGAGGCGAAGCAGTGCAGCAGTTACATGGACTTCTGAGCACAAAAAGCTGCCTTTGTGTATGTCTGTTCCATTGTTTCTATTGTCACGGTACCTGCCAGCTTTATTATAAATGAAATAAAGAATGAGTCCATCAAGAACCTTTACCTGCAACATCAAACATGGGAATAAAGCCGGGTTGTTTGACTAACAGAGCTCCCCTGCTCTGTTTGTGACAGCCAGTGGGTGACAATGCACACCCCTTCTCCTGGTGAGATTACTGCAATCAGATGGTCTTTGAGCCACCTGCCATCACACTTTTCACGTATTAGCAAACCCAGACCTGTGCTGTCACTTGAGTAGAGGAAAGCCACTCTATCCTGGTCCTGGGAAAACTGGCTTATTACAGTGATAACAGAAATCCTCTCAAGGAGAGAAACTACCTGACAGTGCATTGTTTTCTTTAGTGTTTTCAATGCAATTTGAGGGAAAGTGAAAAGAAAACAAAAAACCTGAGAGATAATAGCAGGATAGCATGTGCAGTTAAAAGAGTCCAGAACAGCCTAAGATTGTCACAAAAATAAGGAGCACAAAGTGCTGAAAATACCAAATAGCCCTTCAGAGAGTTCACCTCCTTCCACCCACCCTCTGGCAGACACTCTGTGGATCCTGAGTCTGCCTTTCTCTCCATGAGGACATCTCTGTGCTCAGCAGTCTCCCTGCTGATCAGAACAGTAAATCAGAACTAAATCAACAACATGCTAAGAGATTATACTGATGGGGGAGGTTTTAAGAGCCCCGTGCTCAGTATTTTTTCTTTCTCAGACTCTGTCCTGAAGTTTCCCCAGCTTTCAATGCTCGCTTAGAAAATATGGAGGGAGCCAAATGCGAGGTGGCAGGTAAGCAAGAGAATTCAGTACTACGAATTTGTGGTAATTTGATCTCAATATAATAACTAGGTCCATCCATGGATTAAAAAAATAAAAAAAAAATAAAAAGTATATTGCTGGTTTTACACTGGCACCAGTGGGAGCTGGAGTAGGGCTCAGTCTCACCTCCTGGCTGAGTTAGAAGCGGACACCCAGAAAAAGCACACTCATTCCTCTTTCCTGGATTCAGATTACCATCTCCATCCACAGTGTGACATCTGTTATTTGTACTAATTTTTCAGTAGGCCACCCCAACACTTTTCCCTGTCTCTGCTCCAACCTTCTTGTAGCAGGGGAAAGAGGACAATAGGACACACTTCCATCCTGTCAGAAATATTTTTTCTTACTGGGATGCAGGTGCCAAGCATGTAGTCAGCTCTGAATCCATCTGCCTCTAGAAAGCTGAGAGCCTTGTTCACTGACTTTCAGATCTGAATACAGTAAGGATATCACAGATAGGAATATTTGGTCCTATTCCTGATGTAGAGGCTATAATATACCAGTATCTGTGACATTTAAGGCTTATTTTAAATCTATTTCCTCAAGTTTTTTGCCTGAAAGTAAATGTTGTACCATGCATTTTTTAAATTCATTAATTTTCACAAATTTACACATTCAGCAAAGACTTTAACTGAATTCTAAGAAAGATAAGACCTTAATAGAGATGTTCATTACATGGGGCTTGCATCAGGTACCATATTACATTTTCATGGAACATGAAAACAGAAACCTCAAGCCATTAGTGTTCATTCCATGAGTGCTGGATCCTGGATTGACAGAGATCCTTATGGACAGAGACCTGATTGCACAATCTGTGCATCTCATTGATTTCTTGGAAGTTCACAACGGTCTGTATCAGAAATTGAAATGTTTTTTGTATTTTTGGCTTGTTTTTCAAGGGTCTTGTGGGAAATTCATTCTGGTTTATGACCGACCCTTATGAGTACAGGTTTTGTAAGAGGCAGGACATTCACATTAATACCATGTACAGTGCTTGGCAAAATGTAACTTCTTTGGTGCCAATTTCCAGTTTCTCCTTTCCTCACTTGCTCAGCCCAAGCTGAGCCCAGGCTCAGCTCTGGATAGAGCTGACTTAGCTTGAAATGCATCTCTACACTTCTCTGTAGGGCTGCAAGCCAAGCTCAACTTACATAAGGAGAGATGTTACCGTTGTACCTTGTTCTTTGCAGAAAGATGACTCAGTGAGTCCCCTTGTTTTGTGCTTCACTTGTACAAATTTTGTATAAAAGCAAGTTTATCCTCATTACTTCTGCATAAAGAAATCAAACTGACTTGTAATTTCTCTTTAACTGATTGATCATGACTGCTCTTGCCCCAAATGAAAATTGGGAGTACATGCTATATTCAATGGTTTCAGGCATCTCATTTCTTTCCCTGGAGCTCCAACCCACTGAAGCAATCAAGTGGATATCCGGATTTGATTTAGGGTTCACTCCAGGCTCACACACAGTCAGGAGGTCCCCATTGAGGCTGCAGCAGAGTAACTGTAATGGGAGCTGAAAGAGAGGCAATTTCTCAGTGCTGGGAGCCAAGGCCCCTGGCTTGGAACGAGTCTCATCCATCACAGTGATCCTTTCTTCCACCAGAACCCAGAGAGCTGGAGCTGAGGGATTTCTGCATAGGAAGACTGTGGCTGTGGAGCATTAGGGAAGCTTCAGAGAGGTTATTTGGTCACAAACACAAATCAATTGATTAGAAGGTGAAATTCATTGCCTTTGTGATCCCTCAAATCCCACACGGTTATGATTCCTTTATTGCCAAAAAGAAAGGTCAGATTGATTCTTGCTGTAATCCTTGTGGTCAAGAACATGCAACCCAAGAATGATTTTGGCCCCAGTCCTTTGCTAGTGGCTGAGCTTTACAGAAAAGGCAGTGCTGTTATTTGTGTTTCCAAGAATCAAAGAATGGGTTTCCATGTGTGCAATTCAGATGTATGCTATTTGAAATACACAAAATGCTTATTCACATGGGATCAGGCTTTGGACACTTCTTTAGCATCAAGGACAGAAACCAGCTCTTGAATTGCCAGCAGATCTGACAATAAATATAGATCTGGCATATCTATGATGTAACTAATTTGGTTATCTTTGTACTTTTGCCAAGGGACTATTATAGCTTACAATTCAATCTATAGCTAATGTCTGTGCAGATGAATATTGTTTTCTGTTTCCACCATTTAAAAAATACCTCTGCCTCCCTGTCCCTTATTCCATTCTCTCTTTCATGGTGAAGTTTTTTGTCTTTTCAGTAGAAGGGTGTATAGAATTGATCCAGCATTCAGCACAACTAAGAGCATGAGAACCTTCAGAAAGAGACTGAAAGTACAGAAACCTATTCCCTTCAGTGCTCTTACTTCTGATTTCTTCAATATTGCAGACATAATAAACTTTAACGCTATGCATTTCTAAGAAGAAAAGCTATGGAAACTGCAGAGCAAAACAACTTGTATAGAAGGAACATAAAGAACAGGGAGAATTAAAAATTCTTTTTAGTTTAAATACATTGATAATAAAAACACATATTCATGAATCTGCTGTATTGCTCAGGCTGGAATGAATTTGCTTTGTGAATATCCCAAGCTTTAGTGTTTCTAATCTTTTTCAACCTGGTGCTGGTTACGTACCTCTGAAAAAGACGGGCCTTAATTGTCTCCTGGAAGAGCAGTTAACTTCTGCTCATTTTTAGTTTTTCTTAGATAAGGTAAGACACCTACTGATTATATGTTTTTGGGCAGTAATAAAAGAAAGTGGACCTGAATGAATCATGGAGCTAAAATTCGTCCATGAATCATAATGTGATTACTAGGAGTGAGTCATGCCAGGATGAAACAGCTGTACTGAGTACCACCAGGCTCTTTGTCAGAAGGGCTCTCAAGAAAAGGGTGTCATCATGCTGTCCCCTCTGGGCAACAGGGCCATGGCTGGTCCTGCCAATGCTGCACAGGGGACACAGGACAGTGGGACATTTCCAAATCTGGCAGTGACAAACTGCTGGAAGATGCTATGCAGAAGTTACATTGGATATGGCTCTTTGCATGGCATCTAAGAAGGATTCCTGAGAGCTGCAATTGTCTGAATCCCAACTGAGTTACTTGCAGCAACCACAAGGGCTATGAACATTGCTGGGATTCTGGACATCACTACTTGATCATGACAGGAGATGCCCTGTATGATCCTGATAAGAGACGCCCTGTTTTGCCTCACAGTTTGCATTGTTCAGGCAATAAAAAGGAGACTGAAAGCTTTCTGATAAGAGAGGATTAACTTTTCCTCCACCCCTGTCCATCACCATAAGCAAGGCACATTGTGGATGGTTCCCATGTAGCAACAGTTACCTACCCTGTCTGCCTGGACATGGGCAGCACAAAATGCAGACCAAAGAAAGTCACATTGGCTTTTCATGCCATTTGTGCCTTTGCTTCTAAGCTGGAAAGACCCCAACAACGAACCACAGAGCCCAACAAGTCCTGTGGGCTTTGCCATGATACAGCAGTAGATCCCATCAGCTCTCTGAAGACAAGCTGTCATGCTGAAGCACACCTGCCCTTCCAATGTTCCATCTGTCTGACCTAGGGACCAGCTCTGCTCAGACCTAACTCTATGAACACAGGCCTTTTTTGCCATGGAAGAGACTGCCCTCCCCTTGCTGTGTCTCCCTTTAGTTGCTCAGACAATATTAATAGAGGAACTTTCCATGTCAGTGATTGGAATGGATAAATAAAGACTCAAAGCAAAAGAAAATAGTTCACTAGATGTGTCTGTTGCATATTTTGATAGATTCATGGCATTATGGCAATGAAGTAGATGAAAGTTAATCTGTCTCTTTACAAGCTTGGTAACAATTTTTTTTTTTTTTCAGTTATGGTATATTTAACATTGCTATCTCAAAATCTTCTTTTATGGGACCTCCTTTCATTCTATAATATCACCTTATCATACTGCTGTGAGTATTCTCACTGTGAGCAGTACAGTAATACTGCTGGTTTTTGACTGAATCATCCCATTGCCTGCATAGCCATGCCAATTGAAACAGCCTCCCCACAAGGGTTGCATAACTTCTTATATTTCTGCATAGACCCATCAAGGAGGAATATTCAGACAAAGCCATATAATAGACTGACCACTCTCATTTTGTCCAATCCCATACACATGTGTCCAGAAACATTAAGATTTCAGCTCTAAGCCTTCCTGTAATCTGTTGCTAAAATTTATGTATCTTCTCTCTGCCTTCCTGGGCCTTTACCTCTGGCATGGTAAGAAGCAGGCTCTTCTAATGAGATCTCCTTTCTGAGTCTGCTTGAGATGGATCCACAATTATTTTTTCCCCTTTTGTCACTGCAGCTCATCCTTGCATCTTGCAGGCTTCTGATAATCATCCTTGTCATTTCCCACTGACCTCAGACCAGAATCAGATGCAATTGAAGGGACATTTTGCCAAGGAGCTTCTGTTTTCAGGCTGTGAAAAGAGCAACTTCTCTAAGCTGCCTTTGCAGCTTGCATCTGCTCCACTTGTTGGCCTTTGCATCCTGTGAGCAGCTTGATCTAAATCTTGTTTGAACCATATTATCAGCTGCTCTCTGACATGGCTCTGCCCTCTGCTATTGATTTGTATGTCAGTGACAATCACATTTCTTTGATTTTTCTGAGAACCAGGACTTAACATAAATGATCACAGGAAGCCAGTGATATGTCCTATATTTCAGGTGGTTATGAGTAGAAGTTTAAGAAGCTTTGCTTTAACATTCTTCTGCCTTTTCAAACTATTTTGCTTTCCATACAGCTACAGAAGTCTGAATTCTTATTTTGACCTTTCAATGCTGCCACTGTTTTTTGCATAAGCCCCACTGCTCTTGATTCTACCTTTATAAAGCAGTGTTCAGAACAACAGCTCCAGGATGAGGGTTGAACCAAATCTGCCACTCCCACCTTCATGCACAGGATAATCACTGAACAAATTGTCTAAAAGCATCTTGAAGAATCATAGAACCACAGAGTTATAGAAGTCAAGAAGAAATCAAGCCATGTAGACCCCTGCCATGAAGCTGGCAGTTTCATGAGGCTGACATCATTTGTGACAGATGGATGAGATTTGTTATCTCATCCTAAAACCTTTTGGTGAGTTTAAACATCCTACACAATATTTCTCCTAAAGGCTAATCTAAATGTCCCTTACTATAATTTAAGGCAATCCTTCTTTTCTGTTCCCAGGCAATACATTCCATTTCTCACTGAATCTGTAATACCCAGATATGTGTTCCACAGACACTTCCAGAGTTTCCCTCTCTGGCACTCTGAAACAGAATGAGTGTACAGAGTGTATCTGTTCTTTCCTGCTCTCCCCCAGCCTCTCTTGAGGACATCTTATCTTGATGTGTGCTACTCCTCGTACATCTGAGCAGTTAATTTGTGTAGTTAATTGTACATCATTGCTCTCTTGGTTATTTCTCCATGACCTATTTACTGTTAGGATAAACCCTATCAACAGACTTACGTGAGGTGTGGGAACTGTATCTGCATCCTGGGAGACTCATGGGGCTCTTTCCCAGGCTGGAGCAATGAACCAAAGATGAGATACTGCTATTCTGTGCTCTAACAACAGAGATGATGGTGTAGATGTCTTCATATGTAAATTACAAGAAATGTTGAATAATGTCTTGAGGTCTTTGCACAGTTCTGTGATCACCTACAAGTGATGGTAAAATTCATCTTTTACATCTTAAATGGTGCAGACCAGACTCAAAACTGGTTTCAATGTTCTTCATGGATTCATTCAGCAGAAAGGAGTAGGCCATGAAATCCTGCTTTTATGACACCATCATTCAGGACTGGTATCACCAACTGGAGGAATTTCTCCTGTTGTAATCTAGATATGCACTAAGTAGAATCCCAGGGGTTTTTTTATAGTTAGGAATAAATGAAACAGGCCAGTGACCCTAAGGCCAAGCAGCATTGCACCACTGTCATCCGTGTGGATAAACTCTCCACCACCACCAGGAGAAAAAGATGGAGGCATCAGGTGAGGTGCCATTTGACTTGGGTGCGTGGTGGGGTCATGCCAGAGCCCTGCCCAGGCAGGGCTCAGCAGAGGCTGGTGCAGACCACAGGGTAATGATCAGACATGGACGAGCCCTGGCCGTCACTTCAGCCAGTCCCAGTCTCTGCATCACACATTTGCTGAGATGTAGCTGGCAAGACCTTCAGCTCTACCTCAGGCTACCAAGGAATGCTGCATCCTATTTACTGATGTGCTGCACCTTTCGATCAGTGAAATGTGTTACAGCATTAGAGTTTAAATATCCACCTTCTTAAAAAAGGAAAAGAAAGTAAAACAACAATTCTATAAAAGCATGGCTGAACTAGAAGGTCAACAATTGCTTGTTGTAGGGCAAAAGACTGGCACTCTACACCAACTAAATCAATTTCCCGAGCCCACTCACTCTCTTCAATCCTCTGCAGAAGTTTCTAGATACTAAAATTTAGCTGCAAGAAATTCTCTTGCAGGCTAGTCTTCATGATTAAATGAAATCATTCTTTGATTAGGAGTAAAGAAAAAATTAGGATGAGTATCACCAGAGTAAAAATGGAAACACAAGTTAGATTGTGAAATGAGTCATCTGGCAGAAGTATGTAAACTAAAAACAACAGGCATCCCAGAATAGCTCCTCATGAGAGAAAACATCGTAGTGACTGAAACCTATATATGCAGCTACTGGAATAAACTACAGGAGATTTGACACATTTTGGCACATGTTTGTACCAGTTTTTGTAAGCTTTAGAAGCATTTTTGAAAAAAAAATCCGAATTTGGTGCAAAATGACAAAAATATCCAAAGATTACAAAATAAACAAAGGAAAGTTTCATTATTCACTTAAAACAAAGACGTTACAGGTCAGACCACAGACAATATTTTGTCATGATTTAGCAAGTTATTTCCTCTTCAGAGAAAAACCACTCTATGAAATGATAACAGATGTGATTTTTACAGTGGTATAAAACCCCTTTAGCTATTCACCTTCATGGAATGAGCTTCTTCACTGACTGCTTGACAGGTATAGGTAATTGATGGATTATTCAGGAAATTCTACCCAGGCAGATGCCATATGCCAGAAGAACTAATTTCTACCCTTGCTGCTTGGCTTTTCTCTCCTGTCACGTGCAAAATGTTGGCAATCCTCAGTAAGAATTGTTTATCTTCATAAAATTATGTAACTTTCTATAAATTTAGCATTAGCAACACAAAAACAAGTGCCCAAACTAGTGCATGGCTAATGCAACCCACCATATGCTCCCTTTTACAGGCAAACTGCACAACCATGGATGCCCGTGCAACACTCAGCACAATATCAAACCTGTTTTGTCACAAAGTATTTATTTCACGTTTTTGGAAGGATTGAGATTTCAGGTTATTAGATAGCCCTCCTTTTGCCACTGCTCTGAATCTCTTCTGATCCATTAAATTACTACAAATTGCAAACAGATAGTACTATTATTAGGCATGCCTGTTTCCAATTTAAAATTAAAAAAAACCTCGAAAACAAAGCCCAAAACCAAATAAAAAACCCTGTCTCCTGGTGGTGTGTTCCTAAATTTTCCACCTAATACTCTGTAATAATTTTCCACCATTTAAGACAAGGAATTTCCACACCCATCTGGAGACTTTTAGCTCAAATTTTTGAACATAGATTTTTGTTGATGAATCTTGAAAGATCCACATTCTACAGTGTAGGACTGTTCTTCTTTGCTTTTCAGTCCATAGTGTTTTATTTTCTATGAGAAAGAAATCTTTCTTCTAACTGACATATATCAAATCTTAGAAAAAAATATAGCCTACAATCTACTAGGAGAGAGAAATCATCAACCAAATCAGTTCTGAGCATTGTCAATTTTATCAGAGAAAAAGTTTATACATTTTATTTCCCCTCTGGAGACTGGTGCATATGAAAGATGAATTAGTTCAATAAAAACTTCAGTGGAGAAAACTTGTTCTTTCGCTCAAATGCAAGATCTTGTGTTTTTAAAAGTCCCAAATAAAATTCTGCTGATAGCTTAAGTGAGAACAGTTACCAAAAAATAACACAAATTCAGAAAAATTACCTCAACTGTGTCTTTAACTAATTCCCAAGTCTTTCCTAGAAATGTAATTTATGAACTTTGGGGGTTTTTTAATATGTCTGAAGTCATAGTATGAGCAGCTTCCCCCTTCCTGGCTGGCAGAAATGCTCATCTGGGCCTGTCTCTTGGTCATCTTCACTTCACAGAACATCTCTGTGACTTAGATTGTACAGAGAAAATTAAATCCTTCAGAGTATGGGCCACTAAGGGCCTGAATGGGTGTCAAACAAAATAATCTGTTAATGCAGATTCATCTCTTGCTTGGGACAGACACCAACAGATTAAGTTCTGATTCCTGTGCCTGCAGGTTAGGCTGTTGATCACAGGTATTGTATTATTGGCATCCATGGTTCATACTGAAAGTTATCAACCTGTCTCTGTGTGCCTGCAAAAATTAGGGTCTGTTTTAGGAAACTTGGTGCCCTGAAAGGCCTGTGTATGATGTGACTTCAGGCTGCACCCTGCCAGCACCACACAGATCACCAGAGCTCACCAATCCCTGCGGTGTGCAAAGGAGGAAGGGGATAACTATAATTAACCTCCAACAAAGGGCAAAATTCAGCATTTGTGAAGGTTTTATCAGTTTTGAAATTCAGCTTCTCTCCTAGGGAGGACTTTGACCCCAGCCCCCTTCTGAAATGCTCTGTGACTGAGGTCTGTGGGAAGGCACAGGTGTGAAAAGTATTCATCATTCAGCAACATAAGTGCTGCTTTCCAAATGGATTTATCATAGTTTTCCACTTCTGATATCATTGAACACGTACTTTAACGTTTGCACAGGCTACAGTTTAAGAAGATAACACAGAATAATCTCAACTCACAGGAAAACACTAAAAAAGGTCTCTTGCATCTTTTCTTTCTATCAAACAGCAAGAATCCCAGAAACACCTGCTGGTGTTTACATATAGGACCAACACTGGAATAAAGCCTGCATGCAACAAAGCCATGGAATTTGGTCCTCCTTTGGTGAAACCACGATGAGTAAATGGGTGTTGGAGTTAGTTCTTGCTTCTTTGTGCTTCTTAACAGCTTCAGTGAAGAAAGACACATTCCCAGGGAAGACTTAGAGGAAGACTTAAGCATTAAACAATACTAAACACGATATGTGGCCATGATGCTGGGATACACTAGGCACGGGGTATGCCTGGAAATGACATTGTCCCATTTTTTTGATTTGAAGAATTTCTGTCTGTCAAGGACTTCCTTTGATCCCACCTAAGAATCTGTAACTACTGTCTCTTGCCAACTTCAGTGACAAGGCCCTCTGAACACTGTAATGGCAGGGTATCCATTGGAAAGCACTGATGCTTCTCACTGTCCTCATCTCTGCCTCAGCACTTTTATATCTTTCACTCTTCTGATTTAGGTGCTTCCAGATGCTGTTCCAGTAGCAATAATGAGATGGTGCTAATATTTGTTTTCTTAGTTCAGGATTAAGCCTTTGAAGAAATAGTGCATTGTGGTATATCAACTATTTTGACACACAGCAAGGGAATTTCTTCACTACTTTCATGTGCTGTATGACAGTTCCTGAGACATCAGCATATCCTCGGAGTTGGGAGCTGGCATATTGTCTGTGAGCCTTGAAAAAGTGCCACTCACAGGCAAAAGGAAATGAAAATATTTTTTAAAACCCAAAACATAGCATATATAATACAGGAACTTGATCTACAACATTTAGATACTGTTACCACTCATTAAAAAATCAGGGAATTTGTAATAAGTCTCAGTTATCTGAAGACTCTTCTAGAAAGAAAGACATTCATTGCTGCTCTTAAGAAAAGCTGAAATGCTGGTCTCTTGGATTTGATTTAATATCAATCAATGTACTATTAGTTCTGTGTTTCAAATCTATGAAAATATTGTTAAGGGAAGATCTCTCCTTATCCAGGTGAGATTCTCCACAAGGATGTTGTTTCAGCCACTCTCTTTGATTATTGTCATTAAAAAAATATCTCTTAATGTGTATCCTAAAGCTTTCCCTTCACAATTTCAGGCCATTGCTTCTTATCACATCATCCACTGAGAATTATCTTCTTTATGTTTATTGTTACTCTGAAGCTATATATAAACTATCCTTCCTGAATCTTCATTATAAGAGATGGTATAAATTCACCTTCCTCCATGTCCCCACTTTTTTTTTTTCTCTCTAATACTTCTATTTTTCTGTCACCCTTTGTATTTCTTTGCTTCTCTGGTGCCATTCTTTTGCTGACAAAACCTGTTTTTTGCCAATGACAGAAGAAAATGAAGGGGATTTTTTTAAATTCTCACTTTTTCCTTTACAGTCAGAAAGATTAAAGGTAAAATTCTCTAGTTCCATTTTCAACCTGTGCTTGTTCCTGTCTTTTGACCACCAGGAAAGATCATAAAATGCCCAAGAGTTATGGAGCTTATAACAGTTGTTGCTCTTTGTAGCACAACTGTTTCATATTCATTATGTTTTTCTTTCCAGACCATTCCTTCAGGGACAATGGTACAAAATTTAACCACAATAAAAACCACTGTGGGAAAAATTGAACAATCCAGGGAGACATTTTTCAGTAGCCTTCAGGGATCTGTCCAGCAAAAAGGTCTGTAGTAACTTAATGTTGCTGTTGTCAGAGATGAAATTGTGTCTGCATATAAAAAGTGAAATGTTCTTTGCAAAAGTGTGGCTTTGCAGCCACTCCTTTACAGAAGCAAAAATGCAAATTTATTGAATGAGATGTAGATGGATAACTTCTAACATTTGCCGTGGAAGTTTAGTTCCTAAGGACCCTTGACTAAATTAATAAATATTGTATTTTTGTATCCATTTTCATGACAGAATGAGCATCTTTGAGGCTTTTCCTCTTGCACTTTGCATTTTTATGTGAATTACTTACTAGCTTTGCCAGTATTTTTGTGTCCTGGTACACTTAAGTCTTGTCAGGAAAATATTGATATCTGTCATCTTCATTTTTACCAAGTCCCAGTTGTTCCTTGGCAATATGACAAATATATATTATGTTTCTTCTGCAGTGCAGAGTATTACATTGTTAAGCATAAATATTTTTAAGTTTTCTGTGCACTAAAAATTCTTTTTGAGAACCTGGGGAATTTTCTGCTGCTTCTGAGATCCTGCTGTCTGCTGGGGACAGGAATCTGCTTTTATTCCAGGATTTGGGGTTTTTCTTCTCTTTTGTTGTCAAAGGATGTAAAACAGGAGAAGAAATAAGAAGCACTGGATAATTTATCTACAAATCTTGTGCTATTCTTAGCTTCTGATTTCTCAAATCCCTAAGAATAATCCATTTCTTACTGTTTATTCATATTCATGCTAAGTTCAAAAAGAAAGTTGTGGCTGAAGAAAATGGTGTTTCTTCACAATCCATAATTCTTTCTCTCCCCTGAGTACTCACCAGGCTCCCACAATTATATAACATGGTAATGTGTACTTTATTTACTGTGTTCTCTGCAACAACTATCAATTCATCTGTAGAATTCACAAATGGGAGGCACCTAATAGCGTCACATTGATAAATAAATACTAGTTAATCATGAGGTTAGTTGGAAATACGTACTCCTTTACTAGGAAGGGGTTGTCTGGTACATAGTATACTAATTTAGTATTGTATTATATAATTATATGTTATATGATACTTTAATATTGGATTGTGTACAATACTAAAATTGAGGAAGGGTTTAAGGCTTGTTTAAGGCCTGGAAAAAACTGATTTTGTTTTTGCTGTATTATGTACTATTTTGTCTCATTATCGCAAGCACAAACCTCACAGCAGTGAATCACAGAATCACAGAAAACTTTGAGTTTGAAGGGCCCTTAAAGATCACTTAGTTCCAACTCCCCTGCCATGAGCGGGGACACCTTCCACTAAACCAAATTGCTCAGATCCCCATCCAACTGAGCCTTGAACATTTCCAGGGATGTTGCAGCCACAGCTTCTCTGGTCAGCCTGTTCCAAGGAATGCTTTGCACAATGTCTGTGTGATACAATGAAATAGTATTAAAAAATGTGAAGCAGTGGGGAGAGAAATGAGTTTGAAACACCTGGGGGCAGACTCTTGTTCAGCACTGCCAAAAGCAACCCTTTGACTATTTACAGTAGGGTATTCAGATCTTCAGACATTTTGCAGTGGTCTAGAACTCTGCTTTATCTGTTGCATTGCTAATACCGATCCAGAATGTACAGTTGACTGATTGTCTGTTAATTACCGGTCATTAATATAACTTGAATCATCCTTGATCCTGATTTGAAATAAACCTCTTAAATTGAGTAGGGTTCCCCTGCAGCAGTCACGATCATTCATCATATATTTCCAGGAATGAATACTAATTACTATGAACTAAGTTAATTAAATACCTTGGTCTTTAGTCTGGCCTGCTGTAGTTAACTCCAGCAGAAGGCAGAGGCAATTTTAACAAGAGGGAAATGGAACTTCTTTACTATGTGAGTAATCCTGCACTGGAACAGGTTGTCCAGAGAGGCTGTGGGGTCTCTCTCACTGGAGATATTCCAGACCCATCTGGACACAATCCTATTCCATGTGCTTCGGGGTGACCCTGCTTGAGCAGGAAGGTTGGACCAGATGACCCCACTGTGGTGCTTGCAGCCTTACCCATTCTGATTCTGAAAATACAAGCAAGGTGAGGAAATGTGCTTTGATATACAAAGTTGTTATACAACTTTGTTATACAGAGTTGTACAACTCCTGGCTCAGTGAGGCCCTGGTGGTTTTGAGGATGTCCACATTAACTGAAATAAAACCACTGAAATTGTATCGTTTACCCACAATCCAGCCATCAATAGTGACGGTGATGAGGAGCAAAGAGGAGCTACCTTCATCTTTTCTCTCCCTTTCTTTGGTGTGCACTAGTTAAGAAATTTATACATATTCACATTCTTATATGTAATAGAAATATTCTCCTTAATCTTGGCAGTAACTGTTGTCCTGGGGATCTTGGTTGATGTAAAATATTTCATTAACTCCAGATAAGTACAGAGACATTGAACTTCCCAGAAACATTTTTCTTTTTTTAAAGGTTTTAAGGCGTTTCGTGATACATTTCACAGCAGGCAAGAATAAAACAAAACAACCAAGAACTACATTTTTGTTCAAATTATGACTGTGGGAAAATAACAACTTGGCTTACTTTAATTGTTTTCTCAGCCCTCACTAAAGGGTTTTTTAAGATAGCACTCGATTGTCAGCAAGATGCCATAGAAATGAGCATGGTCTGTGTGGCCTCAAGAAAGTAAATGGCTTCATGCTTTGTTCTGAGAAATGCTGTCATTTGGGCTTGAACCAAATGGCTTCACAGGGAAAACACTGCTGCCTTCTGCCAGCAGGCTGGAAACAAATACCATGGCTGAAATTCATCTGAGTATGGAGAAAGCTAATCTCTGTGCCTGTGTTCTTCTGAAAGCCTTATGCACAATACTGAATAACCATTGCACTCTGCCCTCTCATTTAGTTCTGAATGCCTTTCTCAGTTCTTGGAACTATTAATTACAAGGGTAGATTTAATTGTGGCCCTAAGTGCATTCCAGATCCTTACTGCTGATTTTTGACTTGAAGGGCATAAAGTCTTTATGGCCCCAAAGCAGATTGTGACTTCTGCTGCTTGTACACATACAGTAACAATAAACAGGCCACCAGATGGGACTACAAACCCTGCCAGTTGTGTTCCCACAGCTCAGGAATCCAGAGAGAATACAAACCCAGAGAGCTGGATGGCCACTCAGTGCTCTGTACTGCACCAAGGTAAAGGGTGGGAGGATGTTCCCACTGATCCCACACATCTCCATGACCACTGGGCCTGGAGCAGATGAGACTATGCCACTAACTAGGAATGGCTCTAAGAGCTCAGGCATATCAATGAACTGTCAAAACATTCATCTTTGCAGAAACTCTTCTCTTTTTCTGGAGGTTTAATTCTGATCTGAGTTTCAACAGTCCCACATCAACAGAAGCCCAGACTTACACCAGTGATCAAGATCTAAAAGTCCACCTTCTACCATATGCTGTGTTAAGTGAGAAAGCAGGCTGACTGGCACTTTTATTACTACATTCTCCATGTCTTTATGAAAAAATCCAACACAGGTACCATTCATGTGACAACATGATGGCAAAACACAGTGGAATTTCTCCATGACCACTCTTACTGAAAGAGAAAATGGGGATGGAAAGCAAAAATCTTCAATTTTGCAGAATGCCATTTTCAGTTCACTCCAGAATGTCATTACTATATAACAAATGTGAGCTGGCAAGCATCTGCTTCTTAGCAGAAAATTGAGGTATTTTGTTGGGGCTGTGGATAGTTTAATATCTGCGAGAAATCAGCTGCAGGAGGTAGGGAAGAAGGAAAAAATTGCTATAGAGCTCATGCAGAGAAGCAGGATTGTCTCTGCCTGCTTAGAATTCAGAGCAGAACTTCTGCATTCTCACTAACACCAGGAGCCTTGAGACATCGCACCTCAGCAGTCAGGTTTTGTTCCACATCGTGGGAATTTAGCCATCTAAAAATTAAGCTAAATTTGGTCACCATTGTGAAAATTCACCCACCCCCATCGCCCTTCTTTTTTTTCTTTTGAGGAGAACAAAATACAACCAATTAACCTCCTGCTAAAGGGATCACATGAGCATCCATGGATCAAAGAACGTGAGGCAATATTAAAAAGCTAAATTTAGGCAACTATGGCAACAGGTCACATGAATAGAATAGGATTTGGTGGCCTGGAATGGAAAAAGGCAGCTAGTGCCAGCATAGCAGAACTAGTCTGCTTTGCCATGTTCTTAGATTATATAATAAGAAAGCAAAAATAGAAAGGCAGGCAAAGGTAGCCACAGAATCAGAATAAAAATGAGATCAATGAACCATTCCACACTTAAAAACTCTTACCTAAATGACTTTGGAACATTAAAATCCAGCAGTCTATGCCTTGCGTTAATCTGCAGTAAAAATAACTACAGAGAGCTGTATTTTATCTGGGAACAAAACTGTCCTTTTCCTTGTATTTGAGTCCTTTACCCACACCACAGAACTTTGTACTGCAGAACTGGAAACTGCTAGAAGGTCTCCCCAGAGCCTTCTCTTCTCTAGGCTGAACAGCCCCCAGCTCTGTCATCCTGTCTTCATAGGAGAGGGGCTCTATCCCTCTGCTCATCTTTGTGGCCTCCTCTGGACTCGCTTCAACAGGTTCACATTGTTTTTATGGGAAGATGGGGCCACTTTTCAAGCCTGTTGAGATCCCTGTGGATGGCACCCCTTCCCTCCAGCATGTCAAACAGATCACACAACTTCATGTAGTTTGGTAAACTTGCTGAGGGTGCACTCAAACACTCCGTCCATGTTGCCAACAAAGATGAAAAACAGCACAGGTCCCATAAATGTAAAATGCATATACAGTTCCTTGTAGCTACAACTGAATTCCATCCTTCCTTCCACTGCAGATTGTACTTTTTGATTATTTTCTCTGTGGTTCACAAGTGATCGTATCCAACATTTCTTTCTTCTTTTTTTTTAACCTGTCAGACGGACAATGGAAACAAAAATGTGAATTTTCACAGTCTGAGCTGATGCCCATCAGTATTATCAGTCTGAAATCAAATTTTAACTGAAATAAGAGATTGGTAAATAGGGGAGCCTTTGGGACCGGGATTTTTTGTTTTGTATAGTACCTGGAGAACTGCCTATCTGTGCCTCCTGAAAATATCCTTCTTTTGTGGAAGAAAAGCCCTTTGAACAGGGGAAACATGCAAAAAAATTCGTCTGGGGGGTTACTGGTGTTAGTCTGTTCCTGTACAGTTACTTGATAAAATCCAACAGGAATTAATTGTTTGTACATAAACCTTTACTGATGGCCAAAAGAAAATGCCTATTTAACCTCTTGTGTGTCAATTTCCTTTGCATATTCGATTTTCCTGGTGTAGCAGTTTCTTACCAAAGGAGGAAGGAAGCAATTGGGAATTTCCTGATTATGAGAAAAGCATGTATATGATTCTACCTTGGACCATGAGTTATTTCACAGAAAAGAGAAAGTTCTGCTTCCCTTTGGCAAGAAATGTGGGCTTTGAGGGGGTCAGGCACCTGATTCCCAGTGCAATTTTGAAAGAAGATTTAAAAGTCAGACCAAGCCCATCAGAATAAGTGAAGATTGCTCATATTTTAGGGTGCTGGGTAGCTACTGAAGGCAGTTCCTGTGTTTGGACTGTCCCTGCCCAAGTAAGCAGCACGGGCAATAAATTAATTCCCTTCAAGTCTGGTTTGTCTGCAATGGTAATTGGCAAATTATGTCCTTGCTGTTATCTTGATCCATTGACATTTTTATCCCAATTTCTCTCATCAATTTGAATTGAGGAACAAGCAGCTGAGGGGGTGTTTGGCTGTTACCAGGGCTAACACACCACAGCTGTCAGGTAAGTCAGGGAAGGGACAGTCCTCTGTCCTTACACGCAGATGGGATGTGGCCAGGAAACTAATTGGAACTGAGGAGACCAAAAATACATCTCTACTCATTGAAAATCCATCAATAGGAGACAGAGTTCAAACTGTCCACAGAAAATAATGAACAGCTTTATTCACATTCACTTTGAGAAGTTTCTTCATGAATATCCTTCACACAGGTGTAAGTTTTTCAAGAGCAAAGTCCTCCTAATTCCCACTATTCCCAGGGGTAGTAGAGTATTTGATTTTTTTTCTAGCAGAGTTTCACCCAGAGGATACCAAATAAATTTTGAAAAAGCTGTGTCAAGAACTCCATGGAGTTCCTCCTCTCTGCAGCTTCCTCTGGAATTTCAGAGCACTGGGAAATCTTGCTCTATGTTTTCAATGCCCAAACCACCAGATGCATGGGCTTCTGTGCCATGTTTTGGGATTAAAAAGGAAATTGTCTGAAGGGAAGAATACATGGAAACATTTCTAAGGTAGGAAATGAGACAGACTTCTGTACCTTTGGAAATGGCTCCACCTGGGCCTTTCAAGCTTTTGCCACATGTTTTATTAATGGATGTACACTTGAAAAGCTGTTATTTCTCTTCAGTAGTTTCTTATGCACTCTCCACTGCTCTCCTGTCATCCTCAAATGATTTTTTTTTTTACCTTTTGGGCATCTTGGGCAGAAGATTATTCCATTAAGGGCTGGCAAGTTGGACAGCTCCCAGGATGGCATCGCTCTTGCCCACGCTTGGCATATCACTTAGCAACACCAAAGAACATTTATTGCACATCCTGCTATTTGTGTTTCATGTTTCACATGTTGACTTTCTTTCCTGCAAGTTTTTTCTGTTGGAATTGCCTCACATTCGATGTTCTGTTAGTAATGGCCAAGCACAAGTCCCAACCCTTTCCCTGAGAACTAAGAAGGAAAATTATTTCAGCTGATGCGAGAGCCAGTTTTTCCTGCTTGTTTTTATGGAAAGCTGCAGCACCTCATTAATGTCATATATGTCCTTATTGTTAAATAAATGCCATATTCACAGATACAGGAATGACAGCAAGGGTGCTCCCAACATTTACAGCTGATAATGCTTTGCCTGGAGTGGTTTTTAGCACAGTGAAGTTTCCCATTCTGTACAAACTCCTGCCTTCATTGCCCTCTTGGCACACTCCAAAATATCTCCTTTTCCTTGGGTGTCTCTCCATTTTTACTGGTACATCCACACTGGTATTCCTCACATGCATTTCTTTCAAGCAGATCAGCTGGCTGGGAAAGAGTGAAAATGACTGGTAAGAAGCTAAAGGTGACCAAAACCAGCACTCCCATCCAGCAACTACGTTGGGGTTTTTTTTCATAATTTTGCTCTTTCAACTTTTCTGCATGAGAAAGCCCAGACTGGCACCCGAATGTGCTCTACTACAATATAAGAGTAATAAGGTGTAGGACTTTCTCTCTGAGGAGATTTATGTTCTGTAAATTTACAGCTCCTCTCTAGACATTTACAGTTGTCTAGAGAGGAGCTCGATATATCAGTATAGATTCAGAACAGAAATTTACCTATCCCCAAAAAATGCATTGTGGGGAGAAGGGAGGGAGGTAATGCTCTTAAATACCCAGCTGAACTTCTTCACAGTGAATTAAAATGTCTAGAAAAGAATAAAAGCAATATTTATTGAATATAAAAAGATGAAAATATAGGGGAAAATATTAATGATTGTTGTGTGAAGTGAGATGAGCTGGATTCACAGAGGTGTGTGAAAACCTCTTTTTGGTCTCATTTGGTTTAGTTTCTCTCAGATTTCACTTTAGAATTTGCTGCTTGAGTGTGATTTTGCAGAACTATTTCTGGAAGCAGCTGAGCTACATTCTGGGAACCAATCCCAGCAATTGAGCATGAAAAATAAACTATGACCATATACCTGATGCACTATTTCCATTTTCATCATGCATTTGACTGGAAGAAGAAGAGAAAGAACAGCTTACAAAAATTGTACATGGATTTAAGCAAGCCATCTGTAGAATAAGTATACAAACTGGATACCATGAAAGCAAATCAATTTGAATCCTGATGTAAGTAGAAATTATTTCTATATGAAGTCATAACCCATTTCTGGGTAGAATTACATACTTTGTGGGAGAATAAATAAGGATATTACTGTAAAAGAAGGATATTAAGTGCAGTTGGATATATAGCAATATTCAGATTAAAATCATATAAATTACATCGTACTCATATACAAAATGTGTTCATAGAAAAATGTGACAGCTACTGCTATTACAAAACCAATGAAAGCACAACAGTGGCAAAAAACTACCATGAGCCTAAGGAAGCTCAATTTCTCACAGTGTTACGTTCTGTGAATCAAAGTATATGCACACAAGGTATTTTGGATTTTCTACAGGAACTGTAGTGAATTTTTTCCCTGCTTCTTTCTAATTTCTTAAGGCACACCTAACTAAAATGGCTTTTTGGATGTAGATGAAGTTTCCAGTAGCTTTGGTGATTTCTTGAAAGAATCAATGAAATCTAAAAGTGGATTGCTGAGTGAAAAATAAATGCAAGGGAGGCGTTTCTCTGTATGTAAGCCTTTGTTACTGAATATTTTAGGCCAGCAAACCTCCTCAACTAAAATCTATACTAACAGTATCCCTACTCATGATATGAAATAAGTGTGGAGAAAACAACGTGGACTTATATTCACACCTACAGGTCGGGCAGAGAAGTGACTGAGAGCAGCCCTGTCAAGAATGGCTTGGGGATGATGGTAGAGGAAAAACTCACCGTGAGCCAGCAGTGAGTGCCTGCAGCCCAGAAAGCCAAATGAACCCTGGGCCACAACAAAAGGATCTGGGCATCAGGCTGAGACAGGGGATTCTCCCTCTCTACTCTGTGCTTGTGAGACTCCACCCAGAGAGCTGCATCCAGTTCTGGAGGCCCCAATACAAAAAGGACATGGAGCTGTGAGAGCAAGTCCAAAGGAGGCCACAAAGTTGGTAAGAGGACTGGAGCACCTCCCCTATGAAGACAGACTGAGGAAGTTGGGGCTGTTGAGCCTGGAGAAGGTTGTACAGAGATCTCATAGCAGTACCAGAAGGCAACCTATAGGGAAGCCAGAGGAGGACTCTTCATCAGGAGCTGTGGTGATAGGACAAAATATGGGTTGAAAATGAAAGTGGAAATTTCAGTCAGATGTTAGGAAAATATTCTTTACTGTGAGGAAGATGAGACACTGGAAGAGGTTGCCCAGAGAAACTGTGGATGTCCCATCCCTGGAAGTGTTCAAGGCCCGGTTGGATGGGGCTGTGAGCCACCCACTCTAGTGAGATGTGTCCCTGCCCATGGAAGTAGGGTTGGAAACTTGAAACTCCAGGCTTTAAATTTCTTTGAGGTCCCTTCCAACCTAATCATCCTGTGATTCTATGATTCTATACATCAGTAAATGTCACTGATTTTGTTTCTGTCAGTGTGCACAGGTAGGAATGAGTGAACCAAGGGAATGATTGTGTTCAAAATCCATTCACCAGAGGAAAAGTGGCAAGTCAATCACTCTCATGTGAAGCTGAGGGGTGAGGATCAACCCCAAGTGCTGCAAAACAGCCTTGGAAGAAAGGCCAGACTCCCTGTTTATAGCAGTGGCTGCATGACTTGGCTCTGTTTTTGGTACCTGCTGATACGATGGGGTGGTCCAAGTGGTGTTTGAGCAGCACCACCTCCAGTGTGAGGTATTTCTTCCCGAGTAATGGAGTGCATCCAGCTCCCCACTGAGACAGGGCTGCCTTTAACCAAGACTCATAGCAAAGTCTTAACAGAGCCTCAGGATGGGTGATCTTACACTGAAATATTCCCTGGAGCAGATTGTGTAGTTTCCTCCCCAAGCACAAGAGGAGATACCTGACTACTGAAATATTACTACCTCCTTTGGAAACCACAGCCTCTGCTCTCTGCTTTGATGTGTGAGTATCTGTCTTGAATTCCCAGTCATTCCCACCACACGGGAAACAAGTGTTGGTCTTTTTACTTCAACAGCTGAGCCAGAAGTCCCACCATAGCCACAGAGGTCACACAAGCTACACACTGATCATGAAGGAACAGCCACACACCCCTTGTGACCAGGGGCAGTTCTCACTAGGAAAAGATAGTAAGAACAGAATATATTCCAAATTCATGGTGCAAGCACAGTGAGCCTGGAGAGCTCAGCCCCTGATACATCTGGCCACTGCCATCACATCATCTTTCAGAACAGCAGCTTTCCAAGACCAAAGGCTTTCAAAGAGATAATCCGTAATATTCAAATTTCACATAAAACCTGGGCTGCTGGAGACTACCACCAATGGTAAAACCCATGTGCAAGCTATCAGTAAAGTGAGGGTGCAAGAATTGTAAGTCAAGTGGGGGCCACTGATGGTCAGAAAATGCAGCCCAAGGTGGCACAAGACTCCAGGAAACCTTCTGTTCCTTCAGATCTCCCAGCCAAGTATTTTAAAGCAGTTGATACATACTTGCTGGTGCAGAAATGTTCTTTCCTTCAGAAGACAGCAGAAAGTGCAGATTGTTTTTAAGAAAGACTCAAAGACTCATAGGCTCTTTTTTTTTCTGGAGAATTTCAAATATCTGCTGACACCCTCAGGCAGAAAGGCAGATTTTCTTTCAATTTAAAAAGCATATGTTTCTCTCTCTCTCTCTAAAAAAAACCCAAACCAAAAAAAAACCTTCATCCAAAGCAATTGAGGAGCGGCTGTTTGCTAATTTTACTTAATTCAGCTGCAAAAAATATCCAAAAGTAACTCATCTGCAATATCTAGTACTCAGAGCTGCAGATAACAGGCCACAGCTCCAGTACTGAGCAACTTATGACAGAAACCTGAAATATGCTTTATTTGCTTCTTTGCACTTGTTTCTCTAGAGTTTTATAACTCTATAAAACTTGTTCTTTCACTAGACAGTAAATACTCTGCAAGTGAGAGCTCAGGAGGCCCGGACCAGGCTTGGGGAACTGCTGAAAGCCAAGCAGCACGTGCTGTCTTCTCCAGGAGTAAGAGAAAGCCAAGAGGCAGAGTGGCTCTGTGTTCAAACGGTAGCAATAGGGCTGCTCTGTTCCTGCCATCCTGGTCCTGGCCCTGGGCACCCCAACGGTCTCACCATGTCATGCTGATGTCACCCAGGGTCCCATCCTCAGCCTCCTGATACTTATATTGTTCTTTCTGAGGTGACAGCCATGTGTGCTTAGGTAGGAACTTATGTACACATTAAAAAATAAGTTTCTTCACCTGCAAAATTTAACAGGAAAAAATGGGAGGAAAAAAGGAAACAGCTATTTATTCCAGTCTCATTATCTTAAATTGGTTCACCTCCCCTTGGTGAGAAATTTTGCATTTCTGAGGCTTGTTTGAACCTTCAGCATCCTCATTTCCATGTTCTTCACTGCTGAAAGAAAACAACAGGGACACTGCTCAGCTCTCATACAGATTTGCCATGCCATGCTGTTTTATAGTGGAGGTGATTTTCCAGATAAGGAAACTATCTGTTACTGTACACCAAAAAGTTTTCAGTTTTGCTGTGATTCTGTATTCAGCAGGAATTAATTCAGTGATTCAGATGTACTGGAGCTGGGGTCATCTCCTCTCATGTTACCAACACAAGACTATTTGAAAAGGTCTTTTTTGCAAACTGCTAAAAAACACAGTTACCACTTTTTTTTTCTATCTCTGTTCAACATATATCTCTTAATGCTTGCTCTGGCCTGGAATTTTTCTCCAAGGATAGCATCTTGCTCCAGGGAGTAAGCTCCAAGTTGCAAGTATCTCCCATTGACTTCTGAATGACATAAAAAATGCAGGCTCCAACAGCGAAGGTCACACAGGAGGTGATAAGAAGATTGTTACAAGACAGCAGAAAAAAGATTTTCTTTTTCCTTGGAAGAGGAGTGATTCATTAGAAGTGAAGAAAAAGTGAGATATGGGTAGAGGAAAATTAAGAAAGGCTTTTGGCAATGAATTGAAATCACTCCAGGCCAGACAGCACCAGCCAGAGGGAAATTTCAGGACAGAAATTACAATCATAAAGAGTAAAAATGCATTTCTACATATTGAAAACTTGCTTGACCTTCACATCTCCTCTTTCAGGTTTCCAAAGTTTCTTTGGAGGGGTTTGTTGTTTGAGGAGGTTTTTTTCAAACTGAGAACTAGATTTGAACAATTACCCTCTCCTAACCAGTCGTCTTCTCCTTTCTTGCCCTTCCCCATCTGTAATGACCAGCCCCAAGGAGTCATCACAGTCATCAATACTCAGTCTCAGAATCTTGACCAAGTACATCAGGGAACAGGAAAACAATATAAACCAGAAGAAGAATCTCAGACGCTTGGGGAATATTTTAGAGGGCTGTTGTGATTTGCTCAGTGGAGGTATCCACCTGGATTTAACCCATGGCACTTCCTCATGGGAAGAGGTGCTTTTAGACAAGGAGTTGCTTCTAAAGAAGAGGTGCCCTGAACCAACTCAGTTGCCAGAAGTGGGTAGTTGTTACCTGTTATCAGCTGTGGGATAGATCTATCCTAAATGCACAAGTCAGGACATTTCTGCTGAACTGAGACTTGCATCAAATCCTTGTTCAGTACAGCAGGTACAGCAAAGATGATTGAGATTCCATCTGAACAAAAGGGAGAAACAATACACAAGGAAAAACACCCGAATGTGTGAATGGAAAGAGGAGTGGGATTGGGAGGATCAGGATCATTAGGTATCTGCATGAAGTCCAAATGCAATTTGAGTTCCCTGTTGCAGTGAAGCTTTCAAAATCAGACAGGATGACAAGGACAATTATGTTCCTGCAGCTCCCACTGAAGTGAGACATTCAACTGCAAGAACAGACCGAGCTGATAGCAGCTACTGGATGAGGAAACATGATTGAAACATTAGGACTGAGACATAATTGGAAGGATCACTTTGTATTGGTCTGAAGCAAAATGCAGTGGTATAAAATTCTGCCTGTTCTTCTGCAGTCAGTAGAAAAATAGAGGATCAGCAGGAAAAGAAAGATATGGGAGCATTGTAAGGGGAAACCCTTAGGAAAGATATTGCAGTGCAAATAATTGCTTGACAACATCCAAGAAATAAATGTACTAAGAAACACTAGTAGGTTTATCTGAGGGGTTCATTTGCACAGATTTACTTTTTAAAACTTCTGCTCCTTTTAGCCAAATCTGACTGGTTTTAGTTCAAGATGGAAGGGAGGGGACAGGGAAGGAAGGGAAAGAATCTACCAGAGAAAGAGAAAAGAAAAAAATAAAACCAAAGCTGTAAAGTCAAACCAAAATCCAAAATTCAGGTTGAAAGGTTAATGTATGCAAATAGCTCAACTGGGGTGCTGCATAATGAAAACTAGCAATCATGTTGAACAAGGGAGTAATCACGAAAGAATGGAAAAAGAAACACACTGGGCCATGGCAGAGGCACAATTAAACTTGCTTGATGTAAGTCCAATGCTTTTTCATGGAGATACATCCATACATCCAGTGCAAATGAGGTCCATAATTGGAAAATATGATTTGCCACCTCTTTCTTTCCCTACTGAAAACATTTCTGCTGTTTTCTTTTTGCATAATCAACTGTTTGTACAAATATTCCTAGTTTTATATATTTATTTATAGGATTTATTTAATCCATTAATTTGCTTCCAAGTGCTCTCAAAGCCCAAGGTGAAATCAGCAATGCTGCACAAAGTGCCATTCCTAATTGCCACAGCTCAAGGGTGGGGGTGTCAGTGGACATAGGACCAAGCACTGCTCCCAGACAGGACACCAGCAGAACTGAGAGCCTATAAACCAACCTTCAGATGGTACAGGAAAAAACAGTGAGACTTTTGCAGTATTTGACCAGCTTGTTCAGCAGGTCTGCCTGTCTGCTCTGCATTGCAGAGAGAGAACTGAAGGGCAGGGAAAGTTTTGCATTTATGCTAAACCTGGGAGCCAGGCCCATTGTACCTGAGTGCAAGTATCTGGCCGCTTCTGGCACTCTGTGACTTACACAAGCTGCATCTGGTTTCTATGTGAAGTTTCATTTCCAACCCATGAACCCATAAAGAGGATGGGTTGACAGAAGTGTGCAAGGAAGTTTCAGCCTTCCCTATCGGCACCACCTGGGGCACAAACTCTGCAACACATTGTGGAGAGGGTAAAGCCTTCCTTGTTCCCAGCTTCTGGTTAAAATGCTTTGGATGCTTCCAGCCTGAGAAGTTGCCTCTGGACTTGCCTTGAACATTGCAGTATGACATTCAAGGAATGTGAAACTATATTTTTATTTTAGGAATCGCACTAAAAGAACTTAAGCATAGGTCAAGACAAGGTAAACAGACCAAATGGTCTCATTAAAAAATAATCTTTTTCAGCAACAGTTATACAGTATCTCAGAAATCTTTATTTTCATTGCTTCTTTCATTCTGTTTTTTAATAGTATTTTAAAAAGTCAAACAAATAATTATAGGACCAATCCATATGTCTGCTTTAACTGGAGATTTCTGAACCTGGTATGATCAGGGTTTTTGTTGGTTTGCCCCATAGAACCTGGCTTCTTCTTAGCTGTGGATTATGGTCTCTCATAGTAAAAACAGTTTTATCAGTTTTAAACTGAAGGAAGTTTCTCAGATGAGCATTTTTGATCTGAAAAAATCTGGACACCAGTAAAAGTGTTTGGCTTGAAGGAGATGAATTGGAATGGGTTTTGGTGCAAAAAACAGTTGGAGACCTCATTAAATTCTCTGGGAGACAGAGACTGGCAGGGCACACATGTTCTGCAAGAGGTCTGGATTTTATTAGACTACATGCTGTGGACCTGTCGTATTCAATAAAATGAGACTTTGGTTTCTATTTGTTTCTTAGTTAAAGTGTTTCTTAGGAAAATCTTCTACCTAAAAGAAGATACCAGTAAAATAATAATAAAAAAGACTATCTAACCAGAAATGGTCAGTGTAAAATTACTTATTTAATGCAATAGAAAATCCCAAAAGCGAAAATGCATTTCACTCTTTCAGAGCTCAATACTTCTGTTTTTGGTTTTTTTTTTAATTTACCCTGTTGTAGCACATTTGCAACACCCAGTTCCTGCCTTGGGTACTGGTCAGGCTCTCAGTGCTGTAAGATTTCCAATATAAGAGGGTGCCATATAGTCATACAAGAGAAAGGGAAGTGAAGAAACAAGTAAAGAGTTTCCTTTACTTTTTTAAGCTGGGGAAAAAAAAAAAAAAGGCAAGACAAACATCTGATGACTCTGCAGGAGTTAAAAAATTCCAGAAATATGAAAGAGAAAAGTCACCTTCATAGCTCAGGGTGTGCTTTGTAGTAAGCATTTTGCCCTGGGATTTTCTCCCTAAGAGAAAGTCAAAGAAAGCAAAGAAAACAAAGGAAACAATCTTCAGTGTGAAGCTGGCAAGCATATCCATAAATGTGCACATTGCTTCCAAATCAAGATGGATAAGGCAAAAAAACATATTGGGATTGTTGAAAACAGATTTGAGACTGTCCTCAGGGAAGTCAAGTACAAGGACTGGCCAAACCCGACAGGCAGAGGGACCTTTACTCATTCTCAGAGCAACTATACAGTTTCCTCCTAATAAGACTAAGTTACACTGCTAAAATTACATGGTTTCAAGGTCTGAAAGGGGCTATTAGTCTTTCCTCAGTAAACTCAGTAGTAAGTAGATAAATTCAAAGATACCTCTCTGAAACAAAGTGTTATTTCACATATTACACAGAGCATCTTTAAAGAGTTTACTTTTCAAAATGGGGAGAAGATCATCATCCACATACACAAAAAAACCCCAAACCCAACATGAACTATCCAAGAGGAAACAGCAAAACACAATTTTATTTTTTTGTTTGGTTGGCAGGGTTTTTGGGTGGTTTTTTCTTTTTTTTTTTTTTGTATAACTCCCACACCAGTAAAACAGCCCTGAAAATGAATCAGCAGTATTAACTCTCTTGGCAATGGTGTGCTGTGGGGGGAAGGTTCTCCTTTCACATGTATAGTTAAGAAATGCATTTGTTTTTCTTTCTTTTATACTGAACATACTGCTCTTTGTTCTCCCTAGGAGGAAAACAATCAAACAAATAAACAAATCCAACCAATAAACTAAAAATAAAACCCCAAAACTGAAAGCCCCAGTGAAGTCAGAATTTAATTCTCTACTAATAAATGAGGGCATTGGAGTCTGTTAAGAGACTGGGGAGTGTGTATGGAGAAAAAGTCACTTAAGTCCCAACCTAACAATTCCATAGAGCTTTTTTCATGCAAGTTCTGGAAAGAAGCTTTATTAAATGATTTACTCTTACTTTAGACACAGCACTTACCTTCGGAGATTCTGGCTGGAAGCTGTCTGCAGCCTGCTGTTAAAAACTCTGCCTTGTGCCAAAACAGGAGTGCAGGAAGAAGAAATGAGTATATCCAGAGATTCAGTTTTGTCTGGGCATTTTGAGGTGGTTTGCTTTGCTCAGAATGGGCTTTCATCAGCAATGCAGTTACTGCAAACATGCACTGGGGCTCAGTCAACACTCTTGGGTCTGGTAGCACCAGTGTGAAGAACTTTGTGAGTGGGGAGCTGTGTGTGCCTGACAATTTGCTGTGGACCTGCTTCTTTTTATCCAGACATGATGATATCTCCAGTATTGCCTAAATCATAACTAATGCTGCAACTACCATCCTGTTTTCCTACTCTGGGTCTGCCAATTCTCACATCTTCCTTCCCTAGAGCATGTTCCATTTTATCTTCCTAATTTTTAAAGCTCTCCAGTTACTTCTGCCCTACCTGTCCTTCTTATCAGTTAGCAGCTAGGTTGGCTCCTCCCTTTACTCTTTAGGTGGCTGTGTTGTTGATTTAAATCCTTTTCCCTGCCCTAAATTCCTTTCTAACATATTTTTTTAATGTGAGAGATAAATATAATTTTAAGAGTTTTAAGCCTATCAATCTGTTTGTAGCTCAGCCTCACCTCAAAATCCACTTTGGGTTAAAGCAGCAGCTGCCATGAAAAACCAGGTGAGCACTTGCTGGTGTATTGCCACAAAACCTGTTGATTGTTAATTAAGAGCACAGTAAATTCTCTTAAAGCTTGCCATTACTCTGCTTACCTCAGACCTTTCCACTCCTGCTTGTTATTAATATCCTTTCCCTGTTATAAGTTCCTTGAAAACTGAGGCAAGTTCTTGCTGTTGTAGCTAAAGCCCACTGTGCAGTAGGATGGTTCCTGGCCAGCAGTCAGTCTGCAGGGCACGCACAGAAGGGAAGGGATGTTTATGTTTAGGGCTGTTAGTGGAAAGTTGTGGAAAGAAATTAACAGATTTTAGCTGTCACATCCTTGCAGTCTACAGCCTTTATCATACTAGGTACGGTGGAATTTTGAATATGGATATACAAACATATTAACATGTTTCTAGCCTAGCCATGTGGAGGTGGTGTTTGTTGTTTGCCTCACAGCTTGATCCACTGCAGAGCTCGCCTGAAAACAAAAGGCAGATTAGTCAGTTTTCCCATATAAGCAGCAATTCTTTGAAGAGATGCAAAGAGGCTTTCACAGCTGTTAAAAAAGCAATGCCAAGACACTTAATATACCTTCCTTCTAAATTATCTCTGCATTTCAGAAGGGCTACAGTATTTGTACAGGATTATGGTGTGCTGCATCTGCCTGGGAAACTGCGGTTTTGTGGGTTCCTTGTGAACTGTACTTTAAAATATCAAAGACCCCACGTTTTCTCTTAACTGTTCTTAAACCTCAGCTTGCCATTTCTTAATCTTCCCCTCCAGCTACCATGCACCTCCCTGCTTGCTGTTCTCAGACTGGTCTGTATTAACAGGGGCAGAGGCTGAGCAGAGCCCGGGGATGAGTGAGATCACTCCTGTCACACTTTGGTGCTGGATCGGTCTTGGGCTGAGGGGGAGGAGTAGCTCTGTGGATGGTCTGCAACGTCACTCTCCTGCAGCCCCTTCCCTTCTGTGCCTGATGCATGTGGGCTGTGGAGCTGCAGGGCACAGAACAAAGCCCTCCATGCCAGCCTGAGGCAGAGGAATTGGCCACAATGATGTTCCTGAGGAACAGGCAGCAAGAGCAATCCATCCTTTCCCAAAGCCATGGATGGCTGCAGTGAGGGTTTCTCCTCCCCACTGGCTGCCCACCCTGGCTATAAGCAGGGTCTATTAAAATGTTCACATTGTGTATAGGTGGAGGTGCCCCTCACACAGTGCCCTTCCTCCTGTGATGAGGAACCAGGAAACCTGAAATGAGGGAGAGCTGTGGAAATGGCAGCTCCCCTGGGACCCTGGGATAAGGAAAGCCAAGAGCTTGGAGAAACGGTGAGGTTTGTGCTTTCATAAGGCTGAGGTCATGAGATGGCCTCACAAAGGCCACCAAAGAGAGAGCTGCAGTAGGTAATAGGTGATCTTAAAATGGTTTGTACTGTGGTGCTTCTTGGAGGAATAATTCCCAACCTGGTTGACAAACACATGGATCTTTGTCATCCCCCACACCCTCCAGAGTGCTCACCCGGGCTGCAGGGCAGGGCTCTGTCTCTTGGGCAGATGTCTCTTTACACAGTAGACAGCTGGGCTGTGGAGAAGCTGTCTTTCTGCCTGGCAATAGGTCAGTCCCACTGTGAAACAGCCTGAACATCTTGTAATCTAACTCTTACTCCTTGAATTTTGGGAGACTTTCAATGTCATCACTATATATCTCAACATATATATCAATTTTCTCCAAATAAGGCAGAAGTAGTAATTTTCTTTCTTCCTTTCTTCCTTCCTTCATTCCTCCATCCTCCCTCCCTTCTGTAAGATAAACTTGTTAAATTCAAAGTTTCTGGGGTCTACACTACTACATTCATATAGATATTAGAAAACAGACACAGGTGTGTTACATGTGATTGGGTTAATAGGGGTTTTATTTTGCCTTTCAGCTGTCAATGATGTCATTGACTGCAGGTGCATTAAGAACCCTTAGAAAATCTCACTGGTCTCCATGATTCTATGCTTTGTCTATTCTTTTGCCACTATCTCAGAAGCTGAGTGGTAGCTAAAGAAAGGAGATAAAGAGCTGTGTTTCATTAGAGATCCAAGCTTAGAAACTCAGAGAAGTTATAAAGACAGGATAGCATTTTATAATGCTAGAAATCTTCACCTTACCGGCCCAACAATAACTACTAACAAACCTCTGTACAAATGTCAGCAACTCCCTCAGCAGCAGCTGCTCAGTCTACTTTTTCAGGCCCTAGAACAGGCACCAGGCAGCAGCAAATTTGCTGCCTTTCCTGCCAATAATGTTTCAAATATTTGTGCTGTTAATGTAGTTTTAATGTCACTCATTGTGGCAATATTGTTGCTAATGAAATAAAAAGCTGCATGACTCAGAAACCTCCTCTGCAAGGACTTGAAATAAGCATAAAAATATGCCATTTCTGCACGTGAAAGACAGACAATTTTCCTTTCCAACAAAAGTTGCAAACTGCACATCTTTTTAATGCAAGTTACAAGACTCCTAAGAGCCATCTTGCTAATGTGAAGGGAACAGCTCCTAGAAATACATTTGTTCATATTTTATTTGCTCTGTTTCACAATGTTCAGGAGTTGTTATTGTCTAGTTCTTTAGAAATACACATTTTAAGACGATGTTATAGCACAGCTCTTAGCTGTGCAAGTCCTAGTTTAATAGGCACTTGGTATAATTTTGCTGGGTATTTGCTAGAAGTCCAGCTGGTGGGAGATTCAAAAACAACATAAGTTGTTGCTCACCAAACCCACTGGCAGGGGCATGGTGTCACCCTCTTTGCCCCAACACTTATCTCTTACTATAGAGATCAATTTGTAGCAGATCTTAAATTCCACCCTGGACATTCAGTGACTGCTGACAAAATGCAACCATCATGTAGTAATTTCAACATCTGCAGAACTGAGCCATTAGATATTTCACTGATAAATAATGCTGCTGGCTGTCAGGATCCAGATAGCTTTAAAATAAAGGTTACCCACAACAGAATGATTGGAATCTGAAAACTGAAGCATGTGTTCATTTGTTTTGAGATGTATTTAAAAATACAATTCAGTATGTGCTAAATTAATGATAACAGGCAGAGATCAGATGGTTGGTGCAAGAAAAAGAATCCACATGCCATGTGCCTGTTTCTGCTGTGATGTGATGGGAATTAGTTTAAATATATCTCTTACATCTGTTGATTTTTGGTTTGACTTTTGAGTAATAATCCAATCTGCATCAGTATTTAAAAAAAATTTAGCTCCATACTGCGTCAAAATTTGTTATAAAACTGTAAATAAACTAAAATGAAGATTGCCCAAGTCCCAGGACTGTAACAACATAAATGAATAGAGATAGATAACTCATTTTAACACACACATTAAATATTATTTAAGCTGGCAACCTGCTGTGTTTCTTCATTATATCACAAGCAACCTTTAAGGTTATGTAACAGCTGTAAATATAGCACTGATGCAATTAATGGTTAAAAGAAGCTTGACAGAGGCACTGTCTTTCTTAATTATTCAGCTATCAGACTCGGAGAGGCTTTGTTGATCCAGCAGCAGCAGACTTCTGCCCTCCAGTGTATTTCTGACTTGTGCTGAGCATCCAGTGAAACTGAAACACCGTTCGGAAAAAAGGGGAACTTATCTCCTTTCCCATGATAAACATAATTTGATACTTTTTGTCATACCTGAATGCCTTTTTTTTCATAAACACTGAGCTAGGTGCTGTGTCAGAGACCGGTTGCCCAAAAAGACCTTAGGTCTGCAGCTTTGTCCCTATTTAGGGCCACTCTGGAGCACCTGGTACTGTAATCACACACACAGGTGCTTTTCTGAGCTGGCAATAGCTAATTATGTCCATACACAAGTGATCTTCTGGCCTTTTTGGCCAGATCAGCTTTGAAAATGTTCCCTTTCTTCTCTTCTAGTAGAACTGTTTTTCTGCACTAAAACACCTCACAGACTCAGGCTAATTTCAGAGTGGTTTTAGTTAAATCTTGGTGCTCCTAAGCACGACAGGGGGTTCCACTCTCTTCCTCTGTGCATCTCACATTTTATTAGAGCTACACCAAAAACTAAAAGCTTGGTAAACAGTCTAATACAGGGCCATACCAAGCCATGGTTGTGTGACCTGACTGTCAGGAATTCACGGTTTGTGGGATGAAGTGTTTGACTTGATGTTTATCCCCCCCAACTACTGAAACAGACTATCCAAGAGGATTGTCTTCCCTGCCTGTCCCCCTGCCGGGGGGGGGGAGACTTTCAGAGGTGCCAATACTGGCCTCCTATGGAAGCAGTCAGAGGACACTGCTCTCCCTTGAGGACTGGTTGGCATCAGAATCTTCTCTCCAGGTGTGTCACCATCAGTCCAAATATTTTGCCTTTAAACAGCAAATTATGCTCTTCTTTTTTCCAGATGACCAAAATTGGTGGAGTAGTCATAACAAGGGTCATTTAAGTGGAATGAGGTTGGAGCACAAATGTAACACCTTAAACAGAACCAGACCATATATTATACCATTAGGTTTCTGAGCTGTAGTACATATTTTAAAACCATAATAAAATTCTGGCTGCTCTCAGTATTTTGGGATTTAACTTGTAAAATCAAAATGGGTGCAAACTGTTTTATTTTAGAAACTGAAGTGCTGTATCAATTCATGTCATAATAAAGCCAAGATTTGTACAAGGGATGAAGAAAGGGAGGAAAAAAGAGAAACATTCGGAACATAGGGCAGTAGTGAGAATCAGGTATGCTTAAAAACAATGTTTAGGTTATCATGTCCCTGAGGACTGCTGGGGAACGGGTCTCATGTAATTGAGTGGAAATGCCATCTTACCTGAAATAGGCTTACGAAAATATTTGTTCTGAAAAATCCTTTTTCTCAGAAGGAAGTAGAGCAGAAAAAGATTTTCAATGTAAATCTTCATAAACAGTACTTTAATAGCTGAGTCCAAATATAAAAACACATTTGCCAATAGTATGATCATGGGTGATTTTTTTTTTTACCTTCACAATAATAGACTAGACTTTCCAATAAATATTTTTTACTTTCATATACCCATATTTTTTTTTTCTAAAACAACTGAAAATTTTATGAGTTTAATACTAGAGGTATTTGTGTTTCTATTAACATTTCAGGAGCCCAAATTATTTTCCCAATAGATATTTGATATTCTTGTCTTGACTGCTTTAAAGGAAATATTTTCCTCCAATGTTTAAGAAGTACATCAGGGGAAGAACTGCTTTTTTTGAGGCTAGAAAGGAGCTCTTATCTGGTTCCTATAAATTTAGGACAGAATCAGCAAGCAATCCAACTTATACTCAACTGCAATCTCAACTGCATACTGTTTAAATTGTCAGATTCACAGAAAAATAAATGACATTCTGCCTGATGGATTTATCTTCTCTATAGATGTGAATAATTTGAAAAGGATTATCAGGATGAAGTTACATTTTATGGATTTCATGTAATTTTAAAAATTTCATAGTGTGGAAGTACCTTATTTGATGGGAGATAGATCTTTAGCTCATTAGTCAGCAACAGGTCTAGAATACTTTGACCCTTGGCAAAATTGTATTGTCACTTCTGGATGTATCAAAGATGGATTTAACTGTGTTATTCTCTCAGTTATGGCATCACTGCTTCCCACTGCTTCCTGAAAGCAGAAACAATCCACCTAAAATATTCTCCTCTGTCAAAGTTTTAATTTTGTTTCTATGTAAATAATGCATATGCACAGGCACTAGTGCTGCTGTCATTAACTGGGAATAAACCTGGAGCTTTCAGCTCTGCAAGTACAGAGCCACACAATCTGAGCAAAAGAAGCAGTTCTGTCACATTCTATTAAAGAACGGGCTGCTGCAGCCACTGTTACTCACCATCGGGAGGGCGAATCTGCATGCATTAAACACTGTTTATAATATTAAATGTGGAGGTGCCAGCAGACACTGTGGAGCCCTCATTTGACCAGTTTTAAAGGGCAGGATTCAGGTATGGCATGAAGAGAGGTTGCTCGTGGCTTGGCTTGCAAGCATATCCACCTCGTTGTTGCTCTCCCTGGCTGTGCTACACTCATTAACTACCACGGCTGCTGCAGAATTCCAAACAGACCACACTGGAAGCAGCAACTGCAAATGAAATAATTAAAGTGAGCTCTGCTTTGCTGAATGTTAATAGGCTAATTGTCCTACAGACACTTAACGAAAGCCTGTACCTTTTCTGTGTGTGAAGTAGTGAAAACTTACTTAAATGCTGCAAATGTGCCTCAAATGATCCAGCTAGAGACACTAAGTGCTGCAGACTGAAAAAGCAAAAAAGTTCCTTTTTCGCAAGTCTCAGAGTGATGAAATCTCGATTGCAGGGGAAGGCTGTCTTGAAATGCCTGAGAAATAACGCACTGCATTGATATTCTGTCAGAGTCTTTCACTGCTGAAGATAGAGAGGTAAAACAAATAAATCCTGTCACTATGGAGCGAGCTGAACTCAATACAGTGCACAGTGTTTGCAAGGTCACTTCCCTGCTCTCTCTTGGAGGGTCTGTTTATAACTGCTGTGTTCAAAACCAAAGCCCACTGTTGATCCCCATGTGCTGACAGCAGTTGCTCTCACACTGAAGCCAAAATAATAAATCTCACCAAGCACTCTTCAAAAGGAGACCTGCATGCTTCAGGGTTAACTGCATAGAGGAGGAAAGCAATGTCAGAATGGAGTCAAACTTTAAAACACACTCTGGAAAAGCTTTGAAGATTGCTTGGGCTCTGGGAGGGGAAGAGACCAGAAGTCACACTAATTTTTCCATCACTCTCCCCTTTCCAAACAATATTCATTTGTCTAGTTGTAATTCACATTTCCTGTATGTTTCACCTCTATTATTCTGTGCCTGAACTTGAGGAATCCCTTTTCCATAATTTTTTAACTTCTCTCTTCCCTTTTCAAGCTACATGAAGGGGGCACAATTGAAGTGATGTGCTGCCAAGGATGAGTGGATCCCCTATCATCTTTGCACAACTGTCACACCCCCAGAGCATGTTCACTCAGTGAATACACAGATTAAAATGTGTGCAGCTCTTTTTAGCTGATCATACACACACTCATTACCTTCCTCATCATCCTGAGGCTGAAGGAATTTCCCCCCTCCTCAGATGTGTCCATTCCATGGGAAGGGGACACAACAACGGATTTTAGGGTCCCCAATGACTCAAGAAGGCAGCCAATCCTTCTGCTAGGACACCAATAAGCAGGTTATAGGTATTAACCTCAAGTCCTGAACCCTCCTATGCACATTTTCAAATCAAGGAGAGAATAAATGATTGAGGCACGGAGCAGATGTTTAGGCCATGGCTGCTTATAGCTTGAAAGAGAGAAAGACATTTTCCTCTCTTGATGTCAATAAGGCTGAGCCGTTTCATTCTCTTATTTCAGGGAAAATAAAAGCTGTTTTGAAATGCTACCCCTGCCTTGATGTGGTACCCACAGGTCTGCTGAGCAGCAGTCACGACCAGCCAACTGCAACACATTAACTGGAAAGGACAAAATGGGTAAAACTATCAACCTGTGCTGTACAGAAGAACTCAGTGTACACCTCACCACTCTTCCTGTCTCATTAAATTAAACTAAATCAAATTAAATCAAATAATCTCCGAGATTTAGATGGTAGAAATGTGCACAACAGGGATTTGTCTGAGCTTTCAATTCTGCATGGAGTGTGGGTAAGAGGAATGTGCCTTTGCAGCTCAGTTTCATTGATGTGTGAGCTAGTATTCATGTCAGGTTTTCTTTAAAGGATACTTGAATGACTCTATTTTTAGATTTTACTGTGATGTTATTTCATCAGCTACTGCATGCATAATGCATCATCAGCAACAAAAATTTTAATCATAGCATAAATCAGCCAAAAGATGCTACAAGAAATCAAAGTCCAAATTGCTTTGTTTGGGGAATTGAGTAAATGGATTTTGATTTTTAATTTCTAAATTCAGAGAGGCTCTGGGGGGCATGCTCCCCAGATGTGTAGCTGATTGGTGAATATGTGTTACAAGGCTTTTCAGGTGCAATCCCAAAACCTGAAACATCATATTTCAATCTGCAAGCAGCTTTTACAGGTTATCCTTAAGAGAAATTGAGACCATGATTTGGGTCTCTCATCTAAATAATTCAGCTAAAGTACAGTTCCTGATTGATGTCTGAAAACCACCTGCTGATCATTCACAAATTCCAAACCAAGGAAGAAGAATCTGCAAAGTAATTTCAGTATAGTCCCCCAAGACCCAGCAAAGAAACCTTTCACAGGCACAGAAGGCTCAAAATGTTCCAGATTAATTTCCAACAGAAAAGAAAGAGTAATTATCTGGAGCTGTGGCCTGTTATTAATGTGTTAAGGAAATAGAATTCAAGTCAGACACCTTACAGAACAGCACAGAGACCTGGTTTTCAGCTGGGAAAGCTTTTTACTCATTGCTGCTGGTTTTGTTATGGACAATCCATTTAATCTAGCCCAACAGCTTTAAAAAGTGGGTTGAATATGTTATTTGTGGGATCAGTTTGCAGGGCAGGGCATATTCCTGTTCCTTGCAGATAACATGGATGTGACAGCACCAGCCATTCCAGCTGTTTGTGCAAGCAGGTGTCAGCTCCTTTTTTCACACTCGCAGGGAAGCAGAGGCAGGACCAGCTCAGGGCATGCTCTGCACCGGGACAGTCTGGGCTTGAAAGGAAGTGTTCAAAGATTAGGGCACCTCTGGTTTCCTGAATAGCTGCCCTAGGTGAGATGGATGAGGCAGATCTAGGGAGCAGAGTAGCAGCTGGATGTCTCTACCCCAATGGGACAAACCTCAAAGTATCATTTAATTGGAGGGCCATACCTGTGACAGCAGAAATATCTTTTCCTGACCTCTGTGACTCTTCTTCACAGTGTTTTATGTTTTGCAGAGAAAATCTTTCTCCTCCACACCCCTGCAATCTGGAAAAGCATTTTGTAATTCTCTCTTTCATGGTTCTATCACATTTATCTTCAAGTTATCTCTTTCCCTTGATTAGGCCTTTTATTTCCCTTTCCCTTGGGTTATCCACCTCTGTTTCCATAGTACATAATTGAGCTGCTGAATATTCATTATTAGTCCCTGGAGTCACATAAAGATCTCCAGAGGACAATAAAACCCTCCTTGGTTGTGTTTTGGTTAGATTAGAGCCAAAATACTAAATGTAACTTAGTATGCAATAACTCCCCTTAGTTTAGAAAGAACTGGAGAGAGAATATTTACCCTTTTGTAAGGGAAAAGAGGGAAGGAAAGAGATTTGGGGACTGAGAGGGAAGAAGGGAGGAGGAAGAAAGCAGCCAGGCAGTCAGCAAGAAGGGGAAAGACTACAGTCCAGCCACCATGATGTGAAATTCCCCTCTGTCCTGAAATCATTGTGTTTACTGAGGGTATTTCATCACTGCTTGGTAATGGTGTCAGAACAAACAGACTTTCAAAGCAGCGGGAATAAAAAATTCAAGCAACTAACTTTTATTCAGTCAAGCAAACCTGCCAGATACAAGCTCCCTTTGCAAGCAGAGGTCTAACAGAGCCAGCAGCGCTTCAGATGGTCCAGCTGTTAAAGGGAGAGAAGATCATGGGTGAGCTTTGATACACTGCTTCTCCAGTGATAGGCTTGGTTTCATTCCCTGGGGGCCCCAGCTCCGCTCGGGCACGGGCTGCAAGGGAAGGCTGTGTGCAGCCTGCTGCCCTGTCTGCTTTGAGCCCCGCTCCAGCAGGCCGATTTCCCCTGCCTGGGGAGGGGGACAGCAGGGACAGTGGCATTCCCAGGGGACAGTTCAGGGCACCTGGAGGTCCCATCCTCAGCACAGACTGGTTGGTTCACCCTTGATGAATGCCCCAGCTGATATTGCAGCTTATAAGCCGAACAAACAGACCAGGAAAACATGGCAGTTTGGAAAAACAAATCAATATCTTTTTATTCTTAATAAAATGATCTGCATGGTAGAAGTATTTGAACAGTTTTCGATTTGTTCAGCAAATGCTACATTTGACTATAGTAAATACTCCTAATATCCTCATTTAGCATGATTTCAGTTTGACCTTTTTATACTCAGCACTATGTGAAATATTCTCCAGTGACTGTGGTCAGGACACTGATCTAGATCTACGTCCAGGGATTTAATGAGTGTTTAAAAACATAAACAGGAGAGATGAAAGGCTCTAGCCTGTCTAGGAAGTGGGATACAGGTGGACCAAAGTCTCCTCAAACACCAGGTGAAAATTAATCTGATGTTCCTCTCCCCTCTGCACTGCTGTTGCAGTTGCACCATTGGAACTTTCTGATATCTTTCCCCAGGACATCTGCCTCAGCACAGGCATTTATCCACCAAGGACCTGTGCAGCCAACCAATGTATTACATATGCTACATTCTGTTAAATTCACCATCAGGGTTTGCTAGCACTTTCTTGCATTTGTACACACAAGTTCCCTTGGTGAAGCTTTGTGCTGACAAGGGCAGACATGCAGCATTTACATCCTGAGAGGCAGTGATGGGATATATCTCCATGATCATCCCTCTCCACATGCCCAACGCAACTCCCAGCACTTCAAAGTTGCCTGTAATGCTGCAAAAAAAATAGAAGGCTAAGACACATTGTGAATTTAAAAACAAAAAACAGATTTGTATTATGGAAATCATATAAATTGCAAAGCAGTACCTTATGGGTGATGATCTGTCTGAATGACATTTCCTTTGTTGCTTTAGGGAGTTTTCAAAAACAATGTATTTTAATGAGTCACTGTAATGGCTTGAAACCCAGTCAGAAAGAGAAACTTTCTGTAAAAGGCTACTTTTAATTTGGAACATGAGGTATTATTCAGAAAGTATCAAATATCTGTTACTCATGTACCAATTTTTTACAAACTTAGTACAAAGCTTTTCCTTGGTAACTGATGTGTTAATGGAAAATCTAAACCCTGGCCCATAATGATCATTGTTATTTTGATTTGAAAAGGGAAATAATTTTCACACAGATTCTTTACCATGTCTGTTTATAACCCTTCTTTCAAAACAAAATTAAATCTACTAAATATCTAGAACAAATTTCCTAAGGGTTGACAGTTCCCACAGCCTGGTGCTTTTTGGCTTAAACACTTTTCCTTCATTTCATTGTTGATTTTACTTTGACTGGTCAGGATGTGAAGCTCACGTGTTAAGGTAGCAAACAGTAAAAGGACAAAATAAAACAAGTCTTGAAACTTAAAACTTGGAATTACTCACAGCTATCAAATCTCTGCATGAGTTATAATTAGCTCCATTTTTCAGCCACATGAAAATTAATATGTTCAACCACTACACATAACCAGTTATACCTGAATGTATTGAGGGAATGTAATGTATAGTAAGTGCTGACATATTGCTAAAAATTAAAAATAAAAATAAAAAAATCAGGAAAGACAAAAATTCCTCCAAGTACTTTGGACAGAAAAGGAAGGTTCTGTCACATTGTCTGATCACACAGATAGACCAGATGAATATTTATTTGTTCATGACAAACACACAAACACGCAGTGCTCAGTGCTGGTTTTCCCAAAGACAGCACCATGGAACTGGATGAGACCTTCTGGGGGGAAGGAAAGAGGAAAATGAGCAATCTGCAACTCTGAAAGAATTTACAAACTTTCTGAACCATAAAATATGGTGCTTCATGTCTGCCATGGAGAAGGTCAGGAGAGTGTGGAAAATTTTAGCAAAGGCACAGAAACTCAAGCTCCAGTGAGTTCTCATCATTAAAAGCTGTGCAATAACCAATTTATTAGCTAAATTTAAAAGTTTAAGTCACAACATGCCAGTCATGTTCCAGTTTGAATAATTCCAGTGTGCCAGTTGAAAGCCCTTGCCTGGTTAAATGTCCTTGCATGGACATGATCTGAGGGCCACCCATTCCTCAGCCTTCCTTAGCACACTTGTTTTCCAGGTTTCCTCTTGTTTCCATCTCTTTGTTTTGAATTTCTTTCCCCACACATGGGTTAGTTTGAGTCTTTTTTCATGTTGAGCTTCATTTTGTTATTTTCAGCTCTGCTCTGAATGAGTTAGATGATGCTCATGCTGCAAAGCATTGCCAATCTTGTCATACCATCTGTTTCAAAAATTAGAGAAGAAGCTGAATTCCTTAATGGGATGAAATAACTGTACTTTTCTCTGGGAGTTTTCTGCATGGGCTCTGTTTTTTGTTCACTTTTTGATAGTTCTGTCCTTCATGGCCCTGTAATTTAAATACCATTATGTTTTCTGCCATTAAGCCTCCCTGAAAGCTTAATTTTGCCCAAGACTACTGATGCTCTATACAATCAATTTATTTTGCACTTTGAAGCAGAGAAGTCTTCACAGAGATTTCCAAAATCTCAGGTAGTAATGAAGAACAGCATGTTTTATGAGACAATAACTAGACAATCCTTCTACTGATATTTAAGGTCATACCTGCATAGATTTCTATATCATCAACTAAAACAGTAAAAAGAATTTTATAATTCCTCTTTAAAAAATGATTGTGACTTTTGTTTGAACTGCACCTTAATTGTGCTCTTTAATGAATCCTATTGCTTCTGCCGTTGATCTGGAGCATTTCAGAAGGGCCAGTGAGAATGTGCTCTTTTACCCCTATGGCAAACAAAGGAAAACCAACCAAGAGAAAGGAACAGCTACAGGAGTGAGGAAGCATTCTTTCTCCCCTGTGTACATCTGAGCATAAGCTTGTTACACACCAGTTGCACTCCATCCTCCTGCTCCTCTCAGCAAACTGGCACTAAAGGTGAATGCATAGGTCTGCAAGAACTGGACATGAGGATTTTTTTTTTTTTTGCAAAGTCATTGAGCATGTATAATACAATTAAAAGCTATACTTTATCCTAATACAGTCCTATTTATGTATGAGAGTGTTGGGTTTGTTGTTTTTTTTTTTTTCCCTCAAAATTATTTCCTTAATTTCAGTGTTTTCTAGTGATTGATGGGACCTGTTTCCTCCAGAGGATGGCATTTTCCTCATCTGAGGGACAAGGAACAGAGCAGAGCTGGTAGAATTTCATTACATGGGCATTTCAGCAAGAGGGCCACCAGAAAATTTTCAAGTCCATAAATAAGCAGGAGAATGACTGAGGAAGATTACAGCAGTGCCAGGGGATTCAAGAGGAGCTGAACACTTCAACTTGTAGGAAGCTCACACAGCAGCTGTTGACAGATTTCTCTGTTTCAAGCCCTGCTGCAAGCTGCTATTAATGGGGAGAATCACAGGCCTTGTAGTCCTTTTTCTCTGCTAACCAGGTTTATCAGCAGCACTTTAGGCTTTCTTCCTTCAATTGAACTTTCTTTCCTGCTGGACTTGCTAGAGCTGTTCCAGGAAAACAGAAGACAGTTGTAACTTAAGTGTTGAAGGCATGAACCACAGCACAAAGCAGAGCTAGAAATAAGTGAGTAGTCTGTGGTGTCTCTCAAGCACATAAATCATCTGCAGATACTGGCCCTGCAAAACACCCAAGTGAGCAGTGCCTTGGACAGATGTGAATTTCTCTCTTTCCTGGAGCTGGGCAGTGGAGGAAAAGTTACTAAATAGTTCATACTTCCCTCCTATGTCTTTATTTCATGAAAACAAAACACAGATTATAAACTCATGGGAATGAATCCATTTTACAGGAGACAAACATATGAAGAGTTAGAATGGCAAGATTTATGGTATCACCTTCCTTTTTAAAGCACTGTTATTGTTTCAAAGAGTAAGGTGGAAAAAACAGGATTTGAAAATAATGTCTATTAGGAAGGATTAGACTACAGCTTCAACTTGAGAAATGGTTTTTCAAATTGGATTATTTTTAATAAAATGCTAATCTTTCTTCCATCTGATTTCATTTCCTAAACCCTGAATTCTTCCCCTTCATAGACAAACTTCTTGTTTCTGTGGGATTTTTGATTGCATAAGGACAGCAAATATTCACAAGATTGAGTTATTTTTAATTTTTTTATAATCTCTGAGATTAATTATTTATAAACACTTTTTAGAAACTTTCAAGTTTGGTGTTACTAATTTAATGCATCTTTTCTTCCCAAATCCTTTTGATAGTGCATTATTATGCAGCTCAGTTCAATCAATAATGAAGCTTCATTTTTTCATTCTAATTAGTCATCATATTTTTAATAGCCTACAAAATAAAAATGACAAATGATTTATTTTTCTGAGCCCACAACCAAAAGTTTGGTACATATACTCTAAACCACTCTTTTCCTCTAAAGTGTAAATCAGTCTGTGGGACTTTAGTATGTTATCTGCACAAGATTGGATTGTGACAGATAACATGCAAAGAATTTTGAAATCCTACAGTGTCGTATGTTTTGTTAGCAGAATAAAATTATGATTATATCATTATACAATACCATTCATACTACCTAAAAGCACCTACTTACCTCTTCCCACAGCAGGCTCTGTACTAAGAGAAAATACTATTTTTTTCTGTTCCATGAATGTCAACATGGAGTTCAGTGCTCTAAAAAAACCTTTGCCACTAGAACTTTCTCAGAAAAATAATGCTATTATGAGGATCTAGTCAGCCAGGAGGTTGAGTAGTTAAGTATCCAGTTGTCAAAGTTCTGAGCTCATGTTCCTTTGTGAAAGAAATGAGCCACATAGACAATCAATTTTCTTCTGAATCTGCACATTTTGGATTATTTATAGATACTGGCTCATCATTGAGGGTTTGGGTTTTTGTTTTAGATTTTGTTAAAGACCACTAACTGATTTGAAAGTGAGGGAAGAAATTGTCTAAAAAAACCAATTTATGCCAGTCAGTCTGCGATGATACCTGTTAACCTTTGCTGCTAAAACAGAACCAGTTCTTGACAATATTACACAAAAAGAGACAAAAGTTAAAAGATATTATCCTGTAGTGTCTAGAAACTTCTAAAGCTAACAGGCTTTCTAAGGAAACACTCCTCTTTATTGAAGGAATTTTTTATTTCTTTAATGTTTGTTAAGGAAAAGTCCAGCCCAAAACAAGGATCTATCTTTATACCAAAATAGTGACTTTCAAGGAAAAAATCTTTTAAAATTACAGTGAGTTAGCATCATCAGGATGGCTGAATTATATGCAAAATACAGTTCCATACAAGCGTGCTACCCATATCACTTTTTTGACGTTAGCAGATCAAATTTAAGAGGTTCCTTTCCTGCTACATCTACCTCCTTGGCAACGCAGCTAAACATGCATTCTTACCTCTCAATATAGGAAACTGTTCAGTTTCCTAGTCCTAGTTTCATTTAAGAGATGGTACTGCTTTGGCTGGGATAAAGGCTACAGCTGGTATAGGGTTGAGTTTTGGATTTCTGCTGGAAACAGCATTGATAGCACAGGGATGTTTTAGTTTTTGCTGAGCAGGGCTTATACAGAGCCAAGGCCTTTTCTGCTCCTCACAGAAACAAGTGCAGAAGGAGCTGGGAGGGGACACAGCCACGACAGGTGACCCTAGCTAACCCCACAGGTATATTCCAGGCCATATGGTGCTGTACCCAGCATATAAAGCTGGGGAAGAAGGAAGGGGAGACATTCAGAGTGATGGTTTGTCTTCTCAAGTCACTGTTATGCACAAGGGAGCCCTACTTTCCTAGGGATAGCTGACCCCTGCCTGCCCAAGGGAAGCAGTGAATCAGTTCCTTGGTTGACTTTGCTTGTGTGCTCAGCTTTTGCTTTACCTGTTAAACTGTCTTCATCTCAACTCACAACTCTTCTCACTTCCACTCTTCCAGTTCTCTCCACCATCCAGCTGGGGGAATGAGCAAGTGTCTGTGTGGGGCTTAGTTGCTGACCAGGGTTAAACCAGGGCAGAGGTTATATGGCATACAACTTGGCATATCTGGAGTACTCCTGGGGTGCCAACGTGGAAAGGTTTCTGACAGGCAGTTTGCCCAAGTGGACCATCCTATCTCATCTGAGGGATGCCAGTGGTAACCCTCTACAGGAGATGTGCAAGCTCATTGATCCGATAGCCTTCAAGGAAGGCAGAATAATTGTACTTTTTTTACACAAAATACTGTTCTACTTGTCCCAGTTTGTTGTTACATTTATCAAGGGGGCGGGAAGGAGGAAGGAGGGAATTGCAAGGATCGCACTGCAGCAAGCAATCCCAACGAGAGGTGGTGCTGCACGCCCATTTTAGAGTGAAGTTCTGTCTTCTGCTAAGAGTTGATTAGGACAGAGGGTGGGAGGCAAGTACTATCTCCCTACAACATGGTTGTTACAATCAAACCACTTATTTTCAAGAGCAGTACAGTATTTATTTTCCCTGTTGCAGCCAACAGAATTTATACCCACTCTCACTGAGAGATCTGTGCAGCACGAAGTGTGCATCAGCTGATTTTCTCTTGTACTTCACATCGGTTACAAATTCAAAATTATCTCTGAACCCTTCTTTTCAATTGTGGTGTTCCACAGCTTCAGCAGCACACGTTTTTGCTGTCAATGATGCAAATCTGAACCTCTGTTAATGAAATGATACTCCATAAGCTTCTTGGCATAATTAATCATTATAGGCAGTTCTTCAACTACAAAACTTGAAGATAGAAGGTTGTATTTTAGGCATTTAAGTCTCTTTATTACACAAGAAAAATGGAGGTTATGCTTAAAAAATTGTGGCTCCCATCAGGAAAAGTGTGCTGCTCCCTCATACTAACATCCAGGGAAGCCTTGCTGGAGATGTGAAGGTTGGGGGCAGCCTTGGCTGCCATGACCATGAGATCATAGAGTTCAGTATCAGGTGAGGAAAAAAGCAGGACAGTGAATAAGATTGCAGACAGGGGCTTCAGGAGAGCTAACCTGCTGCTTGCTCCAGGTGAATCTGAGGTGAAGCTCAAGGTGGGCTCCTTCAGGGAGTGGATCATGAGTGAGGCCGAAGACCTCATAGCAAACCGAAAAAGCTGCTAGAACATGATGAATTCCTTAAGGAACCTATCCTGAATAGCCATGATCTCACTCAGATCCATTTGGACATGAACCTCCCAGTGACTGATCCAATGCTTCTCACAGCCATGATGGCCTAGATATGGGCCAAATATGAAAAGGTAAAAACCGGAAAAATGTAAAGAGACCTTTTAGGGTACCAAAGTGTTTGTGATGCCCAATGGGATGCTGAAGAGCTGAACCAGCAGCTTGTGGACATCACTGAGAAAGTGAAACCAGAAATAAGTTTGGAGGGAATTGGCTGATGTGTTGTCAGGTCACTCTTCATGATATTTGAAAAGTCATGGCAGTCAGGTGAAGTCCTGAATGGCTGTAGAAAGGGAAACATCATCCCCATTTTTAGAAATACAAAGGAGGTCCCTGGGAATACCAACCTGTAAGCCTCACCTCTTTGCCTGGGAAGATCGTGAACAGATCTTCCCGAAAGCCATGCTAATATATATGGAAAACAAGGAGATGATTTGGGACAGCCAGCACATTGTCACCAAGGCTAAGTCCTGTCTGACCAACCCAGTAGTCTTCTATGATGGAGTGACTACATCAGTGGAACAGGGAAGGGTTACAGATATCATATATCTGGATTTATGTGAAGGCTCTGACACAATAGACTCCCACAACTTCCCTCTCTCTAAATTGGAGAGAGATAGATTTGATGAGTGGACAGATTGAGAAGCCCTGCCAAGGACTTGGGGCTCCTGGTGGATGAGAGACTGGATATAACCCAGCCATGTGTCCTGGGAGCCCAGGAACCCAAAAGTATTGTGGGCTGCATCCAGAGCACCATGAGTAGCAAGTGAGGGAGGGAATTCAGCCCCTCTGCTCTGCTTGCTCTGCTCTGCTCTGCTCTGCTCTGCTCTGCTCTGCTCTGGTGAGACCTCACCTGCAGTGCTGTGTCCAGCTCTGGGGACACAAAGGGGATTTGAACTTGTTGGAGTGAGTCCAGAGGAGGCCACCAAGATGATCAGAGGGCTGGAGCACCTCTCCATGAGGAAAGGCTGAGAAAATTGGGATTTTTCAATCTGGAAAAGAGAAGGCTTAGGCGTGATCTAATTGTGGCCTTTCAGTACCCAAAGGGAGCCTATGAGAAAGATGGAGTAAGACTATTTATCAGAGCATGTAGAGAAAGGACAAGGGGGAATAGGTTCAAACTGAAAGAAAGTAGGTTTAGATTGGATATTAGGAAGAATTTTTTACTGTAAGGATAGTGATACACCAGAACAGGCTGCCCAGAGAAGTGGTGGCTGTTCCATCCCTGGAAGAAATCAAGGCTAGGCTGGACAGCTGAACAACCTGGTCTAGTGGAAAGTGTCCCTTACCCACACCAGTGGAGCTGGAAGCAGATGATCTTCAAGGTTCCCTTCCAACCCAATCCATTCTGTGATTCCATAATTTTACTTATCTGGCAAAGCCTTGACTACTGGATTTTAGAAATAAAGTTCCACATAAGAAGCTGCCTCTGCTTGCCGTGAAAAATAAGGGGTAAAAATAATCTCAGATATCTGAAGGAAATAAGAAGAATCTAATTCTTGCTATTATTGCTTAAATCTGATGATAGTTAAGCCAGCCTCACGGTTTGGCAGAAGCAGGGCAATAAGCACAGCAGATTAATACATTTTCAGTGCTTGGATCGCTGACACTACTAGCACCATAACAGCCAAGACAGAAGGTAGGAGGATGTCTCCGGTTTCCAATATTATCAGAATATCTTTCTCTGGTACTTTTTTTTTAGTGGAAGAGAATGTTCTTTGTACATGATGTTGCAATTACTGGTCCTGCCCCAAACATGGGGAACCTAAGAACTGATGCCCCTACAAACATAGAAGGGAAGGGGCAAAGTCCTAAGTCCCTGCTCATGGAGAACATGTTTATTTATGACAAAAGTACTTTATAAAACTATATTTTTCATCCAGCCAACAAGTTTAAGGGAAGGGTAAATTTGTGGCAAAATGTTCTGATATAAAGTTTATTTCCTGCAAATACACTTATTAATCTAAACTACAAAATGTATAAAAAATGTTTCTGCAATCTGACTGCGTAAAATACATCATAGATCAATGCAGGAACTAGGCATCAGTTTCTCAGCATATCCCTAGAGATCCTGAAATTAATAGCTATATTTATAACTAAATTATATTCTGAATCTTAGCAATAGCAAGGGATGTCGTGTACGAACTGAGATGTTGCTATTCTAGTGAGATACTGTCTCACTAAAGAAGAACTGGGTCAGCTCTAGCAAAGGCAGAATCTGTGTCTGGAAGAGGGCTACTGTTATCCCTTAAATATTTCTGAAATTCCAGTTCTTCCTTGTGGGCAAAACACTGGGGATTTATTCTGTGAAATGCAAATATTTGAAGCCTGGTGACTTTTTCCCGCTTCTGATCTCCGAATTCTAAATGTACCCCACAGCTTGCAGGCACAGTGTCCTGTCATCTGTCTGGCCCCTTCCCTTACTCCCATCAAACAGCAGCCCATGAAGGGTGCAAAATATACTGTGGAGAATGGTCTTAAGCCTCCCTGGTGTCTGAGACCTGCTGATGGGGCCAAAACCAGGCTTCTTCAGGATCAGTAGAAGTGGGTGATTAAAGAATGGTACTGACGTTCCCTTCATCCTTTATGTTTCTCTCACCCCAGCTTCATCTTTCTTGGATTCTCTCCAGAGACAGAAGTTATCAGAATAATCTAGAGTGCTCTAACACTCAATTTAACACTGAAGGGTGAGTCAGTGTGTTATAGATGAGGAATTGTCTACCTTTTATCATCAGTATGCTCCATTCACTTCTGCAGGTATAACAATGCATCCATAACAATTTATTTTATAACCATAGAAGTCTATAATAGAGAATTTGTTAGCACATTCCATAGCATGCTGAATTAGCTTGAAATTTAAGGAGACTTCACACATTAAGGGGAAAGCTGTAATGCGTGGCCTTTTTGAACTGCTTGTCATTTTGAATCCAAAGTCACAATAAAGCAGCCTGGGTGACATCAGTTACTGCCCTCAATTCTTTTCTCACCACACTCATCACCACAGGAAATCTACCACCCCATCACCTAAACAGCATGAGTGTTCAGCTAAGATTTTCATTTTTTGTAGCAATTTCCTGATCTGTTGGGTGTTATTCCTCAGCAAGGCATGGGATGGGATGTAAGTAGGTCACCTTTCCAGACAGCCATCACAGCTGAAGACATAGCTGGGAGGAAATGCTGTGCCTGAGATAACATTCAGGCAGCAGCACAGAGAAATTATTCCTAGTTCTCAAGTTGTTCACCAACCTTTACCTCACGTCCTGTCCCCTACCTTGTCTCTGCCATAGCTTCACCCAGCTACCGTTTAATTAATGATATCATGGTAATCTATTCTCAGAATTAAAGGAAGGACCTTTTCAAGCTCTGCTGATCAATATTGTTATCTGTCAAGAATTTCAAATACATAGAGAGTTGTGGGAAAATACTCTTCAGGTTGGACAGGTAATCACAATAATACATTTCTAATGAATGCTATGGGAGGGAACCACAAACCCCAACCATTTCCCTCTGCTTTGAACAGCCATTTATAGAGCTCCCTAACACAAGCCTATGAGACTGAAGATTAAAGCTTGCTGGAGTCTTTCAATTTCTTAGTCATTTTTAAGAAGTAAAATGAAGGCTGAAGTCAAGCATAAATGCCAAACATCTGTTGGGTTTTTTTTCAATTTCAACTTGCCTTAAATTTAAAAACTCTAATGACAGGGTGCTGGAACAAGATGACCCTTAAGGTCCAATCTAACCCAAACCATTCTGTGATTCTATGATTCTTCTGACGTGTAAGTAAAGTTGCTTCTTGTCACTACACAGAGTCCCTGAGAAAAAAAAAAAGAAAAACATACCAAAACACCTGTTCCTTCATTTACTTTTATTCCTCCTTTCATTTTATGAAGTTTTGCTCCATGACAGAGCAAAATGATAGTGTTCAGTCAGCCAAGTGGAAAGCTGTAATTTTATGGACCACTTCTCTGTGGAATGGGACTGATGAGGTAGGAAATACTAAGTCTCTTACAGCACATGGCTTCTATAGCACTGTAGCTGGGAGGAAAGAGGGGCTTATGGAAAACTATTCCTTTAAAAAAGGTCAAATAGGGAGATAAAACCTTCCCATCAGAAAGGCTTTGATTATTTGACAGCAATGCTTTCCATCTACCCTTTGAAAGAGTACAGGGAATATGGAAGTACCTTCTGAGCCAATAATAAGTAGACGCAACATGAAAGTGACTGAGTAATTGCATCAGAAGTTTGCAATTAATGACCAATATCTGTCTAAAAGCAGTAGGAGAAGATGCTAATCTTTTACATTTTATACAATGCCAGGGAAAAATAGTAGAGTTTGCTTTTAATATTGTCATTAAAAATGTTATTGTTAATACAAAAAAAATATGTTTCACTCAGCATTCATTAAAGAATCAAGTGGGCAAGCACTAGTTGTAAACTAAGGCCTGTTGTTTGTAGCTTTTTAAAATACAAAAAGAGCAGCACAGCAGCTGTAGGATGATGCCTGAGACCACAGGCCATTTGTGTGGGACCAGAACATGTTTAGATTCCCCGACAGAAGTCAGATCAAACATTCAAATGAATTATTTGGACACTGTCCAAAATGAGCTCCTGCACTTGGAGATAATAGAATTGCCAGTGTAAACCATAGTGAAGATGGATTAGACTGCAAATTCTGTTAATACATCTGGTGGGTGACACACATCAACTATGAGCAGTGACAAGCAAACATTTTATCTTATGCCTGTAGAGGCTAAACCTGGTTAGATTTATTTGCAAGAGTGTTTGTAGTTGCAAGACATTTGAAGGTGGTCAGGAAATGACTGGAGTGGCTGACAATTACACCAGGGAGCAGTATTTTTTGGTTGTAGCTATGGGTTACTCTTTGATATACATATTGATAGTTTTGGTTTATTTTAAATTACTGATTTCTAATAATTATTTCCATGTTACAAGCAATGTAAATTTTAGGTTAGGTCTAACGGAGAAACATTTCCCATAAGCAATGTTCTTCTTCTACACTAGAATATAGATAACAAGATCCATTAAACGTAACATGAAAGACAGAGTGAATCTAAGACAGAACTTTCATTTTGTCAAGCTTTATTCTTTGTGAAATCAGCTTTTCTGTTTTCAAAAACCATAAGGATATAGTACTGTCATCTAAGATTAGTCATACTAATGCAACACATGATGGAATTACTTTCCAACTGCAGAGTGAATGCCATCATAGAAAAGGGAAGGAGGGAAAGAATGAGGAGGGGAAAGAGATGAATCTGACAGATCTGTCTTCAGAAAGATTTTGAAGTCCTGAAGATTTGATAAATGTTAGTAAAAGGCTAACAAGTGAAAAATCAGATGCATCTCACTTGGATGATATTGTGCACAATCGCCAAGCAAGTAATTATGTGGTAAATTAGAATCCCACTCTTGTGTCTTGGACAGAGGCATTTTAAACAGGCCTTTCCATAACATTAAAAAAAAAGTAAACAAATCCTGAAAAGGAATCTTTGTTAAAGTATATTTTGTTTTTGAACCACACATTTTAGTGATGCATACAAACCCCTGCAGCGCAGAGTAAAAATACAATATGCAGTAAAAGTTACACACAGTTTTTGTCAGCTGATTCTATGCACTTATCTGAACAACAAAACAATATTAGTGGGAGAAAAGAAATTACTGCTATTAGAGTAACCAGTTATACTTCCATAAATTAAAAGGAAGACGTCTACAGGATATTGCTATAGTTACAACAGGATATAGTGCTTCTAGGAGTCCTTTAAGATAAAAGTAGATATTTACTTTACTTCATTTTGTTCTTCTGAAGATTCAAAACATTACATAGGGATTAAAGTCTATACTTTAAAAAGAAAATCATGTGACAAACAAAGAATGGTGCTTCCAATGGTCACACCTATTTTCTTTCCTCTCCATATATCAACAGGTTCTGAACAATAGCCTGTAAAGGAAGCAAGGAGCTAGTCATCATTTTCGGGTCTCCATACAGAAACACAAGTGTAACTTCCAAACAAAAAATTCAGACACTTAAAGAGCATGATGCGACTGCCTTTTAGTCACTCACCCATTTACAGTTTAAATTACTATTATCATGGGCAAGACACCTGAAAAATGTTTGGAAGACAAAGTAGTAGGGAAGAGATTCTTGCAGAGTCTGTATTTGTAAAATCTGTCCAGCTTCTTTGGATAAAAGGGATTACCATAGAATCAGAATGGCTTGGGTTGGAAGGGAGTTTGAAGATCATCCTGTTCCAACCCTTGCCATGGGCAGGGACACCTTCCACCAGACCAGGCTGCTTGAAGCACTATCCAGCCTGGCCTTAGACACTTCCAGGGATGGGCCATTTCTCTGGACAATCTCTTTCAGTGCCTCACCACCCTGACAGTAAAGACCCTTTTCCTCATATCTAATCTAAACCTACTCTATCTCAATTTGAACCCATTTACCCTCATCCTGTCCCTACATGCGCTTGTAAATAGTCTTGCCTCATCCTTTGTTTAAGTTCCCGTCAGGCACAAGTATAATAAATTTATATATTCAGGTATATTAAATATACTACTCAAAATTTAGGCACAAGTACTACAAATGCTGTGCAGGATTTTTCATGGTTTTTTGTGGTGGAAGGAAGGAAGGAAGGAAGGAAGGAAGGAAGGAAGGAAGGAAGGAAGGAAGGAA